>QJPP01007492.1:0-600000 GCA_003996215.1 Jaltomata sinuosa | reverse complement strand
GGTCATTACAACAGATACCAATTTACCCATCATTCATCCCCGAACGATTCCAAAATCAAGAAAATGAAAGAAACTAGCCCGGGACCCTTACTGTCCCAAATGACCGTGTAACTTACGAACCTACCCTATTTATAAACCTTCCCTCGATTAGTCGCACCGATTTGAAGGAAATTAGGCGATCCCACTCTCTCAGAGAATTTTGAATTACCCATGAAAATTTACACGTGACTTTCCCGAGTACCCTAGGAATCTGGGGTCTCGGATAATGTCAGAGCAAAAGAATTTTAAAATACCCGGGTGAACCTTTACTTTCCAAAATGGATTTATGTCAGCTATAGTGGATATAATTCCGCCATAGCGCTTTCCCTATAGGGGACTGTCAACCGCTATAGCGGTTGACAACAGGTTGAAATAGGGGGAAACAGATTCCACCCCTCATTCTCTCCATATTCCTTCCGAAAATACCACATTTTCTCCCGATCACCCCACTCTCGACATTGAAATTTTCAGGTAAGACTCATTTTTACTTGTTTCCTTACTTCCTTGCACGAATTTAGACACAATTTTGGTAGAAAATGAGGATTTGGGGTATGCATTGTAGTGGGTTTTGAACTTGAACCTTAGGTTGGATTATTGTTGGATTCCCGAAGCATGGATGCTTCCCTTACATTTATAATGCCTCTAAGGCGTTTTGGGCATAAGGATTACACTATGTCTGGCCAAAAAGGGGCCAAAAATGAGGTGGGAGGTGAAGGGTTGTTCTTGAACAAAAGTTGTGATTTGGACGGAATTTAGGGGTTATAATGCCCAAATTTTTGTAGAAAACAGTAATAGAATGCTTTAGGAGCACTGATATGAACTTAGATTGTTAAAAATGGAGTTTTGGGTCAAGGAGCGCCATTGTTGCACCCCTTGAAGCTTTGGGGATGATGAATACTGCTATAGCAGTTGGGCTCCACTATTGCGGTTCCGCTATGACGGATATTTTTCTGCTACGGTGGACGATCGTCTGCTATAGCGAAATGCTGCGAACCAGTAGCTTCCCAAGCTGACACTTAGAAAAAATTTCCCCCTTTTTCTGAATCCCGTATGCCTTATCGAGTTCTAATCCAGTTTTCTTGCTACATTACAAGTTATACTTCTAATGGGTGAATGATAACAATTGCCCGTGTATTCCTACGAGCGTTTCCCTGATGAAGCTAGCTGGAAGAGGTTCATGGATTACCGAAGACTGGGATTTGCTATGAGAGGGGGTGCAAGATGACAAGTATGGATGGAAAAGCAGCCTCCTTCCACTGTAGAGTTCAGGAGTTCGGTTGGGAGTCCTTGCTAGTAGCTCCTCCTCCCGCCCAGACAGGCTGGGTACGGGAGTTCTATGCCATTCTTCCTACAGTCCATTGGGATGAGCGTAACCCCACCATTTGTATCCGAGGAGTAGACGTCCCCGTGGACGCTCAGACTATCAATGGGGTTCTTGGAGTGCCTCACGTCTCTAATGAAGCCTACGAGGCTAAGTTCCAGCTCTGGGATATAACTTGGTTGAGGGACACTCTGGTGGATGAGACATGCAGGGATCAGGTCTACTGGGTCAGCCCCGAGGGCATCACTAGTACATACTTTTCTACGGAGGCTAGGGTGTCGCTCAACCTAGTGTCTCGGAGGATCTGCCCCTTGGAAAACAAGACCGACGTGACCTATGCCCGGGCCCTGGTGATTTCTTGTGCCATGCAGGGCATTATTATGAATGTAGGGGAACAAATCATCTCCGAGTGGAAGGAATTCTACTGGGGTCATAGGATGGGCCCTACCTTCTGGGCTTGGTGTCTGCTATGTGCAGGCGGGTTGGAGTGCTTGAGGACCATACTGACTTGGAGGTGACTATGGACGACCCCTTAGACCCTATCCGGGTGAAGGTAGTCTCCAAGAAGAAGAGAAAGATGAACGAAGTAGGGAGAAGTCACCCGGTCGAGGAGACCGACGATGATGATGATGATGAAACCCCTGCCCCTTCCCAGCCTCAGCCCCGATTACTAGCACCCAGCTAGAGGAGAACCTGGTTGCGTTCTAGAGGTTCATGGAGGGCACTGCTGTTGATGAAGGTATAGCCCCACCCCCTACTTCTCAGGACTTTGTTGCACTCCAAAGGGAGTTAGAGGAGGAGAAGAAGAAAAGGCATTCCCAGGACCATGTGTTTTCTCGGATGTGGAAGACCGTCAAGGTCATGTTCTCTTGTGTTGCCCCAGGCAAAGAGCTTCCCACCCTGGAGCCCGAGGACAGGCAGGAGTTTCCCTTCTTGAGTGATGATGAGGCTTAGGACCTCCCCCTCCCCTTATTTTACATCTTACTGCTTTTTGGGATTCGCCCTCGTTTGGGGCTTGTGTTAGATAATATTTCCCTTACATGCACACTATGATAGTTAAATCATTGTTTCCTTGTTTTACAAAGCAATTCGTAGCTTAATTCTTGCCTTTAGACTGCCCCAGGAATGAATGAAAAACAGGGGAAAATAGGGTGAGGCTTCTGCCTCATGCCCTTCCGCTATGATGGTTGTCACTCTGCCATAGCAGTACCACTGTAGCGATAAAAATCCCGCTATAGCGGGATCGCCGTAGTGGTACAGTTTCGCTATGGCGGTCCCGATGGTGACAGCTCAGAAATTTAAAATTTCCAGCAAGTACATTTCTTCCCCTTCCCGGTTATCATTGTCTAATCTCGCCATGATCTTAGACTACCCCCAAGACCATTCCTGGCAGTGCATATATCAAACCTCAGCATCAATCACAACAATCACCAATCACAACATATTTACAAGGATAATTGTTCCGAACAATACCTTTCCGCTATTACACACAAATAACTCCCTTGTTCCCATGGTTCCTAACCAAGTCCCGACCGTCCTGAAACCAAAGTTTTCCTACAGTCACAATTTCCACCCCCTTATCATCTTAACCAACGATAAGTACTTTTCAAGATGTGATATAATTTCATTCAATACAATTAACAGTTATGCACATACCCAAGACACACTACTTCCAACTTATGACCCTTTGCAGACTCAACATTCACATCAAGGTAACCAAGTACACATTGTTTCAGGAAAAATGGTCTTGTTTTTGAAAATCATTTTGAAAATCTAGAGTTAAAGCTTCAAAACATTTTCAATTTTAAAACAAGAATCGCCACTTAGTTTAAAGTAAAAACCAAGAAAAACTTGTAAAACTCTCAAAGTCTAAAACAGATAAAGACTTTAAAAATTAAGAGATTAAGGGTAAGAGGTTCCTACTAATATCCCGAGAAGGTTTTGAAGGCACTCGGGATATC
This sequence comes from Jaltomata sinuosa, assembly GCA_003996215.1. NCBI lineage: Eukaryota > Viridiplantae > Streptophyta > Magnoliopsida > Solanales > Solanaceae > Jaltomata > Jaltomata sinuosa. The sequence continues at coordinate 596,679 of QJPP01007492.1, read as the reverse complement.
CGCTAACTTGCGGTTATCCGGACTTGTTTGAAAACAACTTATTTGACTAACTTTGAAAGGATCTTGTATTTTTGATAAAACATTTTGTTTTTAACTTGAGAAAATCATCTCGTGTTTAATTTGGAAAATATAGTAGGTGTAATAAGAAAAGATTTGATATTTTAGTGACGAAAGACACATAAAGAGTTCATTTTAAAGAAAAGAAAGAAACATGCTTGCTTTTGGCCGTTTTAAAGCATAATAGTGCTAGCGTGTTATTTACATGAATAAATAGTAAATGATTTAAAGAAAAATTAAACAAGGAAGTTTACTCGTTTGGGGATGATCCAACTAAGTTAAAGAGTTAGAGTTTAATCATACAAATAATTTCAAATAATACAAAGTAAAGATAGGAGAAGGAAATAATTAAGCTTTTGGCTTAATTAACAATTGGGTTTTCAAAACCTGTCCTAAATCTATTTTGTAGACCCTTTTAGGCCCACCGCCATCCGACTTTGGACTCTAGTCCAATTTTTCATCTTTTCCTCCTTTGGGCTGACTGCCGCTGGTTCAAATTTCTCAAATCAAGTCCATTTTTGGACTGCTTCGGCTACTGTTGACTTGTGGGCTTTGGCCCAGTTTATTTTTCTCTTCAGCCTATAAGTGCAAATGGCAGGCTGACTCGGAGAGAGTTATTGGGCTCAAACCCAACCCAGAAATGCGGAGGCGGAGTCTATCGGATTCGAGGTTTCACATGTAACAAAATAAGGAATAAGGAATTAGCACATGTACATATTGTATCCTAAACTCGCAACAAACTGGATCAATTAGCATGTTAGAATGTCAACTAACAAAAGAGTTTATCATGCCATAAAGGGAGGGATGGCAGCACCTATTTCTCAGAAGTTTCAATTATGTGGATAAAGTCCTTTACAACTACACTGTTTTTAATTCAAACCAGTAGAAGAAATAGAGAAGCTAATCTTTACAAGCATGATGCACAACAACATGTAAACTTCTGATGATACTACTGAGAAGGAAAAAAGAATGAATTTTTAAAACCATAGTGTAGCGTAGAGTTGTACAGCAAGCAGAAAAAGTCGCACGAGAACAACATAGTGATCATACGAGGCAGAAGCCATAAGAGGATCCTAGTGTGTGGTTCTAAAGCTCATGACATGCTTGCATTTTGGGGGGAGAGGTTTAAAGTATTCTACAGTGGACCACATCCAAATTTTGAGCCATCTCAAACGATCATGAACCAAGAGAGAAATTTAAGAGCTTGAACATGTAGGGCTGGATTCGAATTGCAAAACCAAACACACATTAAGGTTCATATCTCATAACGCTTCAACAAGTTGGATATTAGCTACAAATTATCACTCGAGAAAGAAAAAGAAAGAAGAAATCAGTTGTGGAATCCTTAACCTTCATAATTTTAGTTACGCAAAACTCTTTCGAAGTTCAAAATTAGCAAAGGACATTCAACTTTCAGACAAGAAGTAAAACAAGATTATCAAGCACGATTTGCAAAGGGAACGGGGTATTGATCATGGCATACAGAAAAGGGGGAAGGGAACAAGAGGACCTAAACGGATTTCAACTAGACCTCATATCCTTAAACGAATGTACATCAATCTAAACAAACTCAAATCTATCAGGTTTGTTCATGTCTAAGCATCTTAACAACTAACATAATAGATTGCCAAATAATATACATAACCAAATCAACAAAAATCTTCAAATAGAATTCAAAACGATGCTCGCATGGTTGCACTATAGTCATGAAAATAGTGAACAGTGTCAGTTAGTTTTTCAGAGTTTAAACTTTACAACAACTCTACAAATTGACAGAATACGTTTAGTATCTTTTCTGCAACAACAAGACGATTTTAAACTTCCATTTAGACAACAAAACGGATATCATACCAACATCTACACAGAAGAGCAATTCTTATAAGGAGATGGAAACAACGAAAGGAAGAAAAAGTAAAACAAAGAATACCAGCATTTTCATATTCAATGACAATTTCAAATCGAGGGATTCTGAGCATTCATTTGCGATCTTTTAACACCAAATCAAACAAGATCAGTCGGAAAACCACCCTAAATTTCTAAGAAGAGAAAATAGAACCCCTAAATATCAAAACAAGACCAGCCTAAAACCAACATGGAAAATTTCTAAGAAATTATAGCACTACATAACGCTAAAAGAAAAGCATAAGATAGTGAGGTGTTTACCTGTTTCTGGGCAGCGAACCAGGACTCGAGCCTTATCGAAAATTACACCACCGGAATCTAAACATTCCTCAGCTTGCTCTAGCAAGATTGAGCCACGTATGTACTGTAGTAGTACGAATTTGAGGAGATTTTGGATAGAAACGTTTAGAGGAGCCAGCTGTCCACTTTTAGAACCTTCTTGGTTTGGAAACGTTAAGGGATTTGGGCGTTTGAAGCTGTTGTTATCGTCATTGGTACTGGTTGATGGGGAAGGCGTTAGGGTTCTGTTGGGTGAAGAGGATGAAGGAGATGAAGAGGACGGGTGTACGAGTTGTATGAGGCGCGTCAAGAGTGAGTTGTGCACTCTTTCTGGGAAAAATTAAAGGGCGTGAGGGAGCGTGAGGTGAGGTAATATGTGGGAATATAAGTGTTGAGAGGATGTGTGTGGGTGATATATTTTCTGATGGAATATAGAGAGATGGTGAGGATGTTGGGCCGGGTCGGAGGTGGGCTGAGGCGGATAGCAAAAGGGAAATATGGATGGGCCAAACGGGTTGAGGGAGTATTAAGGATGGTTTAACATTTTGCCACATTTGCAAAATGTGGCCATTTGTTTAAGGATTTAGCCAAATTGGAAATAAATTGGGAAAATCTGACTATGATTTAAAGATTTTTAAAGATAAGGCTAGAGTAGGAATAAAGGCGAATTACTTAAAATTAAGGAAAAACTACATAAATAATCAAACATCTTTACCCTAATTACTAAATATCCCAATACTTTAAAATAATTACATTTATCCCATTAAATTAAATTTACATGGTTAAAAAATTGTATCCACCACAATCCCTAAAAAAGGGCCTAAAATTACTCAACTTGTACCTTAAGGCAACGGTTGTTCTCTCTCTATAATCGTTTTCCCCAAATCACGCCTTCAACCAAGGCTCCATCTTCCACACGATTTTCCTCCACTTTTCAAAAATATTTGGCGCTTGCTGGATCATAATCTTCCATTGTTGAGGTTGGTAAAATTCATTTTTCAACTTTTACTATAGTTTAGTTCTAAGTTATCATAATCTATAAGAGCAACTACTTGATAACGAATCAACGATTGCCTTCATGGATAACGAATCAGATAACTTGATAATACCAAGTAACCAACAATGGCCTTCATTTGATTTAGGTATATCTCAAATGGAGAACAATGAAGTGCCTTCTCCGACCTTTGTTCCGGCTGTTAGAGACTTTGAAGAAGAAGACTTTGTTGAAAATAGATCCAAATTTAGAAACGATCAAGTCAAAATGAATGAATTGCACAAAAATTTAAAATCAAGAACAATGGACTCAAACCCAGATGTTATTTTCCAGTGTTGCCAACTTGTTACCATGTATCCAGTGTTATTTTCCATGTATCCAAGTATACATATATCTATCTGAGTTGTAAATGTGTAACTTTTGTAAATTTAAAGTTTCAAATCAAAACAAAGCAATACGTATCCAGGGATAACATTGTAAGCAAATCTTGTGTTACATGTATCCCAATACTACTGCAACCTGCTATTTGAGATGTTGGTAACATGTATCCTTAACGCTGTTACAATGTATCCAAGCTTACAAACTTGTATCCAATATTAACATGTATCCAAGTATACCTATATATATTTGATATTTAGATGGGTATCCTTAGATATTGGAAAGTATCCTTAACATTGTTATAATGTATCCAAGCTTATAATCTTGGATACAGTATTAACAATGTATCCAAGTATACCTATTGTTGTTTGTTATTTAAATGTGTATCCTTAGATATTTGAGATCTATTATTACCTGTATCCTGTATAATGGAGTTACTTGCTAGTTTGATGTGTATCCAAGTAATTTTAAATTGAAATTTGAATTCTCCAGTTGTTTTAAGGATACTGCAGATGCATTTCAAAGTGATTGACGCGTGATTTACTCCTCATTAATTGTAAATTTGTTATTTCCTTTTAAAGCGCCCTAATAGTAATAGATTTACAATTAATGATTTACTCCTCATTAATTGTAAATATTTTATTTCTTTTTAAAGCACCATAATAGAAACAGATTTACCATTAATGAAGAGGTTATATGTATCCAGGATACACGAAAATACAAATGATACACACCTTTCCTTTTTTAAACTACCGGGGAAAATGTAATATTTTAAAGTAGTGGGATAAAACGTAATTAGGGACCAAACTACTGTGTTTTATGTTGTTTACACTTAACATTTTGCCACATTTGAAAAATGTGGCCATTTGTTTAAGGATTTAGCCAAATTGGAAATAAATTGGGAAAATCTGACTATGATTTAAAGGTTTTTAAAGATAAGGCTAGAGTAGGAATAAAGGCGAATTACTTAAAATTAAGGAAAAACTACATAAATAATCAAACATCCTTACCCTAATTACTAAATATCCCAATACTTTAAACTAATTACATTTATCCCATTAAATTAAATTTACACGATTAAAAAATTGTATCCACCACAATCCCTAAAAAAGGGCCTAAAATCACTCAACTTGTATCTAAAGGCAACGGTTGTTCTCTCTCTATAACCGTTTTCCCCAAATCACGCCTTCAACCAAAGCTCCATCTTTCACACGATCTTCCTCCACTTTTCAAAAAAAATTGGCGCTTGTTGGATCATAATCTTCCATTGTTGAGGTTGGTAAAATTCGTTTTTCAACTTTTACTATAGTTTAGTTCTAAGTTATCATAATCTATAAGAGCAATTACTTGATAACGAATCAACGATTGCCTTCATGGATAACGAATCAGATAACTTGATAATACCAAGTAACCAATAATGGCCTTCATTTGATTTAGGTATATCTCAAATGGAGAACAATGAAGTGCCTTCTCCGACCTTTGTTCCGGCTGTTAGAGACTTTGAAGAAGAAGACTTTGCTGAAAATAGATCCAAATTTAGAAACGATCAAGTCAAAATGAATGAATTGCACAAAAATTTGAAATCAAGAACAAGGGACTCAAACCCAGATGTTATTTTCCAGTGTTACCAACTTGTTACCATGTATCCAGTGTTATTTTCCATGTATCCAAGTATACATATATCTATATGAGTTGTAAATGTATAACTTTTGTAAATTTAAAGTTTCAAATCAAAACAAAGCAATAAGTATCCAGGGATAACATTGTAAGTAAATCTTGTGTTACATGTATCCATGATTAATTCATGTTAACATGTATCCCAATACTACTGCAACCTGCTATTTGAGATGTTGGTAACATGTATCCTTAACGCTGTTACAATGTATCCAAGCTTACAAACTTGTATCCAATATTAACATGTATCCAAGTATACCTATATCTATTTGATATTTAGATGGGTATCCTTAGATATTGGGAAGTATCCTTAACACTGTTATAATGTATCCAAGCTTATAATCTTGGATACAGTGTTAACAATGTATCCAAGTATACCTATTGTTGTTTGTTGTTTAAATGTGTATCCTTAGATATTTGAGATCTATAATTACCTGTATCCTGTATAATGGAGTTACTTGCTGGTTTGATGTGTATCCAAGTAATTTTAAATTGAAATTTGAATTCTCCAGTTGTTTGTGGAGATGAGGATACTGCAGATGCATTTCAAAGTGATTGACGCGTGATTTACTCCTCATTAATTGTAAATTTGTTATTTCCTTTTAAAGCGCTCTAATAGTAATAGATTTACAATTAATGATTTACTCCTCATTAATTGTAAATATTTTATTTCCTTTTAAAGCGCCATAATAGAAACAGATTTACCATTAATGAAGAGGTTATATGTATCCTTGATACACGAAAATACAAAGGATACACGCCTTTCCTTTTTTAAACTACCGGTGAAAATGCAATATTTTAAAGTAGTGGGATAAAACGTAATTAGGGACCAAACTACTGTGTTTTATGTTGTTTACACTAAAATTAACCACCCGAGTCTTTTCAAACTTAAACGAATTGGAATAATCATCATGTTTAACACATAATTACCTCACTTACGATTATGAAAAATTAATTTATTTAATTAATCTCTTGCTTGAATTAATTTGGATGAAACCAAACGTTTGAACTTTAAAAGGATTATCTTATGAAATTAAACTCTAAAAATAATTCTTTAAGTAAACTTATATAAATTTCACGTAATTAATCATGAAAGATATAAATTATTACTCAGAACTATCATAAAGCTTATTTGGAAAAGGTTTTATCCCTTTTTACAAACAATTATTTTGAAAAAAAAAATTTTTTAGAATTCAAAAAGGCTCAAGATTAATTCGTAATGTGGAGGGTAAAAATTAGGTGTCAACACACACAATTCAAGTAGGTCCTACAAACACATCAAAAGGTCATAGAAAAAATTAAGTCACATAAATTCACCTTCTATTCATATTCATGGATGACCATTAGCCAGTTATCCATGTTTCACCACAACCTCTCAGGCCAGATACCAATTAGAACCTTTCCGGTTCCAACCTCTCTTGCTTGTCTTATCGCAACCAGAGTACAATGATCTCCTTTACTTTGTTGAGATGTCGATTGGGATCGAGAGATACTAATTGGGCTTAACCCAAGCAAGCAAGTGACAACTGCACGAAGGAATGAAAGAAGGGAGATGTTTCCTAGAATGCTTCATAGCTTCCCAAAGATTTAATGTGGACGTCAACACACCAATCTGTAGGACTCTATTTGACATTTTGCTCTTGTACTGGGAGATGGTAACCTAAGCTCTGATACCATCTGTCACGATCCAACCTACTGAGCCGTGTGGGCGCATACTCTATGCACCTAGATAGACGAACCCTTACCACCCGCCCAATAGGTAAAATATGGAAAAACTCAAGTAAAATCATAAACCTTCATTTTTGATACATGAAAACCTTACAACATTTTATTCAGGAAAACTCCTTTATGAAGAAAATGTAATACAACTGTTTTACAACTTTAAACCCCCCCCCCCCCTAAGACCTAGTCTAAACAGGTACAAGAGCTACTACAGGATTTATGCAGAAAATGTAAAAGAGACACAACTTTCATCATGGAATCGAAGGACAGAAGCTGCTGAAGATCACCATCGTCATGTACCTATAAAATATCACCAACCCTGCAACTAGACTATACCAAAAAGGTATAGCAAGAGTAGAGTTAGTACAACCACACATACTGGTAGGCATCATCGGTCGACCCAAATCTGCACGTACCATCATATAGGAAAATAGGGGAAAACATGAACATAAACAATATAGTTCCATCCTTCACCGTTCACTTTTTCCAGGCCCAATCTCAACTGATCGTCTACTCACACCCTTACCTTAACCCTTTCTATTCCTTCCGCTGCCAACTCCCTCACCCTCAAGACTTTCGAGTCACGCTAAGCTTAGACTTCCAAAGTCATACTAGCCTTAGACTTCCCAAGTCACACTAACCTTAGACTTCCCAAGTCACACTAACCTTAGACTTCCCAAGTCACACTAACCTTAGACTTCCCAAGTCACACTAACTTTAAACTCGACTACTAAATCCAACCTTGACCGCCTCTCCATTATCCTAGTCAAATCCCTTATGACTATGCATCCAGAAATGACCCCATCCTTGCCAATCCAGACCCACTACCTTTATGGTACTACTCAAGAGTATCTGAGCCCCATTAGGGTCCCTAGACAATTCCCCAACGTGACCATACTAGCTAGTAGTACGACACCTGACTCTCAGTCATTCCCCTAGCTTACTAGTCACCTGTGATCCACTCTTATAACCATGGTCAACCATCCACAGTAAAATTAATAATACCGCATTACATATTCTGGACCCACCCTGGATCCCTTCTAGATAACATCTAAGTGTCAGACATACAACCCGGTCTACACCAAGACTAAAATCATAAAGAAATATAACAACCCAGCCTCTCAAGGACCAAAAATACAACCACAATTCATAACCACAACCCGGTCCACTCAAGGAACCATTAATAAAGATGCAACAATACAATAAAGTAAACCCGTAGTAGGCGTGGTACCCAAGCCAACCATTAGTGTTATCCTGTACCAGGCGTGGTACCCGAGCCAACCATTAGTATTATCCCATACCAGGCGTGGTACCCGAGCTAACCGTTAGTATATCCTATACCAGGAATGGTACCCAAGCCAACCGAATGTCACATAAATCCACAGTCACAAACAATGAACAATCAACACTTGTAGACCAACAAGTAATAACACTTAGTTTATTTCACAAGACTGAAAAACAGGACTTTTGGGCATTCCTAAAATATTCTCTAAGAAATTCAAAACATACAAATACTTAGACATGAGTACACAAACATACAATGCATACAGGAATCAATAACCATTACCTACCCTTTTTTCTGGGTACGTAACTCAATTCCTAACCCGTGTGAAGACTAAATCCTGTTTCCCCTTTTTATAACACATCTTAATAACTACATTGATTACGAACCTTCCCGAAGTTAGTTACAATATGGGAGAGCCACCCCTTAACCTTGGAAATTTAACCACTCCTTATTATTCTACTCATACGCCCGAACCTTATTTAGGAATTTCCCCATTTTTATTACCCAATTAGTTACCCCAAACATTTCTCGATTCCCCAAACCTTTTTGACATCCCCGTCCCTGGAATCCTATCATTCTTCCCATATCAAGACAACATGTACATCCAACAATTACATATTAGCAACTCACAATCTCAATCAACCAATTCCTAGTCCACACATAACCAATATCGAATCCGCCATACTCCGTGCCCGGAGGCCTACTAATGGATTATCCTCTTTAACTATACAATAGTACAAATGTAAAAAGGTCTATCTACTCAAGTAAAAACCTAGACTACCTGGATGCCAAATAGTTGCAAGGATGCGTATCTGGCTCCGTGAAGGCATTTCTGGGTGAATGATGGTTCTGGAATCTGCTTTTTCGTGTCCCTTCAGCCATAATCCCTCATCCCCATGGTTCTCAAGTCTTGGAGCAGCATAAGAGTGTTTTTGAAAAAACCCTCGTATGTTTTCGAACTAAGGAGGAGAAATCTTTTATTAAAATCTCATTCTGAGGCTACTGTCCTTCATTCCGCTATAGCAGATGGCCTTCCGCCATAACGGTTCCGCTATAGTGGATAAAATACCACTATGGCAGAGTAACGTCAGCCCAGATGATTTCCAAAAATCTGGAATTTTTCATCACGTCACCCCACTTAATACCAAAAATATTTTTATTCATTTTTGAAATTTCATGACGTCGTGCTTCTTGAAATAATGATGGATCTGATCGTTACATTATCCTTCCCAGTGCTTCACCTTGGGGTGCTCCAGTACTATTTGTGAAAAAGAAGGATGGTAGTATGTCGATGTGCATAGACTACAGACAGTTGAACAAGGTTACCATCCGAAATAAGTATCCTTTACCCCATATAAATGATCTCTTTGACCAGCTACATGATGCATCTGTGTTTTCGAAGATTGACTTAAGGTCAGCGTATCATCAGTTAAAGATTAGGCCCGAGGACATTCCTAAGGCTGCTTTTTGAACTCGATATGGGCATTATGAGTTCCTGGTAATGTCGTTTGGGTTGACCAATGCGCCAACAACATTCATGAGTTTGATGAATGGGGTGTTTAAGTCTTATCTGTATTCTTTTGTCATTGTGTTTATTGATGACATTTTGATCTACTCCAAGAGTAGGGAGGAGCATGTTGAGCATATCGATATTGTGTTTGATATATTGAGGCACTAGAAGCTTTATGCGAAATTTTCTAAGTGTGAATTTTGATTGGCTTCAGTTGCTTTCCTTGGGCATGTAGTGTCAAAAAAAGGGGTGATGGTGGATCCCCAGAAAATTGAGGTAGTTAAGAGTTGGGTCCGACCTAGCTTTGTGACTGAGGTGAGGAGTTTTGTGGGGCTTGCAAGTTACTACCGTAGGTTTTTTAAGAATTTTTCATCTATCGCTACTCACTTGACAAAACTGGCTCAGAAAAAGGTACCGTTCGTGTGGTCTGACAAGTGTGAGTAGAGCTTCAAAAAGCTCAAGACACTTCTCACCATGGCTCTATTTTATCCTTGCCGGTTGAAGGTAAAGATTTTATTGTATATTGTGATGCTTCACATTCGGGTTTGGGTGCTGTGTTAATGCATGACAGAAATGTGATAGCATATGCTTCTAGGCAGTTGAAGGTTCATGAGAGAAATTATCCGACCCATGACTTGGAGTTGGCAATGGTGGTGTTTGCACTCAAAATCTGGAGACACTATCTTTATAGTGTTAAGTATGAAGTGTTCACCGATCATCGTAGTCTGCAGCATGTATTTACTCAAAATGACTTGAATCTGAGATAGAGGAGGTGGATGGAGTTATTGAAAGATTATGATGTGACCATCCAGTACCATCCGGGTAAGGCTAATGTGGTGGCAGACATATTAATCCGGAAGACCATCAACATGGGTAGTTAGGCTTGTTTTGAGGTGCCCAAACAACTATTATCAAGGGATATTCAGGCTTTGGAATCAAAGTTTGTGGAATTGGGCATCTTATAAAAGGGTGGGGTGTTGGCTAGTATGGAGGTCAAATCCACATTCATAGAAGAGATAAAGACCAAGCAGTTTCAGGATTTGCAGTTGAGCAAGCTTCAGAGTAAGGTAATATCCAAAGAATCTAGGGATGCCACATTAGACTCTGGTGGAGTGATGAATTTCAGAGAAAGAATTTGTGTTCCTCGGGTTGATAAAATAATTCAGAAGGTATTGACAGAGGCTCATGGTTCACAGTATTCGATTCATCCGGGGTAACCAAGATGTACATGGATTTGAGGCAACTTTACTGGTGGCCCGGGATGAGAAGGGACATAACTGATTTTGTGTCCAAGTGTTATAATTGCCAACAGGTCAAGTACGAGCACCAAAGGGCTGCATGATTCCTTCAGAGGATGCCTATTCCTGAGTGGAAGTGGGAAAGGATAGCCATGGATTTTGTGGTGGGTCTTCCCAAGACTTTGGGAAGGTATGATTCTATTTGGGTCATTGTGGATAGGCTGACCAAGTCAGCTCATTTCATTCCGGTCAGGGTGGACTATAATTCACAGTAGTTGGCTAAGATCTATGTGAAGGAGATCGAGAGACTGCATGGGGTACCACAGTCCATCATTTCAGATAGGGGTACATAGTTTACCTCTAAGTTCTGGGTAAGTTATATGAAGATTTGGGCACTCAGTTCACTTTCAGAATAGCTTTCCGTCCTCAGACTGACGGTCAATCGGAGAGGACAATCCAAGTGTTGGAGGACATGGTGAGAGCATATGTGATTGACTTCGGGGGTCATTAGGACCAGTTTCTTCCATTGTGTGAGTTCTAATACAACAATAGTTATCATTCCAATATCGAAAAGGCACCATTCGAGGCCCTATATGAGAGGGGGTGTAGATCCCCCAAAGGGTGGTTTGAAGCAGGCGATGTAAAGACTTTGGGTGTGAACTTGGTGAGGGAATCACAGGAAAAAGTAAGGGGCATTCAGGCAAAGCTGCTAGCGACCCAGAGCAGGCAGAAGGAATATGCGAATCACAAGGTCAGGGACATGGACTTCCAGAAAGGTGAACATGTATTGTTTAAAGTATCACCAATGAAGGGGGTTATGTGTTTCGGTAAGAAGGGCAAGCTCAGCCCTCGGTTTATCGGTCTATTTGAATTTCTCAAAATTATAGGGCCAGTGGCTTACAGGCTAGCACTGCCGTCCAGTTTATTGGGATCCACTCGGTCTTCTATGTATCCATATTGAAGCGATATTATGGGGATGGCAATTACATTATTAAATGGGATAAGATATTACTAGACAAGGACCTTCAGTATGAAGAGGAACCAATTGTGATTCTTGATTGGGATGTTCGAAAGTTAAGGACAAAGGAGATCAAATCAGTGAACGTGTAATGGAAGCATCATCCAGTTGAGGAATCCACTTGAAAAACTGAGAGAGACATGCGGGACAAGTACCCTCACTTATTTGAGGATTCAGGTACTACACTCTTCCCTTTTTTACTTGTATTTTTAGGTTTGATCATTTGGGGATGAACGATGAGTAAATTGGTATCTGTTATAATGATCGAGTTTATCATTATGGGTAAACTCTTCATGCCAAGTTTCGAATTGGAAAACTTTCGGGTTTGGGAGTTAAAAATTTTAGGCTAGTCTCGGACAAATTTTGAGAAAGGTATAGTCTAGGGCAATTCGGATGAGGATTAGGTATCATGTCTTATAGTGAGCTAGTTTTTCCATTAGCTAAGACATAAAGGAGTCTGAGAGACTTTTCGAAAATAAATTTGGGTAAGTAGAACTCCCGGTATCGAGGTTGGCATGAAGAGGTTATTCCAAAATATCGAGGAACTAAGGTGTGTTGTTAAATGGACCCTTTTGGGTGAAATCTCAAGTTTCTGTCCATGACGAGCACGATCACTGTGCGAAAGCGGCTATCGCTATAGCAGAAATTATTCCGCTATAGTGGAAGTCAACTTTGATCAGCATTGTCGTAGCGGTCGGTTTCGCTATAGCGACAGCGCTATACCGGTGTACGGACCGCTATAGCGGATTGAGTCAAGATTTAATACAAAAACTTCTCCAAAATGTTCAGTTATTCCTCAACTGCATTTTGGAGAAGGGCAGGGTGATTCTACGTGATTTTACTTAATTCCTACGGAGTAGAATTGCTAGTTGTGGACTTGGGAGAAGGTTTGGAACGAACTAGGAATGGTAGAATCTAAAGAAAAAAGAGATTCTAGGGCGTAGAAGTTCTTGAGTCTTGATATTATTGTTGGGTTATAATCACTAAGCCATAATTCTCTAAATGTATCTGTAAGAATGATAAAGTTAATGATGAAAAAGCCCGAGAAAGGGTGAAATGATCATAGTTTGGCCTGGAGATTGGGATTTTTGTATAATCCGGGTATTTTAGGCCAGTAAATTAATTGTCGTTATTGTATGTTTGTTTTTAGACCAAGAACAAACAAGAACTTCAGAAAATGGGAAGACTCTAGTTCAGTAGAGCTTTTGAATAATTTGAAGTAGGTGATGGTTGTTGTTTTTCCAAATATGCATTGTGTGTTCATGTACTACTGCTTAGTATTGTATGAGTTGCATGCTTAGGGAATAGTTTATGAATGTCTAATTGTTCGATTATCAGTCTTGTGAAATGAACTAGTTTTGTTGCTTGTTGGTTTTACAAATGTACTATCGTTCATTGTTGTTGACTATTAGATTTCTGTGTGATATTCAGTTGGCTCGGGTACCATGCTTGATACAGGTTACTTATTGGTTGGCTCGGGTACCATGCCTGATATGGAATACTTATCGATTGGCTCAGGTACTACGCCTGGTTACATAATGGTTGGCTTGGGTACCAGGCGTGGTACGTGTTTGATTTCTTGCATCGACTGTACTCGAAGGTCCTATGAGTGGATCAGATTGTGTTATTGAATTGTGATTATTACATATGGTCCATGATAAGCCAGGTGATTATATTTAATTGTGAGATTGATCTTAGTGTATATCGGGATTGCATGTTTATACTTAGGTGGTGTTAGGGGAATCCCGGGGTGGATCCAGACTATGTGGTAAGGTTACATGTTATTGTCATTGAAGGTCTTCAATGGTTGTTGATTGGTTATATGTGGTTGATAAGCTAGGAAAGAGACTTGTAGTCTAGTTATGTTGTTGGTTTGTTTACATGTTTTTTGTACTTTACTCAGGTTTAGTTTATTGTGCATATCTTGTTTATTTGGAGCTGGCCGATAATCCTACCAGTACACGGTGGTTGTGTACTGATTCTATACTTGCATTTCTTTTTGTGAGTACAAGCAATCTTTTGGCGGCTGACGCGCGACCTCAACTGTAGTCCCAGCGTTTTAAAATATCAAGGGTGAGCTGATTCGGTCAAGCTACCTTGGTTTCTTCTGTTAGTTGTAGCCCACTTGTTTCGAGCTCAAACTCTCTTTTATTTTCGGGGTTGCATTCTCGTATTTTAGACTTGGTAGATGTTTTGGTACGATGACCTTCAGGTTCTAGGTAGGATTTCTTGCAGATTATTATTGTGATAGTATTGAGATTGTGAATGTTAGTTTACTTTACGCACACTAGTTTTGAGTTGTTAGACTTTGCTAAGTGTTGGGTCGGTTTTGATCCGCTCATCTTGGGGGGGGGGGGGGGGGAGCGCGGGTTCGGGTGAGTGCCACTCACGATGGTCTGAATCGTGACGGTAAATTAAAAGTGCAGATCCTTAAGGCGTAAGTCCCGGGCGTAAAAGCGTAAGTCACGGGTGCAAAAATTTAAGTCTCGGACGTTAATTTTAATTTTTATTATTTGAAAAGTATTTTTGCTATAAATTATATTTTTTATTTTTGGTGTAATAATATTATACTTTATTCTATCATGTTTTCATGTTGTAGTGAAATTTTATGTTCTCAGACAACTTTATACATTTTTGTCATTGCTCTTATATTTTTTATCTTTCTCTTTTGAAATACATAAACAATAATCAGTGCAAATATTAGTTAAGAGTAGGAATATATAGTAGATATGGAGATAGATGATGATTTCATTTTAAAGATTATCTCAGGTATTATCATTTTTTGTATTATTACCTTTCTCAAATAATAATTATAATATTATTTTTTATATTATTGGTGATTTATTTAAAATTATTGAAAAATTATTACGTTTACATATTTTGTTAGTAATAAAAATATAAAATTGAAGTACATGAGATATATGCCCTGTAGATCCATGGGACTTACGCCCCGTGTCTCGAAACTTATGCCTCGCCCCATGCTACGTAAAATGCCTCACCTCACGCCCCCGCCTTTTAAAATACTGATCTGAATAATTATTATAGGTAAAAATTATATATGATGTGTATAAAAACTATTTAATTATTGTATAAAATATTTATTTGTGTATGGTACATATAGTAATTGTATCATTATTGTATAGAATATGAATCTGTATAGAATATGTGTAGAAATTGTATCATATATTTATTGTATTGTATATATGTATCAATACTTTAGAATACTCAGATATGTATTTTATTATATCAATACATTAGAACATGAAGATGAAAGTACAACTTTTTTGGATTGTTTTTGAAAAATATACACTTTTTTATATTTAATTATTAAAAAAAATCAACAAATAAAGGAGAAAAAAAATTTAAAACAAGAGCAGTGAAAAAAAGTGTAGTGATTTTTTTATTCTAAAAATAGTTGCATTAAAAGTTTTTGAAAAAAATAATTAAAAAAGAAGAAGAAAAACAGCGAAACTCTAAAGTCAAAAGGTTTACAAATGGATATTAAAATTTTCTGACCATTTGATGTCAATTATTTAAGTAAATTTTCTGACCATTTGATGTCAATTATTTAAGTTGAAGTGCTGTTTTTGTACTTATCTCTTATTTTTGTAACATTACTCATAAAGTTTTCCTATTCTTTAGCTTCACACTACCGTTTATATCCATATTTTCTTATCTTTCCTTATATTTCTCAATCAAAATCATAAATTTATCAAAATATATTCCAGATTTATTACTATATTCGTATCGATTGGTAGTGTGCTTTTTATATACAGATTAGGATTTTTTTAAAAAAGATTTTGATCAATTTTGAAATTTTTTTAGTCACTTCGATTTCATTTTTTTATCGTACATCATTTATCAAATATTAATATTTATATTTTAGTAAATTTTAGGTAGAATATTGTTTGTATACCTATTTTTGTATCTCAATTATGTGACGTGGGTGATGAGTTCAATTTTATGTGTTGATATGATTTTCTTGTTGTGTAAATTGAAGTGGATGGCATAAAAAGCTTGGACAGAGATTTGAAAAGCTTCCCTGGTCTTTCTTCTTTTTTATTTTTATTTTTGTAAAAGAAGACATAGTTGAGGAATAACATAAATTAGTTTTCTTAAGTTATTATAATAGTGATAATAATTATGGATTTAAGAAATGACAAAAGAAGTTAAACTGCAAATGAGATTAAATATTGATTGTTAAGGTTTTATTCTCATGGTGGAGTGACGATATGTATGGATGTTTTGGTGGAGAAAAAGAGTTACATATATACATTCTGATATATATATAGTGAATTAATTAATATACATTCAGATGCACATTTCGTGAATTAATAGATATACATCTAGTTATACATATTGTGAAAAATTAATGCCAATACAATTATCAGCATTTACATATACAAATGATAAGAATATGTACAATGTAGCATATACATCAAGTAAGTCAATATAAGATACACATTCATATTATAAAATATATATATACATTAAAAATAATGTAAATAATTTTGTGAGATACATGTTTATTTTCTGTTCAGTAATATAAAAAATGATGTTAATGCATGCAATAAGTATTTGTATACATTCAATTTAATGTAAGTAATGTTGTGATATCCATATGATTCATGTATACATATATATAATAAAATTTGTTAACCTAATATAAAGTAAATTTGCTATATACATTCGGTTAAGGTATATAATTTTAATAAATTTAGTATAATAAAAAAAAATTGTTGTAATTATTTGAGTGATATATATACTGATAACTTAGTATACATTTGTTGGCATTTAGATTCACAAAAAAAGAAATAAGAGAGAGAGAGAGATGGGGGGAGGGGGAGAGAGAGAGAGCGGGGGGGGGGGGGGGGGGGAGAAATGAAACTCATCAAGAAATAAAAATATTTATTGCTATATAAATCCTATTATATAGCCTATTATATAACAACATCTTTATTAAGTTGGCTAAGTTATGCCAATATTTTTAAGTTTAAAATTTGCTAATTTATTTTTATTATATTGATGTCAATTATTTGTGACTGTTATATATTTATGTCAATCCAAATGTGTGTGTTTGTTTGGGTTGAAAGTAATGACTTAGATGTATATTCTCTACAAAGATTGATGAACCTTTAACACATTTGGTTATTCAATCGAAAATAATTACAGTCTACAAAATATTGTATATAATTATTAATAAATTGTGATAATATATATATTTATACAACTAATTTTAATACGTGCAAAAATGTATGAAAAGTCACTATCAAATGCAACATATTTGGTAATTGGTGCTTTCATAGGTATAGCAAGATGATCAAGCAACATCCACTCATATACTAGTCCATCACAATTTATGTTATAAAGGTCCACAAATGTCATCCTTCATTCCTATTCCCATTGTGTGTGTGTGATTTTTCTTTATTTGGGTTGAAAGTGATGGACTTAGATGTATATTCTCTATAAAAATTGATGGGCCTTTAACATATTTGGTTACTCGGTCGAGAATAATAACAGTGGGTAGTAATACAAAAATAAATATTAATTTTATATAAATATGTATATTATACATTAATATAAAAGTTTTGAATATTTCTTTGTTCCCCAACCCAGTGCAACATCCTAAACAAAGGTTCCCAGTGATAGAGAAAGCAAAAAATAGATAATCAAAGAATTCTAACGCACCATTTCACAAGAGACAAGACACAGTCGACAGGAACATGTATACCAAACTTCGACTGCCTTTCAACTGAGGTTAGTCTTTTTCAGACTGCTAGCCATGGTGTGAATTTGTGTCTTGGATGAAGATGTTGTTGTAGTATTGGGTGCTTCCATGAAACAATTTGAAATTGAGGCAAAAGCAGGTAATACATCTTTTCGATGAAAAATCTCTCATTTGTGACTACAGTGTTCAACCTTGTAGAAAAGTAACCCTGTAGGAGTTGTGACTGGATTATATAATTTCTTGACTCTATAATCTTTCTTATAGCCCAAGTTGCATTCAGTGGTAAATTGTCTCATTCTTAATGTAGTAAGAGTGCACCAACTTAATTCATAGGCTATCGTTCTTCATACACACACACACTATAGCAACCCAATTTCAATTATCTAAGTTCATGATGTTCTGGCCATCAACAACCTTTGGCATACACATCGTTTCCATGAAACAAGAGCTTTTCTTAAAGTCAACACTGAGCCAGTCCATAGATATGTCCTATATTGTCATGACCCAATTCTTCAGGTCATGATGGCACCTACAACCCCAAGAGGCGAACCAATTTCCATAGCCCAGAACATTTAGTAATGGGCTACTACCTAACCAATACACACAATAAACAGAAATAAGCGGAAGCAGAATGTAAAGATAGAACAAGACGGAAGCAATAACCTGAGTATAAAAACATAAAGAAACTACACCAACTCCAAGACTTGGTATCGACAGTACAAAAGCTTCTAATAGAATACAAGTGCTAGAAGTAACAAAATGATAAGTACAATTGTCTCTGAATATACAAAGAGTAACAATACAAAAGATGAGATATGGTCAAGCCCCGGTCGTCAGTCCCTCACCCTAGTCTCTAATATCCCAAAAGTTGCACGAGTCTCCAACGCGATCAACAACGAAAGCTCAACTAATATCTACACAAGAAAGATGCAGAAGTGTAGTATGAGCATCAATTGTTAAGCAACGAGCACCCAGTAAGCATTATTGACTGACTATGTGCATATAAAATATAAAAACAGTAATATAGCATAATTCAAGGAAGCAGTCACAGAAACAAAGAGGAAGCACAAAGGAACTAGCATGTAGAAATCAACAAGAATACAAACAAACTATGATAGCCATAGAAGATAGACATACACAGAAACACAGGTGAAAGGAAGCAAGACGCAGCTGGGATCCTTGCAACAATAATATATATAAAGAGGGAGTTTAAGGAAAAGGGTGGTGTACCGCTAACCTCAAGTAAAAAGGGAAAAAAGGGAAGCAAACTAATATATTCAAGCAGGAAGCAATACGTACAAAGTCATGCTAAAAAAACCCAACTACCAGATAAGCATAGGCAGAATCAACTCACAAGTGCAACCCTAGGCTGGAATAACTAAACCACAAAGTACCGAGATCTGCTAATCAAAAACCAGGACAAGAATAGAATTTGATACCCCATAACCGCTCACAAGACCACACAACAGAACCTCAATAATATAGGACTCACTAGCCCTTCAATAATATCAGTCCAAAAGTCGGAGCCTCAACAAGCTAATAACCACTAATCCAACTAGTACCGAAGGTCATAACATGCTCTATGAACGAAAAGAGTAATATAATCTACCTACAGTCCCAACGGCTGCCCATACAATCGAGGAACACAATTAAGTGAAAACAAATTCTCCGACCGCCCATATAACCGAAGCGTACACTGAGCACACAACAAACAAGGGTGGAATCGGAATACCATATACATGATGATGATGTATGATGAATGTGGAACCAGGTGTGATCGTAGTGTTATATGTTACCCCCTCTGGTGCCCCAAAGGCCCAATAGAGGCAGGATCCATGGAAGGAATTCCCTCGAGTACCTCTACTCTACCATACACCCCTCCTCCTGGCAACCTCAACTTGTAGCTCGAGGTCCAGGGACGGTAGGGTCCATGGAGGTCTACTCGTAGACCACATACTAAATACGAAACTAAAAATATAACTCAATAATTGGAACTTTGTAGTGCATGCTCGGAATCGATCCAGGTCTAAATCAATAGTAATATTCTCAGAAACCCCACCAAGGGTGCCCAAAGTGTATCCGGGTCTAAATCAGTAATCAAATCTCAGTAACCCTCCAAAAGGGTGCTCAGAGCATATCCAGGTCTAAAATAGTAGAAAATCAAGCCTAGCACTCTGGCACAGCCGAGCCTAGTATATGTGAAAATTGGTAATCAAATCATCATAATATTCTCTTTTGTCCAAGAGGTTTCATAAAAACCAGTTACAGAACCCTTTCAAAATCATTCACCAAAAATGGGCCCTCGGGGTCATGCAAAGTTTAGAAAATCATTTATAGTAGGCCTGAAGCCAACTCAATAGTAAAACATGCAGGGAAAACCTTTTTCATGCATGATATTCTCCCAAACAATATAAATTAGCCCATAATGGCTCACAGCATTCCTATCGGCCCTGAACAAGCACGATCAGTTCTACAAGACAGATAGCCAGCCTAAAGCAATATATAGATGTCTGGAACTCACGGACATTCCCAAATAACCCACATCTATGTTCCAGAGTCAATACAAGGCTGCACATGACCACAAGGGTAATATACAATACTACACGAATACTGTAATCAAGATATGAAATAAACAAACCGAAGAGACGGACAAGGTCTGGGGTACCAACCTATAACAACCCACCCAAGGATACTAATTTAATGCAGTGATAGCCTATATACACAAAGTCTAGGTAGGGAAAGCCATAACCTACATGTCATCTGACGACTAGCTGCGGGGACAACATCATCCAAGCTTGAGCTACTCCGAGAAGCTCTAAATCGCGAAAATACAACCAAATGCATACACTATGCATCAAAAGAAGACCAACGATACCCATATTGCTATAATAATAGCCAGGTTGAAATTTGAGTCAAAAGCGGGCCTGCAGGGCCCCCAACCCAAAATCAAAAATAAAAAGAGGCACGAAGAACATACCACTTCCGTGAGTGCATGCCCCAAATTTGAGCGAATTTGTCCAAGAAAAAGGGCACAAAATAGCTCTCTCAAATCAAGAATTAAAGATGGAATTTCAAGAATAAAAATCCAGAAATTAAGCAAGAACTACTTACCACGAAGAGGGGAGCAAGGTAACGGAGATAAATCCTCGAATCCACGAGCAAGCAATCCCAAAAGAGCAGCTATAATCAAAGGAAGCCCAAGCTTTAAGAAAACACATCCATGGAGGCTGAGTCATGGAGAAGAAGAATTTGGGGGAGAAGAGGACTTACCCAAAACGAAGAAGGAATCGAAAATGACGGACAAGAGGTGAATTCCCATGCTTAGGGACTGATGTGGAGCATGTTTTTGGTGGGAGGAATCTGTTTGAAGAGTGAGAGAAATGTTAGAATGGTCTAAAAAATTGAGGAGAAGGCTTTATAAGTTGCAGGTCGCAGACCAGCGCAATCGCGCTTCCTTAGCGCGATCGCGCTGAAGGGAGGATCATAGACCAGTGCAATCGCGCTGCCTTAGCATAATCGCGCCGAAGGGAAAATCACAGGCTAGCGCGATCGCACCACCCGGGAGCTATCACGCTGAAGGCCACCAGAAGCAAAAAAACCAACAATAGCCAAAACTTCTACAGAGCATTTCGGGCACAATCGAAACTCGATACTCAAAAACCAATAATGCTATTAGAGTGGAAACAACATTCCCCACTCAATAAAATTGACAAAACTTCCATACAAGGTCATCTCGGAGGAATGTTGACCCAAGTCAACACTAGCTAACGCCAACCAAACATCCAAAATGAGCCCGGCTCACCCTGAACCCGACCAACCAACTAACTAACACAAACTCAGCATTCCAGAGCTAACAATGCTGACAGAGTTTTCATCCAAGGCCGTTTTCTCCAAATATCGACCAAAGTCAACCAAGCAAGCGTAACTGGCCTGAAAACATAGAACGAGAGAGAATTCCAAGCTGAAAAGCTCCTGGATCTCGACCAAAGGTCCCATTAGACCAAAGTCCATGCTCCAGAGCTAACAGAACTGTCGAAATTCGATTCTAAGCACGATTTCTAAGAATGTTGACCGAAGTCAATGATTTACAAAATTCAAAGCTCTAAAATAATGAACGACCATAAAGACCAAACAAATGGCCCGGGCACTGAACTACCGGTCCCAAAAAGCCATAAATGACTTGGGGCCGCTACATGCAAGCTCTAAAAGTACAAGAAAGTAAAAACGCGTAAATGACTGGAAGGGTCATTACATCATCCACTACTAAAAAGAATTTCATCCCCGAAAGTCAAGATAGAAGGAAGCACTAGAGATTAAAAGTACAGCAGATACAAAGCCCGCACTACTCTCTCGGACAACCCAAGTAGCCTCCTCGATCGGATGGCACCCAACAGAATAAAACCACGAAAGGCAACCAAGCCTATACTCTTTACTAGCCAAGCTAGATTCCAAACTTAAACTCTAAAACTCCAAGGACCTGCCAACCCAAACTGAACCTCAAGAATCTCAACCAGAAAGCACCGGTACAACACCAAAACCAGGGAACCATGGCGATCAACACACAGAACTTGAATCCTCAAAACCACAACCAAGTGCACCAAGGAAGCCATCAACCTGAAAACTCTAACTCATGAACCTGCTGATCTGCAAAACCCTTTTACTCTGAACTGAATCCTTTTGCACCATAAACAGGAAGCTTCATATAAGTCAAACACTCAAACCACCCTTGAAGCATCAACTGACACACCGGATATCCATAGTTCTCAATGATACTCCCCCATGAATGAAGTCACCCTTTTTACTCAAACTCTTTCCAAGCCAAGCTATAGTCTACTAGCCCTTTCCATCCAAGATAACAACCTGTAGCATATCCTTGAACACTGGAGTTACATATCCCGACTGATTATCAACCAACCAATGAACACATTTGCTAATATCAAACTCGCTAACTAGACCCAACTGAACAACCCATCTAAACCCGACTGAAGTTTGCACACCAGGGTTAGAAAATGCATGTATGAACACCCTGTGTTAACGGAGAAACTCCCAAATTGTAGAACAAACCCAACCCTACTGAACCGTGCTAAGTTTGAATCAACTGGAATCTAATGAACCAGGGAAACCTGTCCAAAAGACCCAAACCAAAACCAAGATCCTGCAAAAAGTGTAGTAAGCCTACCATAAAGTCCGTAGTCATGACTAAGCTCCAAACTTTAAGAAGTACCGCTGCTACCCCCAATACTCGAACACCATTTGGATTTGACATTGCCTTACTTACCTCACCTCAGAAATAAGTCCACCATGCCAAGAATAATAGTCGAGACACCCCGTTGGCAAAGGGAAAAGGTGCCTAGTGTGCAAGGTTGCCATCTTGCCATCTTGCCATAGAAATTTTTACATAAACCTTCAACTCATCCCCTTGGCTCGAATCAACCGCTCTATTACATCAACACACAAAACCACCAACTCTAAAGCATATAACATACCAAACTTCTAGCCCACACTGGCGGAGTCTAACCAACACTGGAACCCTACATAAAAGACAACCCTTAAAGAATCAACTAATCGAGCTTTCAATTCTCAGCACCCAATAGAGACCACCAGTCTCAAAGTATCACTAGAACTCAAAATAGCCTCACTAGTCTTAACCTGCATAACCTGATCACGTACAATACCCCACTGTTGATTCTAAAACCCAACTCTAGTCGGTAATCAATACCTCTGTCGGACCTCTGAGTAGACCCATACACTATCGTTGAACACTTATGGGAACTGGAGCCAACTATGCTCTGGATATATACCAATTGCTCAATCTGAAGATGCTACTGAAACTCGGATACTCCAAGGAATATGACAAGGAAACCCCAGTCGAAGCAACAAGCCCCTAAATATAGTACTAAAAATGAGCACTGCCTAGATCTCATACTAAAAGGAAATCTAACCTCGAACCAATCGAAGAAAAATTCTCTACAACCTGTAGTCAATCGACGCAAATCACCAACACACAAGCCCAAGCAAAACCTCGGTCGCCACCTCAGTCAGCTACTAGAACATATATATATGAACAAGGAGTCATCTCCCTCCTTTTTTAACTAAACCAAATGTTTCCTTAGCATACACTGAACTTTACAATTTCCTCCAACGATACAAACAACCTGACAGACTCCTTCCCAGATAAACCTGGAGCTATTTCCTTCCTTAGCTCCCACATCTATATTGTCAGAATTCCATAAGGCAGGAGAAGAATGGGTCGGATGCCTAATTTACCCAACATGCTACGAACATAACTCAACCACGATACTTTAGCCAAAACTTAGTTACCACACCATAATCAAAAGCACGACCAAAATGCTACGACCAAAACTCATCCCAATAGGGACTGGGGAAAACAAATGAGAACGTCTCATACCGGGCTTGAAGCAAAAGGAACAAGGGGGGAGGGGGTAACTCACATACTGCCAACCTTCTAAACCAACCAAACAAAGAGGTTGACTCTAATCACCCAAGGAAAGAAAAAACAAATAATGCTTGCTAGCATAACCAACATCTCTCAACTCAAGGCAGAAGCTCAAACTCTGGCACAATCACTGCTAACACCAAACCAACACAAGGATTTCTAGCAAATGCTAAATAATAGCCTAGGAAATTGTAACGACCGAGTTTGTCATTATGGGTAAATATTTCGTGCCAAGTTCGAGTTAGAATACTTCCGAGTTCAGAGTTAAAATTCTAGGCTAGACTAGCCTCAGCCGGAATTGGAGAGAGGTATAGTCCAGGGCAATCTGGGTAAGGATTGGGTTTTATTTCTTTATTTGAGCTAGTTTTCTATGTAGCTAAGATATAGCGGAGTCCGAGAGACTTTTTGGAATCGAATTCGGGTATGCAAAGCTCCCGAAATCGAGGTTGACGTGAAGGGCTTATTCCAGAACTTCGGGGATTCAAGGTGTGTTGTAAAAAGGGCTCTTTTCAGGAATTTTCTGAGTTTATATCTGTGATGAGAGCTACCGCTCCACCACGGCAACCTTCGCTATAGAGGAATAATTGCAGCTATAGCGGAAGTCAAGACGGTCAACCTCCGCCATAGCGGTTGACTCCGCTACGGCACTACCACTATAGCAGAGCAAGGATCGCTATAGCAGAGCGATTAGACCAAAAAACCTAGAAAATAGGTTTTTAATTTTATTCTCTTCCCTTCAGCCCCCAAAACAAACGAGAGTTATTCCAAAAACCCTCCTAGGCTGCTCCAAGGCTTGGGAGCCGTGGGGTGGAGGGATTCCAGCGAAAGGGACGTGAAACCATGGATTTAGGCCTGTAGAATCGTCAGGGAATGCCTTCATGGATCCAGAAAGGGCATTGAACAACTGCTCGGTATCTAGGTAGGCTAGGTTTCTTCCCAAGAGTAGATTGACCATTTTTATTTCCTATTATTGTGTAGAATGAAAGGGAGAATCCATGATTAGGCCTTCGATCATGGAGTCTGACAGATTCAATACTTGTTATGTGTGAATTAGGAATTGTATGGATTGAAGGGTTGGTTTTATGATACATATAATATGGATATTTTATTATTTTGGTAGAATAAAATGATAGACTCGGGGACTGGAATGTAAGGGAGGTTCGGGGAACCAGGAGAATGCTTAGGAACTACGAGTAATGGAAATGGAAAACTCCTAAATAAGGTTTTGGGAATGTAAATGGCATGAGATGTAGCTGTTGGTTTTACTAAGGCTAAAGGGAGGTGTTCCCACTCTGTATTCAGTGTTGGGTAAAGTATCGAGAATCACGTAGTTGCTAAATCATGCTAAGAAATGAAATCGTTCATTATATGTCAGTAAGGGGAAATGGGTTGATCCTCAGACTAAGGTTGGGCTATGTCATCCACCCGGGGAGGGGTAGGTGATGGTTAACGATCCCTGTAAATGTTGTATGTTGTGTACTCTTATCTAAGTGCTTGTATGAGATACATTTCTTAGGAAATTGTTAGGAATATATGTTGTGTACTCTTATCTAAGTGTTTGTATGAGATACATTGCTTAGGGATTGTTAGGAATGTCTAAGAGTTCGATATTACCGTCTGTGAATTAAACTATGTGTTACTTGTGGTTTTACAAGTTTTTTGTTCATTATTTGACTGTGGATTAATTGACATTCGGTTAGCTTGGGTACCATGCCTGGTATGGGAATACTAACGGTTGGCTCGAGTACCACGCCTGGTACGGGTATAACAAATGGTTGACTCGGGTACCACGCCTGGTACGGGTATAACAAATGGTTGGCTCGGGTACCACGCTTGGTATGGGATACTAACGGTTAGCTTGAGTACCACGCCTGGTATGGGAAAATACTAATGGTTGGCTCAGGTACCACTCTATACATTGCTTAGGGATTGTTAGGCATGTCTAAGAGTTCGGTATTACCATCTGTGAATTAAACTATGTGTTACTTGTGGTTTTATAAGTTTTTTGTTCATTATTTGACTGTGGATTAATTGACATTCGGTTAGCTTGGGTACCATGCCTGGTATGGGAATACTAACGGTTTGCTCGAGTACCACGCCTGGTACGGGTATAACAAATGGTTGGCTCGGGTACCACGCTTGGTATGGGATACTAACGGTTAGCTTGAGTACCACGCCTGGTACGGGAAAATACTAATGGTTGGCTCAGGTACCACGCCTGGTACAGGTTTACTTTACTACATCATTTTATTGATATTGTTGCATTGTGTGATTGGTGTTAGTTCTATGAGTGGATCGGGCTGTGTTTATAAATTGTGATATTACTTTTGGTCTTGGTGTAGGCCAGGTCATTATATTATATTGTGAGTTTGGTCTTGGTGTAGGCCGGGTAATTATATTGTGAGTTTAGTCTTGGTGTAGGCCGAGTTATTATATTATATTGTGCTTTTGATCTTGGTGTAGGTCGAGTAATTATATTGTGAGTTTGGCCTTAGTGTAGGCCGGGTTGTTATATTATATTGTGCTTTTGGTCTTGGTGTAGGCCGGGTAATTATATTGTGAGTTTGGTCTTGGTGTAGGCGGGGTGGTTATATTATGTTATTAGTTGGTCTTGGTATAGACCGGGTTATGATGTTAACTATTAGTTGGTCTTGGTGTAAACCGGGTTGTCATGTTAATACCTAGATGTGTTAGGGAGATCCGAGTGAGTTCGGACTATGTAAAGGGGTTATAAGTTCATAATTTATTGTCATTAAGTGTGTTAATGACGATCAAGAATTTGTTGTGGTTAATAAGATAAGGATGGGTCTTGGTGTAGGCTGGGTAGCTTGTCGAACACTTAGGTTTGGTTAGAGGATCCTTGGAGGGTCCGGGTTTCGGGATTAGAAAGGGATTTAGATATAACTCTGTTGTTGTCATTGAATATGTCAATGATTGCTAGGTGATTTTCATGTGATTGGTCAATTGGGAGTACGACAAAAAGTCTGGGGTTGTAGTTGTTGGTTGTTATAAACAGGATGGAAAGTTGTCCGAGAGGTCCGGGAAGGGCAGGACAATGGTAAGAATTACTATGGGTATAAGTGATTTGGTTGGGCAGTTAGCCATGTTAAGTCTAAATATCTAGTCAAGGCG
Organism: Jaltomata sinuosa; assembly: GCA_003996215.1. Lineage (NCBI taxonomy): Eukaryota > Viridiplantae > Streptophyta > Magnoliopsida > Solanales > Solanaceae > Jaltomata > Jaltomata sinuosa. The sequence continues at coordinate 569,305 of QJPP01007492.1, read as the reverse complement.
GTTGACTTGGGTAAGGGAAGGGGAGTCCAGGTATGGACATTGTTATTGGTAAGGATTAAGTGAGACTTGGGAAGTCTAGGGATAAGGTGACTTGGTAAGTCTAAAGGTTAGGAAGGTCGGTTCTGAAAGGAGGAATTGATAAAGGTGATGTCGAAAGGGGTGGAGCATTTACATTGTGTATTTTATATTGATTTTTATATGATGGTAGGAGTGAATTCGGGTCAGTCGATGATGCCTACCAGTACGTGTTTTTGTACTGATTCTACTCTTGCTATACCTTTTTGGGTATAGTTTGGTTGCAGGGTTGGTGATGTTTCACAGGTTCAGGATTGCGGTGATCTTCCAGCAGCTCCTACTTCCTTTCATGGTGGGAGTTGTGTCCATTTTATGTTATAAGCTCATATTGTAGAAGCTCTTATACCGGCTTAGACTAAGTTCTAGGGAGGGTGTTTATATTGTTAATAAATTTCCGCAAGTTTTAAAGATTGTGTAACTTTCGAAAGCTGTTGTAAAAAGATTTTCCAAACATTCATAAAGGGATTCCTGATGTATTAAGGGACTTATTTAATGGTTTATTTTCTTTTCTGCATTGCCTGTTGGTTCGAGCAGTAAGGGTTCTCCTATCTAGGTGGACTAGAGTAGGTGCCCGCACAGCCCGGTAGTTGGTTCATGACAAATGGTATCAGAGCCCAGGTTACCAGTCTCCCAGTACAGGAGCAAAATGTCGAATAGAGTCTTACGGATTGGTGTGTAGACGTCCACATCTAATCCTAGGGAAGCTATGAAGCATTTTAGGAAAATTCTCTCTCCTTTCATTCCTTTTCATGCGGTTCTTTCACTCTCTTTTATGAGTAGAGTCAAATTGGTATCTCAATGAAGTAAGGATGTCATTGGACTCCAGTTGCAGTAAGACAAGCAAGGAATATTGGAACCGGGAAGGTTCCAATTGGTATCTGGCCTGGGAGGCTATATAAAGGATGGATGAATCTGCTAACAGTCATCCATGAAGCGAATGAAAGGTGATGAAACTAGTTTGATTGAGTGTTAGAGCTTGAGACTCGTGATTGTATGTATTGGATTGTTTGAATGACTGCAATTTTGTGCTGTGTAATTGTTGAGTTGCCTTGAAATTTGTAGTTAGTGAAGAGTCTTAACTTGGTTATGTATTAATGATTGAAAGAATTCTTGTTTTGTAATTCAAGTGGAAAATAGTATGCTAAATGTTGGGCAGGGTCTTATTGTTAGTAAAACTGATAAGGGAAAAGGATATATACACTTGTGGGAACTCAGGTTTCAAGTGGTTGGTATGTGATAAGTACCAGGGACAAGAGATATTATTGCTTAATAGCGGGAGTTATGGTAAGACATGGATGATCAACTATTGTTCATCCATTGGATGAATAGAGAGTAAATTGTGTGACTTGATTTGGTTGTGACTTGATTTGGTTGTAACTTGAAGTTGAAATGTTGTGGTGTACAACTCTCGTGTGACTTGCTTGAAATGTGTGTAAATTATTGTCTGCCATGCATGTTGAGTCTACAGAGGGTCATTAAGTTGAAAATTTTGTGTACCTTAGGCTGTGGTAATCTGTTAAACATTTTGATTTAAGAAGTGGTACTGCATTTTGAAAAGGGCTTATCATTGGTTAAGATGATAAGGGATTGGAAACTGTAACTGTAGGAAAGCTTTTGTTTCAGGACAGTCGGGACTTGGCTAGGAACCATGGGAACAAGGGAGTCATTAGTGTGTAATGGCGGGATTTACAGGACGAAACAAAGGTAACTGGGGAAGGGGAAGGATATACTTACTAAAAGTTTCAAGTTTCTGGGCTGTTACCGTCGGGATTGTGGTAGCGGTATGGTTATCACTACAGCAAAACTGCTATAACTGAGCGGCCACCGTTATAGCGGAAGAGCGCGAGGAAGAAACCTCGCCCTATTTTCCACCTATTTTTCATTCATTCCCGGGGCATCTAAAGGCAATGGTTGCATTACGGGCTGCCATGTGAAACAAGGAAATCGACTATAGAACTTATATAGCATGCATATAAGGTGATTTGCCTGAATACTTAGCATCCGTGCACGACCAAAAGAAAGGATAGATATGGTAGCCCGGGGGATTGGTAAAACTATGACTGACCATTGGTGGGAATAGTCACCTATGTAGAGTTTGGCAAAATGACCTGTGAGTGATCGAGTACTATTGGACACCTCTCATAGGCTATGTGATGAGGTGATTATTGGCTGGTTTAGTGTCGACGATCCTTAGTGGTAGGGTCGATTGAAGGAGCGGGGTTATTAAATGGGTTTCTTTGGCATTATTGTGTCTCTTGTGACCATGATAATACCTAATTTTATTGCTCATTAAGTGGTGAGCGTATTCTTGCCATAGCATTGGTTAGGGTGTAAGCACCCAGGTAGAAATTTCCCCCTCCTAAGACGAGAGTTGATGAAAATCTCAAGGTAGGATGAACCCAATGAAATCCTCATTGTTGCATGGTTTAGAGATACGTGGTGTCTCGGGGCATAGTGTTGATAGGAGTAAGGTGACAGGATGATATGTGAGGGGCATAGTACCCCGTAGGAAGCTTCTGGAATGGAGTTCGGGCTAGTAGAACTCCGGTTATAGTGGGAAAGGGATCGCCATGGTGGTATCTAGTCCCCTTGGTAGGGAAAAACTGTGTTGTTCGTTAGTTAAGTTTCTTTGGCTCCGGTGTTTCAGCGAGACCCCAGATTCTTGGGCACTTGGGGAGGGGTAATCTAGTTGCCTTGTGTAGCTCGAAAGAAGGGATTCCTTGACAGAGTAGAAGTGAATTAAATTTTGGTTGAGTTGGGTTTACCCACTACTAAAAAAACTGCGAATACCGACCTCAAAATTACCGACCTCCTATGGAAGTCGGTAATTTCCGACCTCCGAAAGTCGGTATTGTTAAAAACAAAAAATTATTTTATTTTCTTAAGAAAACCGACTTCAAGATGTCGGTTTATTTGAAAAAAAAAATGCAGAAAATTCAAATACTGACCTCCGATGATCGGAAACTTTCCCAGAAAAAAATAAAATAAAGAAAAACCGACCTTTTGTAGTCGGTATCAAATTAGTAAATAAAAAATAAAATTTAAATTTATCTCAATTAAATATAAAAAAATGAAAAAAAGAAATATTTTTAATAACTTTTAAATAAACTGACCTCCGGATGTCGGTTTTTTGAAAGATAAAAAACAAAAAAAACAAATTAATATCGACTTCCTGATGTCGGTAATATTAAATTTACATAATTGATTTTATTTACCTTAAATTATTCTTATAGTGACTTTCCGAAGTCGGTATTTATTTTTTATTTTTATTTAATTATTTTATTTATATTATAAAATAAAAATAATATTAATACCGACATTCAGAGGTCGGTATTATTTATTTAACATAATTAATTTTATTTTCATTAAAATTAAAGGTAATACCGACCTCCGGAGGTCGATATTTTACTTTTATTTTCATTAAAATTAAAGGTAATACCGACCTCCGGAGGTCGGTATTTTACTTTTATTTAATTGTTTTGAATAAAATCGACCTCCGGATGTCGGTATTACCTTTAAAATATTTGTAATAATCACTATTTTTCTATTGTGTATAACACTAAGGGGTCGTTTGGTAGCTAGTTAAAGTTATATAGGTATTAGTAATGTAGATATTAGTTATGAGGTAATCTATATATTATTTATACATGTATTAGTTATGTAGAGATTAGTTATTCATGTATTAATTATACAAGTATTACTTATTCCACCTTCTATATCCTGTATAAGATAATACATAGATTCCCTCATAACTTATACATCGTCTTGAATATACATATGTCTCGTCTAGTGATGTATATACGTATATATATATATATAGTACGTATTCAAAAGCTAATTAACCGATCGATAATACATATCCAAATACGTAGTATGGATACGTCATATATTACGTACATATGAGTTAATATACGATCATTGAGAAATGTAATTAACCAAGTCCTATATATTATATATATTAATGATCCATCGTCTTGAATATATGTCTCGTCTAGTGATGTACGTATCTACATAGTACGTATTCAAAAGCTAATTAACCAATCTATATATAATCCATAACCAAGTAGTATGGAATATGTTGTATATTACGTACATATAAGTTAATATACGATCATTGAATATAATTAACCAAGTTATTCTATGTACTATAATGATCCGTCGTCTTGAATATATGTGTTTTTGTTGCGATATTGTACGTATATATATAGTACGTATTCAAAAGCTAATTAACTAATCGATAATCCATCCAAGCAGTGGAATACCATTGTATTACGTACACACGAGGTAATATACGATTGTTGAGTAATGTAAATAAGCAAGTCCTATATATATAGTAATGATCTGTCGTCTTGAATATATGTTTTTTTGTGGCGATATTGTACGTATATATATAGTACGTATTCAAAAGCTAATTAACCAATCGATAATCCATCCAAGTAGTATGGAATACATTGTATTACGTACATATATGAGGTAATATACGATCATAGAGTAATATAATTAATCAAGTCCTGTATATTAAATGGTCCATCATCTTGAATATATATGTCTCGTCTTTAGTGATGTATGTTTATATATATAGTACATATTCAAAAGCTAATTAACTAATCGACAATTCATCCAAGTAGCTAGTGGAATACATTGTATTACGTACATATGAGGTACTATACGATGACGATCGTTGAGTAATATAATTAACCAAGTCCTATATATTACTGGTCTGTCGTCTTAAATATATGTCTCGTCTAGTCATGATGTACATATATAGTACGTATTCAAAAGCTAATTAATTAATCGATTGATAATCCATTCAAGTAGTATGAAATACATTGTATAGTAGCATAATCATTGAGTAATGTAACGAATCAATAATGTATCTGAGTTTATGAAATATGTTGATGATTAAATAATTTTTATTAATTACTTTTAGTTTTTTTTAAAAAACCGACCTCAAGTGGTCGGTTTTATCAAAAAATACTTTATTTTTTAAAAAAACCGACCTCAAGTGGTCGGTTTTATCAAAAAATACTTTATTTTTTAAAAATACCGACCTCAAGTGGTCGGTTTTTTTTTTTTTTTAATTTTATTACCTAAAAACCCTAACACCCTAACACTAGCACTCACACTCACACCACCCTCACCTCCGGCGCCCCCTCCCTCCGAAAACATTCCACCGCTGCCGCTGCTGCCGCTGTTGGTGCCTTCCACCGCTGCCGCTGCCGCTGCTGCTACTGAAGGTTGTTAGTGCCTTCCACAGCTGCCGCTGCTGCTGCACATTGCTGCCGCTGCTGCTGCTGCTGCTGAAGGTTGCTGCCGCTGCTGCTGCACATTCTCAGCTCCAAAGTAATCTCCAATCTTCTCAATTAATTTTCTTGGAGAACTTTTGTTTATGCTGTTTTTTTTCCATTGTGAATTTGACTGTTTTCCATCTTCTTTTATGAATTGCTTTCTGGGTTTTGGGAAAATCTTTTGTTTTTAGTGGTATGAGTATATTTACACACTACTAACAGCTGGGAAGAGTGCTAATACCAATATGTCAGAGAAAGTCCCACCACTAGTAGAAATCTAGGAAGCTGGGAATGAGACTGAGAGTTTGGTTTTAACTATGACATTTTGTAGTGTAAACCGAAATTCAGATCTTTCTTTTTAACTCCTAGTTGGTAATGTCTATCCATGAGCACCCCAAGTAGTGTTCGGATGGTTTTACTAAAGGTAGCATGACATAGTCAAGAACCCTTGTTGCTACTACAAACATAGGAAGAACAAAAGAGGGAAAAATGTGCCTTCCAAGTTAGTTATTGGAATATTACATTGTTAATGATGTTTTTCCAAACTGAAACATGTTCACTAAAATTTCTGTTTTCCAATTGAAGTATCTGGTGAGAAGATGAGTGCTCGGAAGAAGACACCTTTCCAGAAGCATAGAGAAGAGGAAGAGGCAAAGAAAAAGGTATGAGCTGTAGCAATTTTGGTTTGCTGTGGAGATGGTAAGGGTGATTAATGGTCAAGCGATTTATCATTTTGCTAACTATGTATGTCTTCTATTTGCAGAGGGCAGAGGATGAAACAGCTCGTTTGTACCAAGAGTTTATGGAGTCGTTCCAAGCGGACAATACGCCAGGTTCCAAGGCATTTGTTAGAGGGGGAACCATCAATCCGAATGATAAACTGAAGATTGATTCTGAAGGTCCGTTGCAAGAATATCTATACTATGTTTGATATTCTTCTTTCTTTGATTACGTATATAAGTCTTGTTTTATTAGTTCTTACAAATAAATGATTTTTTTATTACATGAACAAGTTATTAAACATATGGACCTTTTCTATTCATTCGAGGATGGCAGGTGGAAATTCTAAAGATGAGGGTTCAGGTTTAAAGAAGGGAAGTAGGTAAACTAATGCTTTTGATTGACCATGTTGTAATGTTACTGTAATTTAGGATACTGAATACCAAGTTTTCATGATGATATCATTGTTCTTATTAGGCTTTTATATATTTACTTGTTTCCAGATTGCTGTGTCAGTTAGTCACCTTAGATATTTGATTTATGCAAATTCACTCTTCCTTCGGCTTACCTTCAAATGATAACTATGTTGGTACTATGTGTATATGGAGAGGGAGCTTGGTGCCTCCTTTATCTGCTATATGACAATTTCTTATGAAAAAGTTTATAGATTGGGGTCACTAGTTTCTAGTGTTGACACTTAGTCTTTAATTTGATTATAATGTGGTTGATTAGTAAGTGTAGTAAGTTAAAATTTTGAACTAGTGACCTAAATAAGTAAAGTGTAGTTAGTTGTTAGTTGAAATTTTGAACTAGTGACTTAAAATAGTGAATTGTATTAAGTTAAAATTTTGAACTAGTGACTTAAAATAGTGAAGTGTAAGTAAGTTAAAATTTTGAACTAGTGACTTAAAATAAGTAAAGTGTAGTTAGTTGTTAGTTGAAATTTTGAACTAGTGACTTAAAATAGTGAAGTGTAGTAAGTTAAAATTTTGAACTAGTGACTTAAAATAAGTAAGTGTAGTTAGTTGTTAGTTGGAATTTTGAACTAGTGACTTAAAATAGTGAAGTGTAGTAAGTTAAAATTTTGAACTAGTGACCTAAAATAAGTAAAGTGTAGTTAGTTGTTAGTTGGAATTTTGAACTAGTGACTTAAAATAGTGAATTGTATTAAGTTAAAATTTTGAACTAGTGACTTAAAATAAGTAAAGTGTAGTTAGTTGTTAGTTGAAATTTTGAACTAGTGACCTAAAATAGTGAAGTGTAGTAAGTTAAAATTTTGAACTAGTGACCTAAATAAGTACAGTGTAGTTAGTTGTTAGTTGAATTTTGAACTAGTGACTTAAATAGTGAAGTGTAGTAATTAAAATTTTGAACTAAGTGACTTAAAATAAGTAAAGTGTAGTTAGTTTGTTAGTTGACAATTTTTGAACTAGTGACTCTAGAAATAGTGAATTGTATTAAGTTAAAATTTTGAACTAGTGACTTAAAATAAGTAAAGTGTAATTATTATGTTGAGTTTGAATTTTGAACTGGTGACTTAAAATAGTGAAGTGTAGTAGTTAAAATTTTGAACTAGTGACTAAAATAAGTAAAGTGTAGTTAGTTGTTAGTTGAAATTTTGAACTAGTAACCTAAAATAGTGAAGTGTAGTAAGTTAAAATTTTGAACTAGTGACTTAAAATAAGTAAAGTGTAGTTAGAGGTTCAGTCTATGGTTATACACAAAAGGCTTTTGTGGAGAAGAAACCCTGGTTTTATTGTCCATCATCTTCAGGCTTCGATAATGTGGATAAAGCGGTCGTGTCTGTAATGAAGGAGAAGATATCTGTGCTCATTGCCGAGCTTGCTGCATCAACCGAAAGGGAGAAGAAAAGAGACGAGCAGATTGCACATATTGCAGCATCAAAGGAGATAGAGAACAAGAGGTATGCGGAGCTTCAGTCCCAGTTAAAATCTCTTTTTGAGTCGGGAAAGATTATTACTCATTGTGCTAGTGATAAACGTCGATGCCTAGTGGATGAGTCTGATATCGAGGGTGAGGAGGGTGAAGAGGATGAGGATGATGATGCTAATGATGAGTAGTTGTGTTGTACCTAACTACTAGACATTTTGAACTTAGTATATATAGTTTGTACACTTTTTAGATTGTTTGATTGTTTTTTAAGTTTAATTTGAAGTAGTGAAACGTAAATATAGAAAAATATCGTCTTGACAACTATTTGAGCTGGTTTTGGTTGAATATATGCATTATCAAATATGCAGGTGGGCAATTCAAATTGCAGCAATTTACTGCCAATTTTATGGCAAAATATCGATAATAAACCGACCTCCTGAGGTCGGTATTTTTGGTAAATTTTCCAGAAAACCGACATCAGGAAGTCGGTTTTTTGAATAAAATTTTCCAAAAAACCGACCTCAATTAGTCGGAATCAAGTGAAATAGGAAAATGAAATTTAAATAATACCGACCTCAAGAGGTCGGAATATCAGAAAAATAATAAATTAAAATTTCAGTAATACCGACTTCCGGAGGTCGGAAAATCAAAAAAATAATAAATTAAAAATTCAGTAATACCGACTTCCGGAGGTCGGAAAACCAAAAAAATTATAAATTAAAAATTCAGTAATACCGACTTCCGGAGGTCGGAACACCAAAAAGATAATAAATTAGAAATTAAACAATACCGACCTCCGGAGGTCAGTATATTATATTTTTAATAATATTTTTTTAAAATGAAACCGACTTCAGGAAGTCGGAAATAAAAGAAAATAAAATATATATTAAATTCTTAATTTTTGGATTTAAAATTAAAATCGACATCCGGAGGTCGGTATTTACCGACCTCACGATGTCGGTATACAAAACCAACCAAGCCTTTTCCGACTTGGTCTTGTGAGTCGGTTTTGAGTCGGTATTTCAGGGAAAACTGACCTCCGGATGTCGGTTTTTTGAGGTCGGTTTTCCCTGTTTTTCTAGTAGTGACCAAGGGATTTGAAAGTTTTGGTGGTTTGCATAAAGTTAGAATTACGCTGTCATGATAGAGCGTCGAGGTTCAGAGGGCGGGCTGCTTCTTCTCTTTCTGCCTTAGAGATCGTTCGGGGATGAACGATGGGTAAATTGGTATCTGTTGTAACTATCGGGTTTGTCATTACGGGTAAACATTTCGTGCCAAGTTCGAGTTAGAATACTTCTGGGTTGAGAGTTCAAAATTCTGGGCTAGGCTAGCCTCAGCCAAAATTAGAGCGAGGTATAGTCCAGGGCAATCCAGGTAAGGATTAGGTTCGATGTCTCAATTTGAGCTAGTTTTTTGTGTAGCTAAGACATAGAGAAGTCCGGGGGATTTTTTGAAATTGAATTCGGGTAAGGAGAGCTCCCGAAATCGAGGTTGACGTGAAGGGGTTGTTCCAGAACGTCGGGGATTTAAGGTGTGTTGTAAAAAGGGCTCTTTTCAAGAATTTTCTGAGTTTTTGTCCATGACGAGCGCAACCCCTCTGCCACGGTGACCTCCGCTATAGCGTAATAATTACTGCTATAGCGGAAGTCAAGACGGTCAACCTCCACCATAGCGGTTGACTCCGCTACAGCGGTACCTCTATAGCGGGGCAAGGACCGCTATAGAGGATCGACGTGGCCAAAAAACCCAGAAAATGGGTTTTTAATTTCATTCTCTTCCCTTCAACCCCAAAAACAAACGAGATCTATTCCAAAAACTCTCCTAGGCTTCTCCAAGGCTTGGGAGCCATGGGGAGGAGGGATTCCAGCGAAAGGGACGTGAAACTATGGATTCAGGCCTGTAGAATCGTCCAGGAATGCCTTCACGGATCCATAAAGGGCATTGAACAGCTGCTCGGCATCCAGGTAGGCTAGGTTTCTTCCCAAGAGTAGATTGACCATTTTTATTTCCTATTATTGTGTAGAATGAAAGGGAGAATCCATGATTAGGCCTTCGGGCACGGAGTCTGGCGGATTCAATACTGGTTATGTGTGAATTAGGAATTTTATGGATTGAAGGGTTGGTTTTATGATACATATAATGTGGATATTTTATTGTTTTGGTAGAATAAAATGATAGGCTCGGGGACTGGAATGTCGAAAAGGTTCGGAGAATCGGGAGAATGCTTAGGAACTACGAGTAATGGAAATGGAAAACCCCTAGATAAGGTTTTGGGAATGTAAATGGCATGAGATGTAGCTGTTGGTTTTACTAAGGCTAAGGGGGGGTGTTCCCACTCTGTGTTCGGTGTTGGGTAAAGTCTCGGGAATCATGCACTTGCTAAATTATGCTAAGAAAGGAAATCGTTTATTATATGTCTGTAAGGGGAAATGGGTTGATCCTCCGACGAAGGTTGGGCTAAGTCATCCACCTGGGGAGGGGTAGGTGATGGTTAACGATCCCTGTAAATGTTATATGTTGTGTACTCTTATCTAAGTGTTTGTATGAGATACATTGGTTAGGGAATTGTTAGGAATGTATGTTGTGTACTCTTATCTAAGTGTTTGTATGAGATACATTTCTTAGGGATTGTTAGGAATGTCTAAGAGTCTGGTATTGTTGGGCAGTTAGCCGGGTTAAGTCTGAATATCTAGTCAAGGCGGTTGATGTGGGTAAGGGAAGGGTAGTCCAGGTATGGACATTGTTATTGGAAAGGATTAAGTGAGACTTGGGAAGTCTAGGGACAAGGTGACTTGGGAAGTCTAGGGATAAGGCGACTTTTTAAGTCTAAAGGTTAGGAAGGTCGGTTCTGAAAGGGGGAATTGATAAAGGTGATGTTGAAAGGGGTGGAGCATTTACATTGTGTATTTTATCTTTATTTTTATATGACTGTAGGAGTAAATTCGGGTCAGCCGATGATGCCTACCAGTACATATGTTTGTATTGATTCTACTCTTGCTATACCTTTTTGGGTATAGTCTGGTTGCAGGGTTGGTGATGTTTCACAGGTTCAGTATTGCGGTGATCTTCCAGCAGCTCCTACTTCCTTCCATGGTGGGAGTTGTGTCCATTTTATGTTATAATCTCATCTTGTAGAAGCTCTTGTACTGGCTTAGACTAGGTTCTGGGGAGGGTGTTATATTGTTAATAAATTTCCGCATGTTTTAAAGGTTGTGTAATTTTCGAAAGTTGTTGTATAAAGATTTTCCAAACATTCGTAAATGGATTCCACATGTATTAAGGGACTTATTTAATGGTTTATTTTCTTTTCTGCATTGCATGTTGGTTCGAGTGGTAAGGGTTCTCCTATCTAGGTGGATTAGAGTAGGTGCCCGCACGGCTCGGTAGTTTGGTCATGACAGAAACAACCATATAGGACCACTTAGAAATGGGAGACTCAACACAAGTCTAGAACCACAACGAGCTAGAAACAAAACCAACCAGAAAAAAGACTAACAAGACTTACCCACGAGCCACAACTCCGGGTAAACACCTCTTAAGGGTAACTCACCCCATCCCTTACTAAAGAACAATCTACCAAGGAAATACATGCATAGATACTACAATTCAAGTAGTCAAACAACTAAACAAGTAGCAGGTTGGCATATAAGCAAATATATAGAAGAAAGGATGGAATCGCAATGCGAGCAGTACTATCACTAACTGTAGGTAACAAAAGCCTTACCTGGAGCAACAATATCAGGAACCTCTACCTCTGGCCTACCAAGAGGGGCATCAGACTGACGGGATATAACTCTGGACTGAGTAGTCGAAGCTAAAGGCTCAACCATTCCACACTAGGTATAATCCTTAAGATAGTGACCAATCACTCCACAACCGTAGCAACCCGAGAAATCCTTGCCCTGACGCACAATAACTGTCAACTCTAGATGGATACCTGAAACACTTGGCTGAAAGACATATCTAACCATCCGGGGACCTATTTACACTACCTCTTGCTGCCCGGGGACCACCCTACTATCTTGCACTCTACCTCTAGCTGCTGGTACTAGATCCCTAGGAGATAAAACATGTTGACCCTGCTGATTGGAAAGTGGGATCGTGGGACAGTCCCTAGCAAAGTGTCCATACTTACACACTAAAAACAATTCCCAATAGATACATACGGGCGAGGAGATCTCACTAAACCTGATCGGCCAACACGGCCTACATAACCTGGAAGCGAACCTCAAAGAATCTGACCCATACCATTTCCACTCTACTCGACATGCCCTATACCACCACCCTCTAAAACCTATAGAGTAACTAAAACTGACCGGGAAGATAAGAAGTAATGGGACCTATCTCTGGTGGAGAACCCCCTACCTCGAGTTGAGAGCCTCGAGAACTTACCTGGAGATGACGTTTCTTAGCACTACCTCCATAAGACTCACGGCATAAATCCTCAATATTCAAAGCCTGATCCACTACCTGAAAGAAGGTAGTCCCAACTGTAACCAAGTGCTCAGTCGTAAAATGGAGCTGTGAAATCAAACCTCCAACAAAGCTCTAAACTCTATCGAACTCTGAAGGCACAGTCCTAGCAGTATGCCTAACTATCTCATAAAATATTGCCTTATACTCCAACACCAACATACAACCCTGTCGAAAAACTGGAAGCTCAGCCCTGCACTGCTCGTAGAAATGGGTATAAAACACCCACCGGAGGACTCAGAGTCCTAACCATGGTATCCTGAAGAACTCGGGTAGCTATGAATCTAATCAGAGGCTAGGCTGGCCCCACACCCACTATGTAATGCAATCTTTTCTCACTCTGAAGTCCCGACACTAACGGAAGCACTGAAGCAATATGCATAGAAGCCTCGACATCACCCACTGTCAAACTTATCTTAGTCATTTGAGAAGGAACGAAAACCAAAGTTTAGAAGTAAATAGAACCAGGAACGCACGATAAGGAGACAAGAAGATGAAACTTTTCCTAACAATTCCCTGTAAACTCTCGCAGATAGGATACGGACATCATCGTACTGATCTGTGAGACTCTATGTAGATACTTACTTCTGTACCATGATACCGGTGAACCTAGAGATCTGATACCAACTGTCATGGCACGATTCCTTAGGTTATGATGGCACCTACAACCCCCAGTAGGCGAACCAATTTCCATTGCTCGGAATAATTATTAATGGGCTACTACCTAACCAATATGCACAATAAGTAGAAATAAGCGAAAGAAGAATGTAAATATAGAACAGGGCGGAAGCAATAACCTGAGTATATAAACATAAAGAAACTACACCAACCCCAAGACTTGGTATCGACAGTACAGAAGCTTCTATTAGAATACAAGTGCTAGAAGTAACAAAATGATAAGTACAACTATCTCTGAATATACAAAGAGTAACAATACAAAAGATGAGATATGGGCCCCAATTGTCAGGCGCTCACCCTAGTCTTGAATATCCCAAAAGCTGCACGAGTCTCCAACGCGATCAACAGCGAAAGGTCAACTAATATTTGCACCATAAATATGCAGAAGTGTAGTATGAGCACCAATTGCTAAGCAACGGGTACCCAGTAGGCATCATCTGCCGACTGGGCGTATATAGAACATAAAAATAGTAATATAGAAGAATTCAAGGAAGCAGTCATAGAAACAAAGAGGAAGCACAAGGAAACTAGCATGTAGAAATCAACAAGAATACAAACAAACTATGCTAGCCACAGAAGATATACATACACAAAACACAGGTGAAAGGAAGAAAGACACACCCGGGATCCTTGCAACAACAATATATATATATATATATATATAAAGAGGGAGTTTAAGAAAATGGGCGGTGTATCGGTAACCTTAACTAAAAAGGGAAAAAAGGGAAGTAAGCCAATATATTCAAGCAGGAAGCAATACATACAAAGTCATGCTAAAAAAACTCAACTACCAGATAAGCATAGGAAGAATCAACTCACAAGTGCAACCCTAGGATGGAATAACTAAACCATAAAGTATCGAGATCCGCTAATCAAAAACCAGGACAAAAATAGAATTTGATACCCCATAATTGCTCAGAAGACCACACAACAGAACCTCAATAATATAGGACCCACTAGCCCTTCAATAATCTTAGTCCAAAAGTCGTAGCCTCAACAGGCTAATAACCATTAATCCAACTGGTACCGAAGGTCATAATATGCTCTATGACACAAAAGGAGTAATATAATCTACCTACAGTCCCAACAGCCGCCCATACAACCAAGGAACACAATCAAGTGAAAACAAACCCTCCGTCTGCCCATACAACCATAGCGTACACTGAGCACACAACAAACAAGGGTGGAATCGGAATACCAGATGTATGATTATGATGTATGAAGAATCTAGAACTAGGTGTGATCGCAGTGTTGTATGTTACCCCCTCCGGTGCCCTAAAGGCCCAATAGAGGCAGGATCCATTGAAAGGATTCCCCTGAGTACCTCTACTCCACTGCACACCCCTCCTCCTGGCACCCTCATCTTATAGCTCGGGGTCCAGCGATGGTAGGGTCTATGAAAGTCTACTCGTAGACACATACTAAACACGAAACTAAAAATATAGCTCAATAATTGGAATCTCATAATGCGTGCTTGGATTTGATCTGGGTCTAAATCAGTAGTAGTAATCTCAGAAACCCCGTCAAGGGTGCCCGAAGTATATCTAGATCTAAATAAGTAATCAAGTCTCAGTAACCCTCTAAAAAGGTGCCCGAAGAGTATCCGGATCTAAAATAGTAGGAAATCAAGCCTAGCACTCTGGCATAGCCGAGACAAGTATATGTGAAAATTGGTAATCAAATCATCATAATATCCTCTTTTCTCTAAGAAGTTTCATAAAAACCAGTTACAAAACCCTTTCAAAATCATTCACCAAAAATGGGCCCTCGAGGCCATGAAAAGTTTTGAAAATTGTTTATAGTAGGCTCGAAGCTAAATCAGTAGTAAAAGATGCAGGAAAAACCTTTTTCATGCATGATATGCTCGCAAACAATATAAATTAGCCCACAATGTCTCACAATATTCCTATCGGCCCTGAACAGGAACGATCACTTCTACAGCACAAATAGCCAGCCTAAAGCAATATCTAGATGTACGGGACTCACGTACATTCCCAAATAATCCACCATCTATGTTCCAGAGTCAATACAAGGCTGCACAGGACCACAAGGGTAATATACAATACTATACGAATACTGTAATCAACGTATAAAATAAATAGACCGAAGAGACGGACAAGGTCTGGGGTACTAACTTATAACAACCCACCCAAGAATACTAATTAATGCAGTTATAGCCTATATACGCAGAGTCTAGATAGGGAAAGCCATAACCTACCTGTCATTCAACGACTAGTTGCGGGGACGACATCTTCCAAGCTTGAACTACTCCGAGAAGCTCCAAATCATGAAAACAATATCAAGACCATAAACTACACATCAAAATAAGACCAACAATACCCATATTGCTATAATAATAGCTGGGTTGAAATTCGGGTCAAAAGCGGGCTCACGGAGCCCACAACCCAAAATCAAAAGTTAAAAAAGGCACGACAAAAATACCACTTCCGTGAGTGCATGCCCCAAATTTGAGAAGATTTGGCCAAGAAAAAGGGCACAAAAAAGCCCGCTCAAATCAAGAATTAAAGATAGAATTTCAAGAATAAAAATCCAGAAATTAAGCAAGAACTACTTATCACGAATAGGGGAGCAAGGTAACGGAGAGAAATCCTCGAATCCACGAACAAGCAATCCCAAAGAAGCAACTATAATCAAAGAAAGCCCAAGCTTTAAGAAAACACATCCATCGAGGTTGAGTCATGGAGAAGAAGCATTTGGTGGAGAAGAGGACTTACCCAAAATGAAGAAGGAATCGAAAATAATGGACAAGAGGTGAATTCCCACGCTTAGGGACTGATTTGGAGCAAGTTTTTGGTGAGAGGAATTTGTTTGAGGAGTGAGAGTTAGAATAGTCTGAAAAATCGAGGAGAAGGCTTTGTAAGTTGCAGGTCGCAGACCAAAACTTCTACGGTGCATTCCGGGAACAATCAGAACCCGATTCTCAAAAACCAATAATGCTATTAGAATGGAAACAACGTTCTAGACTCAACAAAATCGATGAAACTTCTATAGGAGGACGTCTTGGAGGAATATTGACCCAAGTCAATACTAACTAACGTCAACCAAATATTCAAAATAAACCCAGCTCACTCGGGACCCGAACCAACCAACTATCTAACACAAACTCGGCATTCCAGAGGTAACAGCACTGACGGAGTTTTCATCCGAGGCCGTCTTCTCCAATTATTGACCAAAGTCAACCAAGCAAGCCTAACTATTCTGAAAACACAGAACGAGAGATAATTCCAAGCGAAAAAGCTCCCAGATCCTAACCAAAGGTCCCACTAGACCAAAGTCCACGCTTCGGAGCTAACAGAACTGTCAAAATTTGATTTCGAGCATGATTGCTAATAATGTTGACCTAAGTCAATGATTTTCAAAGTTCAAAGCTGAAAAACAAGGAACGGTCATATAGACCAAACAAATAGCCTGAGCACTGAACTACCAGTCCCAGCAAGCCATAAATGACTTGGGCCACTACATGCAAGCTCTAACAGTACAAGAAAGGTGAAAATGCATAAATGACCAGAAGGGTCATTACATAAATATTCATTCTATCAACTTCAACACCCTCTCTTTTATAGCAGAAAGATCTTAGTCCAATAAGTTTGAAGGCTGAATACCACAAACTTTATCAATTTGAACCTCCCTGCATAGGTCAATAGTTTTGTTGTCTAACACCTAATCCTCTTTATAATTCTTTCAACCTATGACATACAGTGACAAATTGTGAGATTCTTAGAGGACAATGGAACCCCTATAGATTTAAAAGGAAGTGCACCCTCTGTATAGCCAGAGTAGTCAGAATAAGTTGCTTAAGGTCTGGCTTGACTCTAAATATATAGATGGAGATTGTTTTATTATTGTCCTGGAAGTCAAGATGCCTCAAAGGACATCTGGGAAGTTCTTTGCACTAGTTGAAAGGAAGTGAGATTATCTGTACAAAACGTCAAGAGATCATCATTAAATCAAATGTGGACCAGCTTTTTGTATCTTGGATGGTACTGGAATTCTTTGTTCAAGCTAAGAAGGGAAATCTCCCTTTGAAAATACTCTATTGGTATCACAAATAAGTAGGAAAGATATAAGGTCTCCTTGTCCACTTCCCTTTTTACCCTTGAAGGACTTGTACATCCCACTATTAAGAATCAGTCAGTATGAGTCAAAAGTGACACATCTCATTTTTCATTGAACAAACTTATAAGGAAATCCTAGCTCAGTTATCATTTTTTGTAAGAAACTCCACTGTATAGAATCATATGTTTTCTTAGTTATACCTTCATAACACACCTTGGGAAAAGACCATTCCTAGTGTACCATTTAATATTTCATGACTAAATAAGATATTATCGATAATGCTTATACCTTTAATGAAGGCAAACCGTGATGGACTTACTACATGATTGATTACCCTTTTAATCCTATTAGTCAAGACCTTGGTGATGATCTTATAAATGGTGCACCATGCTATAGGTCTACAGTCCTTGACCTGGGTAGGGTCTAACACTTTAGGTACTAGAATAATGATAGTACAACTAAAGGCTTGAAGCATATTACCATGATTAAAGAACTCCTGCATAACATCTAGGACATCTTTGATATAATAAATATCGCAAACACCTAAATGACTTTAGATTGAATGTTGAATATATTTCAATCTTCTTCTATGACAATACCAATGCAATAAATATCGCTAAAAATTTAGTATAACAAAAAATTAAACATATTGACATAAGACATCACTTTTTAAAAGACTATATTAAAAAGGGTTTTATTTCAATAAATTTTTGTGACATTACGAAGCAGATTGATGATATCTTTACAAAAGCTTTAAGTAGAGATCACTATAAAAGGAACAAATTAAAATTGAAAAATATTAAATTACATAAACATCCCTTAATAATTGGCTAGAATACCTATTAAAAATTATACAGTAATTATTGTTTAGATATTTTTCTCAATCTTATACATTAAATTTATATCTTTACATCATAATAGTTTCATTACCTCACGAACACCTATTGAACACCTAAATGACTTTAGATTGAATGTTGAATGTATTTCAATCTTCTTCTATGATAATATCAATACAATAAATATCGCTAAGAATTTAGTACAACATAAAAAATTAAACATATTGACATAAGACATCACTTCCTAAGAGACAATATTGAAAAGAGTTTTATTTCAATAAATTTTTGTGTCATTAAGAAGCAGATTGCTGACATCTTTACACTAAATATCGCAAACACATAAATGACTTTAGACTGAATATTGAATGTCACACCCCAAAGAAGAGGGGAACAACTAGCACCTAATGCCAAAACTTAGGCCTGAACTGACCCTGCTAAACCATTTTCCAATAGCGCATAGTAGCCACATGCAATTACGATCACAAACAAGTATATCTCGGCTTAAAAATAAGTCCTCGATCTGCAAGGCCCCTGTCAACTGTTCTATAAAAAAATAGCTAATCCCAATAGTTAATATAAGGCAATAAACAAATAGCATGCAAGTCTTGTTTGGACCGTCGAGGCCACCATGATATCTATACAGAAACTAAAACTAGGTATACACAATATAAGCTGGGCCAATAGGCTGCTAAACTATCAATAAAAATAACAAGGCTCAACTAGCCAACAACGAAGCTATACAACCCAACAGACTAGTCTGTAAGCCTCTATGAATAGAATACTTGGTGGGACAAGGCCCCGGTGTACCCAAAAGCTATAAAAACAAGCAAACCTCTAAGACTCTGGCGACTCCTGGAAGAAAAGAAGTCGGCCAGTCCGTGGAAACTCAGCTGTGCTACTCAACATGTCTGTCTGATTGCTGCTCAGGATCTGCAGGCATAAATACAGTGCCCCCAGGAAATGGGGCATCAGTACGAATAATGTACCAAGTATACAAGGCAACTGAATAACTGAGTTGGTATTATGTAATGCTGATATGTAATTGAATAAGAGAATCAAAGATAATTTGAGCATACTTACATGCTCCTGAATCTATAAATAGATCAGACTGATAGCATAAGTAATATAAATACTCTAGTAGGGAGTCAGAGGTTACCCAGAATGTACTTACATATTCTCGACTTAACCCTACAAATCATAACAAATTGAGAAGTTTGCTTACTTGAACCAAGCTAACTAATATCCTCAAATAACGAAGTACACAGGGAGAAGTTCAACAATTATCATAATACAACCTAACTATTGATGACACATCATACAATAATAATCAAACAATAACCTAATCGGCCCTCATAAGCACGGCAGGTAAAAACAGCAAACAAGACCACCCACTCGAGCCCCCATATGCCTGAGAGGTGCCAAATTAATATGTATACCCCTATTAGTAATCCCATAGCCCCGTAGGCAATTATTACATCTCGGTAGCCTCTCAGGTACTCTGCACATAGCCCTGAAGGCAACTGTATATCTGTATAGCCCCGAAGGTAATTGTATATCTAGCCCCTAAGGCACTTCACATCTGTATCTGAGCACACAAGGCTCATGTATCTGTATCTAGCCCTGTAGGCAACTTATTTAGCCCCATAGGCAACATATCTAGCCCTATAAGCAACATATTTAGCCCCTAAGGCACTTTGTACTAAGACATCTCTTTGGCTTGTAAGCCCAAATCTAGTCCATTTAGGCAAACATTATAGCTCGTAAGTGAACAGGCTTCATAGAAACCTATAGGAAACTCTTTGACCCATAGGCCTCAATCTATCCCCTTTAAGGTAAATCTTATAGCCCGTCAGTGAACATGCTTAATAATAGCCCTGTAGGCAACTCTTTGGCTTGTAGGCAGCAATCTAGCCCCTTTAGGCAAACATTAGAGCTCGTAAGTGAATAAGCTTCATTATAGCCTCATAGGCAATCAAAATAGCCCATACGCTTTAATAAACTTCAATAGCCCCTTATAAAATCTGCATATAGCCTCGAAGGCACAAGTAAATCCCTGAAGCTCACCAATAGCCCCGAGGGAAACAACAAGTAATCCAATAGCCTAAAGCATTACAGTACTCAAGCAGCCCCAAAGGTGAGCAGGATAAGCTGCAAGCGACCTATACTAGTAATTTAAGTCATGTACAACAAGAGGTCGCTATCCAAAGAATGAGAGTCCTAGCAAGGGATAAATATCTCTACTTAGGCAGCCAACACAATCAACTACTACAACTATAGATAGCTTGTCTATAATATACTAGCAATATCGCTCATAGGCTCTAAACAATCATGCTGAGAAGAAAGGATAGCCTTAATATACCTTTTTCGATGATTTCAAGCGTATATCAACTTTTTTCTGTACTCTCTTAATACTACAACATGGAAGGATCTCAATCAACACAAAGAAATATAAGTTACTACGATAATTTGACGAAAGGTAGGATTTCCATCGTAAAATAATACCCGAGATATAAAGTAGCTATAAAATTTTAAAAGGATATTATTACCTCACCAAACACACCCAAAATACTGCCAAAAAAACAACACATAGCTGCAACCTCGTTGCCACAACACTCATATATATACGCTACAAAATCGACATGGCAAACTATACCAAAAATAAACTCGCGACATAGAGCAACTTTCATTGAACTTCCAAGTTGAAACCACCAACATCCAAGAATAATTTCTAGGATTTATGTCAGTTTTTCCATGGTTTTTGATCTATTTTCTAGATTTAAAATGAAGAAGAAGCAGATTTTATTAAGGTCCACCGACCTAGGAGCTAGGGGGCCTGCCTCCACATGCCTGATTGTGCAGTCCCACGAAAACACAAATATCTCTCTATTCTGAAGTTGTATAGATGAAATGTTTAGTGTGTTAGAAACTAGACTCGTAGACCTTCGATTTGGTAGGTTGGGGGACTTCTAACTCTTTATAGATTGGTAGAAAAGCTCTAATACATTTGCCCCAAAGTTTAGAGAATTTATTAAAGTAACTTGCGATAACTTTTGCCGACTTTTATTTCACAACTTGCTTGAATTCAAAACTCAAACATATGCCCATTGAGATATTTAAATACCTCACAACATACCTTTCTTAGAATATTATACACTCTTAGTCTTACTCTAAAGGTGCCGGTTAGTTTAAACGTTCAAATGGGCGGAGTATTACATTGAATGTATTTCAATCTTCTTCGATGATAATACCAATGCAATAAATATTGCTAAGAATTTAGTAAAACATAAAAAATTAAACATATTGACATAAGACATCACTTTCTAAGAGACAATATTGAAAAGAGTTTTGTTTTAATAATTTTTTGTGTCATTAAGAAGCAGATTACTGACATCTTTACAAAAGCTTTAGGTAGAGATCACTATGAAAGGAACAAATTAAAATTGGAAATCGTTAAATTACATAAGAATCCCTCAATAATTGGCTAGACTACATGTTCAAAGTTATATGCTAATTATTGTTCAGATATTTTTCTCAATCTTGTACATTGAGTTTTATGTCTTTATATCATAATAATTTCATTATCTCACAAAATCTAATGAAATATTAGTTTATCTCACAGCAACTGACTAAACAAATTGTGAATTTATCAGAAATAGAAACATTATTCCTCATTTAATTTAGGTATGTGCTCCATCTCTTACAATTAAATTCAACTCAAATTATGTGAATCGATTCCTTCTCTATCTGTTCTACATAGGCCCTTGAAAAACCACTATTAAGAGCCTGAAATTCAAAAAACTGTATAATCACTATTTTAAAAAGGAGTTTGGATGCAATGATGATCCCTTTTTAAAAAAAAGGCAAATCCATCACATCCTATCTCCTCCCAAGAATCATTCTCCTACTTGAATTCAAACTCATAGACCATATAAATTAATCATCATTTTCCCTATTTAAACTCAATCTTCTCTGCTCATGTCATTATTCATATATGCAAGCATACTCATATCCTCACATGACTACACTTCTTTCAAAATCAAAAGAAAGTCATGAACACAAAAGCTTCATCTTCTGAAATACCTCAACCCGTGTGAAAAATGGCTGGCATTACCCCCACTCAACTCAATTTCTTTTGAAATTTCCACTACCCAAAACCTTGATGTTCTTCCTACTTCTCTCTTTCCTTAAAGCTCTGCTCATCCATGATGAGTCAAGGATACAATATGCATAGTTGATGAATTCACTAGCCCAAGTGGTTCTAATATGATTCTTTCATTTAGTGATACTGAGATAATAGGCACAAGCTCGGATGCTAAGGTAAACATGACTTCTAACTCTACTGATGCTCTAGATATGACAAAGGATTGTATGATATTTAAAGGGAAGGAATTGTGAAATGGACACTTTCCAATATATATACTAGTGTATGGAGCATCTTTCATTGGTCCCTTTATTATAGGTGGCCCCATTAAGATTTCAAGATTAATTATGGTAGATGAGTACGGTGTGGCTCATATTATGAGTAGTCTTGAGAGTGGCAAAAATAGAGAAAATTGTTAAGGAAGATCATACTGAGGTTGTATGTGAGCAAGACAATATTAAGGAAATTTTTGAAGGAAAGGCCACTGATGTTGTTAGTCAGGGGAATCACCTAGGGTTTCTGAGAGAGAACTTGTGGGTGTCATGGCTGATGCATATTGTGAGGGGGAACATAGGGTGACCCTATAGTTGAATTTGTTTCTTAAGTTGGGCTCAATGTAATTATAGAGATAAGTGGTATGAGTGGTGAGGGTCTAGAGAAAGGCATAGGTGATGTGTATGAACCTGTTAGTACTATGGAACGATTTGATCAATTTGTTTCTTATGTTCATATGAAGGACTCTGATAATGAAAATATGCTTATTGCTTATTTGATTCTAAGAAGGGTCCGATCTTGTCTCAAGAAGGCTAGCGGTAAGCTTATCCTGATTTTTAATGCTTAACCTATATCTGTTAACTCTGCTCCTTTAATCCTTCCCAGAACCCCTTTGACAAGGAGAAAATACAAGGAATATGAAGCTCTTCTGCAAGCTACCGTGCAATCTAGAAAATTCACTAGATATTCTACGGCCAAGGTCACAAAGCTTGCTACTGACCCTATTATGGTTACCAATGATAACACAAAAACTGAGACACAATGAAAGAAAAAGATAAAGGTGTGCTACTTTGAGTCAGACTAGTTGTCAAAAAATAGGTCTACAAACATGATTCATCCAACAAACCATCCTTGCTGGTAGGTATGGCAATGGGGCGGGTATGGGGCAAATCTGCATAAATTCGCATAGATTTTGCCCCGCCTCGCATAGAATATTTTTTAATTTTTTCCCCGCCCCGCCCCACTCTTCCCTGCATGAACCCATCCCGCATAAACCCACACTACTTATTATTCTTTATTAACTGTAGGTTTAGCTTAAATCTTTTTAATACTCGGTTTCTTTTCAATTTTTCTGCATATTCTTGTTCTTAAAGGATGGTGGAATGATCGGATTTGATTTTTGGAGTAGATTTATTACTGTTTTGAGCAAATTAATCCAGTTCATCCTACCAGCAACTAATGAAAAATACTCAAAGTAGATATGAGCAAATGACTCAATAGTTGTACCATAGAAAACACGATCCAGTGGAATATGAATGACAAATATTAGCAGTCTTTCAATAGTTGCTAATCTTGTATATATATAATTAGCAAATGATGTACTGTATCATCGGACATCTTAAACCACACACACCACAACAATCAAAAGTCCATACAATTCTTGACGGAATGTTGACAAGTAAAACCATAAGTAGCATCGGCTAGGCGAGAGCGCTCATCACTGTCTAAATTTTAGGTAGAACACAACCAAGTTCGCAACAAAAGTTGCATTGAGTTGGGGGAAGGTCTGATCATTTCGCCTTATATCAGCCAAAATCGCAAACAAACATATGAAAATTAGGTACTTGACAAACAAACAATTTCAGCATAGCATCCACATTTTCAAAGATTGGAAACACCTATAGTTAACTACTACTCACAAGTCACAACAGGCCTATTTGACAAATAAACGAATATTCTCACCTAAAAGGGGAGAATTATGAAGGACAATCTAAAACAAGACAAATTGGCACAACTAAAGACAAACTCATGACAATGTAAAAATTTAGTAGCTGCACAAAATTCATATGGCCAAAGACACTGGCAGACGGCACTTGCAGAACAAGTAAAGAGAATAAAGCTATTAACCAAATAAAGGTCTCCACTCTCCAGTACAACAAAAAGCAGAGTCTGATTGATCTGGGTGTTACAGGCATGGAATTGAGGACTCTATTTATAGCATTACCAAAAAAGACAGCAACTAACATATTTAAGCAAAATATTCAAACTAAAATTTCAACAACTTCAATCCTGCTCTTCTATCATTGCATTTCAAATGGTCTACAACTTGAATCTGGCTCTTCTTCTTCATCAAGTAAGGCCGGACATTAAACTCTATCAATGCTTGAAGTCGAACCTAAAAAGAAAAGTATATGGTTAAAATATCAAAAACTCAAAAATTAAATAAATAACAAGTCATTGAAAAGTTAGTTACCATTTATTTTATTCCATAATCAAGTGCGAGCACACATCAAAGCTTCCAAAGTAGTAGGATGAATTCTACTACAATGTGGACTAATCAACCTCCCACTAGTGCTAAATCTCGATTCAGAAGCAACAGTAGACACGGGAATGGCTAAGAGGTCATGAGCCATCTTTTGTAAAGTAGGAAATTTCAATTCGTTTGTCTTCCACCAACTTAAATTGTCAAATGATGGAGTTCGAGGCAACACACTTTCTTCTAAATACATATCCAATTTTGATCTTGTCTCCACATTAGCGCTAGTCAAAGCAACAAATCTATCAAAGCTTGATAGTCGATCACCTTCCAAAAGATCAATGACTTCATTTGAACTAGATGCTTCAACTAACTCATGTGGAGCACATATTCTACTCTTGTACTCTTGAAATAAATCTTTACAATGAGTTCGAATTTCTTGAATTTTAGTTAAATCTCTTTCACCATAAATTAGTGGAAGATAGAACTTCACTACCTTTATTTTATATCACGGATCGAAAATAGTAGCCACCCCCATCAATATATGCATATCATCCCAATATTTATCAAACTTTAACAACATTCACATTGCCATATTACTAATCAAAGGATTGAAACTCTTTACCCATGCTTCTAATTCGTGCTGAACTTCACAAACTTTAGAAAAATATTGACTTGAAATAGGATACTACATTCCTGAAAATTATTCAGTGATATGATAAAAGAGCTTCAACTTCTCACAAACATCTTCAACTTCAGCCCATTGCCCTTCAGTTGGAAAACATCTATATTTGACATCAGTTAGACTCAACTTTTGAAACACCTTTTTGTATTCTATCGTTGTTCTCAACATTAGATATATCGAGTTCCAACGAGTAGGACAACATACTCTAACTTTTTGGTACAGGAAACATGTAGCAACCGTGCAAATTCTTCAAACCTTTCAATTCTGTCTAATGATGCTATCCAATATAAGATACTATCACGCATATTTTTAATACAATCTCCTATCACTTTTATCCCTTCTTGCACAATTAAATTCAAGATGTGTGCAGCACAACGCACATGAAACACTTGGCCCATCAACAACAAATCTCTTTTGCAAAGTTTCTCATCTAACAAGGTATTCATCATAGCATTGTTAGTGCTATAATTATCAACTGTAATCGTTTATATTCTTCTTTCAAGATTCTACTCTAACAAACAATTGAGCCACGCACTACACAAAGTATCTTTATTATGTAGAGCAGGAACATAAACAAACCTCAAAATATTACTCTGAAGTCTCCATGAGTCATTAATAAAATGTGTCATAATAGTCATGAACCCTTTTTTTTTTGTTATCAGAAGTCCACATATCAGTTGTTATTGCAATTCTACTTATGAGTGTTTCCAGTAACATGGACATTTTTTATTTCAGATTGTCAAAAATCTTCAAAATGTCATTATTGATCATGTTCCTTGACACCATTTTGAATAAAGGTTGAAGAGTAGCAACAAACTTCCTAAATCCCACATGACCAACAATGGACAGTGGGTACTCATGCAAAATGATAGCATGAGCGAGTTCTCTACGTGAAATATCTTGATCAAAGTAATATTGTTGGCGAACTTTATTTGCCTCCGCACCACCCTCAATTTCCAAGTTAATTGGCTTTTTGCTACACCTACAAATATGGTCAAACATAGACATTGTTCCACAATTTTGAGTTGATTTGATACGAGCACCATAATACCTACAAACACTATAGCGAACACCATCAACCTTCACCGGTTTAAATTATTGCCAAGCTTTAGAAGTTGTAATGACTGGGTTCATCATTACGGGTAAACTATTCGTGCCAAGTTTCGGGTTAGAAAAATTCTGGGTTTGGGAGTTGAAAATTCTGGGCTTGGCTAGTCTCGACCGGTTTTGGAGCGAGGTATGATCTAGGACAATCTGGGTAAGGATTGGATTAAATGTCTTATTTTGAGCTAGTTTTCCTTGTAGCTAAGTCATAGAGGAGTCCGAGGGACTTTTCGGAATCAAATTCGAGTAAGTACAACTCCCAGAATCGAGGTTGACATGAAAGGGTTGTTCCAGAACGTCGAGAAAATAAGTGTGTTGTAAAATGGCCAAAACTAGGAGATATCAAGATATTCTGTCCGTGACGAGCGCAATCATTCGCGGTAGCGGCCTCCACTATAGCGGTGGAAAATACCGCTATAGTGGTGGTCAAGGTGGTCAACACCGCTTAAGACCGCTATAGCAGAAGTTTTCCATTGTAGAGGGACTGCTATAGCGGAGCAGGGACCGCTATAGCGGAGCAACGGGATTAGAAAAACCAAGAAAATGGGCTTTTAATTTTATTCTCTTCCCTTCAGTCCCAAGAACAGACGAGACTTATTCCAAAAACTCTCCTAGGCTGCTTCAAGGCTTGGGAGCCATGAGGAGGAGGGATTCTAGTGAAAGGGATGCAAAACCATGGAGTCGGGCCTACAGGACCGCCAGGAATGCCTCTACGGAGCCAAAAATGCACGGTTGCAGCTGCTTGGAGTCTAGGTAGGCTATGTTTTCATGAGTAGTTAGACCTATTTACTTTATGTAGTTTTGTATAGTGAAACAAAGAATCCATGTTTTAGGCCTCCACGCACGGAGTCTGGCGAATTCGAGTTTGGTTATGTATATGCTAGAAATTGGTTGAATTTGAGTTATGGGTTATTGATAATTATTTGGGGCTGTTTATGTTGTCTTGGTATGCTAATAAAGATAGACTCAGGAACTAGGATGTCGAGAAGGTTCATAGAACCGAGAATTGCAAGGATAACTAGGTAGGGATGAAATGGGAAACTCCTAGGTGAGGTTGCGGAAATGCGAGAGGCATGTTAAGAAATCATTGTTTGCTAAGGGCTAGGAGTGAAAACTCGTATTGTTGTTATCTATGTATGTTCCGTATTAATGGGGTGGTTAAATTATGTTAAAAAGGGGAACCGTTCATTATGTGTAAACAAGGGTAAGTGTGTTTAGTCTTCGGACGAATGTCAAGGTTCAACTATATACCCGGAATAGGGGTAGGTGATGGCTTATGATTTCTGTGAATGTTGTATATTCTTGTACTCGTATCTAAGTGATTATATGAATTACATTGCTTAGGAAAGTTGTGTAGAATGTCTAAGGTTCCTGTTTTACAGCCTATGATTTGAACGATATTTGCTTGTTGGTTTACAAGTTGTTTGTTCATGCATTTGACTGTGGATTGTTGACATTCGGTTGGCTCGGGTACCACGCCTAGTACAGGTATAACATTCGGTTGGCTCGGGTACCACGTCTGGTACAGGTATAACAAATGGTTGGCACGGGTACCACGCCTGGTACAGGTTACTATTTGGTTGGCTCGGGTACCACGCCTGGTATGGGTTTATGTTACTGCATCATCGCATTGGTATTGTTGCATTGCATTGATATTGTTGTATTGCATTGATTGTTATTGGTTCAGTGAGTGGATCGGATTGTTTCTTATTGAATTGTGATATTCGATGGTGGTCCTTGAGTGACTGGGAATCCTGATATGTCTATTGAGTTTGGTCTTGGTGTAGACCGGGTTGTTATATCATGTTAATTAGTAGGTCTTGGTGTAGGCCGGGTTGTCATGTTATTATTTGATCTTGGTGTAGGCCGGGTTGTTATATCATGTTAATTAGTAGGTCTTGGTGTAGACCGGGTTGTCATGTTATTAGTTGGTCTTGGTGTAGGCCGGGTTGTTATATCATGTTATAAGATTGGTCTTGGTGTAGGCCAAGTTATTATATTATGTTAATTAGTAGGTCTTGGTGTAGACCAGGTTGTCATGTTATTAGTTAGTCTTGGTGTAGGCCGGGTTGTTATATCATGTTATGAGATTGGTCTTGGTGTAGGCCGGGTTATTATATCACGTTATTAGTTGGTCTTGGTGTAGACTAGGTTATGATGTTAATTAATAGTTAGTCTTGGTGTAGACCGGGTTGTCATGTTAACACCTAAATATGTTAGGGGGAAACCGGATGGGTCCGAACTATATAAAAGAGGTTATGAGTTCACAATTTATTGTCATTAAGTGTACTAATGACGGTCAAGGTTTATTTTTGATTAATGAGGTAAGGATGGGTCTTGGGGTAGACCAGGTACCCGTTTGAACACTGAGGTGTGATTAGAGGATCCTCGAAGGGTCCGGGTTTAGGGATTCGAAAGGGATTTAGATATCACTATGTTGTTGTCATTGCATGTGTCAATGGTTGCTAGGTGATTTCCATGTGATTGTTCAATTGGGAGTACGACGGAAAGTCTGGGGTTGTAGTGGTTGGTTGTTATAATCGGGATGGGAAGTTGTCCGAGAGGTCCGGAAAGAGCCAGACACTGGTTAGTAATACTACGGGTATAAGTGGTTGGTTGGGCAGTTAGCTGGGTTAAGTCTGAATATTTAGTCAAGGTAGTTGACTGGGGTAAAGGTTAAAGGTGACTTGGGAAGTCTACATGTCAAGGTGACTTGGGAAGTCTACGTGTCAAGGTGACTTGGGAAGTCTAGGTGACAAGGTGACTTGGAAAGTATAGGTGACAAGGTGGCTTGGGAAGTCTAGGTGACAAAGTGACTTGGGAAGTCCTATATGTCAGGGTCAAGGTTAAAGGTGAAGGAGGGAGCTATAATGTTTATTTCATGTTTTCCCTATTTTCTTATATGATGGTAGGAATGGACTTGGGTCGACCGATGATGCCTACCAGTACGTGTGTTTGTACTGAATCTACTCTTGCTATACCATTTTCGTATAGTCTGGTTACAGGGTTGGTGATGGTTCACAGGTTCAGGATTGCGGTGATCTTCCAGCAGCTCCTACTTCCTTCTATGGTAGAAGTTGTGTCCATTTTATGTTATAAACTCATCTTGTAGAAGCTCTTGTACCGGCTTAGACTAGGTTCTAGGGAGGTTGTTTCATATTGTAAATATTTTTCGCAAATTCTTTAAGTCGTTTATTTTTTTGAACTATTTGTAAAAAGGATTTCTCATGTATTTAAGGGACTTATTTAATGGTTTATTTTCTTTTCCGCATTGCGTGTTGGTTCAGGTGGTAAGGATTCTCCTATCTAGGTGGATTAGAGTAGGTACCCGCACGGTCTGGTAGTTGGGTCATGACAGAAGTAAATCTTTGTTGTTCAATTTCAATAACTTCATCAGCAACTTCATTTATTTTCGAAGGCGCTTGACTCTCATTCTCAATAGGGACAGTATTTGAAGATGAACACATTGGATTCTGTTCGTCTTGAGATTCCATATTTTCTATAAGAAAATCAGCAAACATACAATTTGCTGCAGTTAAAAAAAATTGAGGATTGCTTCAGTTAAAAAGAATTTCAGAGCTAACATACAAAATTGAGAAATCCATATCAAAAATTCGATTAATACGAAATTAAAGCCAAGCCATACTTGCTTTTGTTGATTAAGAAAAAAAACCATATTAAGAATTTGCCATGAGATTCTTACACAATTTGCAGTGAAGAGAAGAGCCATAAGAGCCCTACAAAGTGAACTTACACACAATTTGCAGAAGAATTTGATTAACTATCTATTGTTAATCTCAATTGATTTTGTAAAAGAAGAGAAGATCCAAATCAAAAAAGAAACATCATTTGCAGAGAAGAAAACTTTTTCTATAGCGAGAGATGAGAGAAGAAAATCCCTAACCCTGCGTACCTTAGCGAGACAATGAGAGACGAGCCAGCGAGACTTCGTTCTACTGTGAGGCTATAGCGTAGCGTTTCTTTGTTTCTTCTCTGATGGAAATCCCTGTAGGCTGTAGCATTTTAGAATCTAAGTTTTACTTGGAACTCTCTGTAGGCTAGCATTTTATTTAATAAGTTCAAATGTAATGACCCTTCCGGTCATTTATGAGTTTTCACCTTTCTTATACCGTTAGAGCTTGTTTGTAGTGGCCCCAAGTCATTTAAGGCTTTTCGGGACCGGTAGTTCGGTGCCCAGGTCGTTTGTTTGGTCTTTATGGTCGTATGATAAGTTTTGAAGTCAAGCAAGTCGGCAAAAGTTATCGTAACTGGACTTTGGGTCAAATGTCTCAGAGCTTTTCTCTCAATATATAAAGAGTTAGAAGTCCTCCGACATACCAAATCGAATTTCTACGAGTCTAGTTTCCAACGCACAAAACCTCACGTCCAACTGATCTTGGAGTAAAAAGTTATGATTGTTTTACCGCGGACTGTCTGGCAGAAAATGGGTCGCGAATTGGGTCGGGTCAAAATTGATTTAAAGCCTCCAATTCACGTTTGAAAACGCCATTTCAGTTCTGAAATAGAGAGAAAACATAAGGGAGGGTTCCAAGAGAGTTCTTGAGTGATCAAGGCGCATTTTTGGTGATTTCTATCGCTAAAGTTTGTCCTCGTGCCTAGAAACCCGACCTCTACGCGTGGCAGCCATTTTCCCCTTCGATAAACCAAGTTTGGAGCTGGTTTCAAAAGATAGGAATTGGTATTTCTTGGTGTTTATTCAAGCTTTACACTTGGTTTGCTAAGGTAACCATCTCGGGGCTCTTTTATGATCGTTTTTATGAAATTCTACGGACCTTTCGCTAAGTTATGATTCTTTTGGGAAATCTGCCGATTTAAGCTTAATTATGAACTATTTATAGGTGAGTATAATCTGCGTATATATAGTATTTGCGAAGCTTAGGACGTAAGGAACAATTTCCGTGAAGGAACTATGGGCATTCGAACGTTCGTTGGAAGGTATTTTTGTCATTTTGGAGCTTCTTGGAGTGGTTCGAACTTGGACATCGTCGTCCTAGCAGCTTGTCGTTAGACGGCAGGTAGGTTATGGTTTAAACTCCCTAGACTTAGCATATATCGGATAAAATTATACTAGCTGGCATCTTTGGGTTGGATTATTAGGTTGGTACCACAGACCTTGACCGCTTTATTCATGTCCGCCTACTTTTGTTCCTCCGTTGCTTGTAGTACTTGCCGATACGTTTTATTTACCCTTGTGGTCCTGTGAGGCCTTGTTGACTCTGGAACATAGAAGGTGGGATATTGGGAATGTCCACGAGTCCCGGACATAAAATTATCCTTCTAGGCTGGTTATGCTTGCTGAGTAGCTATGGGCATGTGCAAGGTCGATAGGTTGATTATGAGCTGCTGGGCAGCTATTGTGTTTGATCATACCATTTCCATGCATATAAAGAGGTTTTATCCATGTTTTACTACAGTTTTGGCTTCGGGCCTACTGGCACTATTTTCTAAACCTTGCATGGCCCCGGGGGACCATTTTTTATGGAAATGAATTGGAAATGGTTTGATTTAACTCGTGAATATTCTTGGGTAAAAGAAGGTAAAATTATGATTTATATCACCAGTTTTACGATTAACACTAGACTCGGCAGGGTCGGGGTGCTAGTTGAGTTTTCTTGCTACTTGAGATGATTTTAGCCTCGGTCGGACCGAGCACCTGAGATGACTTTCTACTGTTTAGACCCGGTTATGCCCGGGCACCCTTGGAGGGGGTTTTGAGATATTTTCCCACTACTTTAGTCCTGGATAGGGTCTGGGCATGCATATTCGAGACTGGGTCTCTATCTTAAACCCGGACTTGCTTCCAGATGACATGTTTTGATATTGAGTTTTAGTATGGGGTCGGGGACCTCCATGGACCTTGCCATCCGGGCCTGGGGCTTCGGGTTGCTTGTGTCGGAGGAAGGGTATACGTCGGAGTAGAGGTATACGGGTAGTGTCCTTCCATGGAACCTACATGCTAGGCCGGATCGGCACCGGAGTGGTACATACAGAGATACCATTTCACTTGAGATCTTCATGCATCATATCATTCATTGTTTGAGGCTCCACCCTTGTTTGTTGTTTGTTGTTTGTTGATTGTACGCTCCTGTAGTATGGGATGCCGGAGGGTTTGTTTTCACTTGTTTGTGTTCCTCGGTTGTATGGGCGGCCGGGGGACTGTAGGTAGATCTTACTATTTACTTACAGAATTGTTCCCTATTACGGTTAAGTATGAAATTGGTTACTGCTGGGCTGTTAGTTTCTTGATTTGAGATTGATATGATTAGTTGAGTTTGATTCCTGTCTCTGAGCATGCCTATCATTACTCTTTCCCTCTTTTTCTTACACTTGAGGTTATCGGTATATCGTCCATTTCGTAAACTTATTATGTATACACTGTTAACGCAAGGACCCCAAGTGCAGTGTTTCTTACTTTCACCTGTGCCTATGGTGTATATATTCTGCTTATTGGCCTCACATGTGGTTCTGTTGACTTCCCTCTAGGCTAGTTCCTATGTAACTTTTATTGATTTCTGTGACTACTTGCTTCTATTCTATCTGTTACTATGCTTTTATCTTATATGTGCCCAGTTGGCCTATGATACCTACTGGGTACCTTATGCTTCGCATTTGGTGCTCACCCTACCCCATGGATCTTTTGGTGCAGATCTTAGTGTGGGCCATCGCCGTTAGATCGCTGTGATTTGTGCTTGGAGATCTGTTGGGGACTACTTCAGACTGAGGGTAAGCTTTTGGTGATCGGAGCTTAGCTTTAGTTTATCTTTCGCTTTATGTACTCTATTACAATTCAGAGACATCTGTATACGTTGTTTTGGATCGTTTGTACTCCTTATATGTAGTTCTGGATCTATACTATGATACCAGGTCTTGGGGTTTGGTTTAGTTTCTGCATATGTATATATATATATATATATTCCTTGTATCTATTCTCTTCATCTTGTTCCCTTACTTTTGCTTATTAAACTGTTCTTCCGCTTATTTGTTAGATAGTAGCCCATTACTAACTGTCCTGGGCTACGGGGATTGGTTCTCCTACTGGGGGGAATTGTAGGTTCCATCATGACCGAGAAATTGGGTCGTGATAACTTGCTATCAGAGCTCTAGGTTCACCGGTATCATCGGTATATGAGCTAATGTCTAGTAAAGTCCTGCTTGGGGCGGAGACGTCCGTACTCAATCTTCGGGAGGCTACAGTGACATTTTAGGAAATTTGATTCTTTCATTGCTTCTGTGTCGTGCGTAGGACCCTTGAAGTTTTTGGAAATCTCATTTGTTCTACTTCATTCTTCCGCAGATGGTTCCTACGAGATCATCGACATTAGGCAGAGATGAGCCTCCCACTCTAGCTAAGGGTCGAGGACGCCCACGAGCAGCGGCACCTGCTAGAGCTGCTAGAGCTGCTAGAGTTGAGATAGAGCCCGAGCAGCATGTGGATCAGGGGGAAGCCCAGGTACCACCATCTCCAGTGCCCACTTCTGTGCCAGCTCCACCCGCAGCTCATCCTCCAGATATTCGGGGATTACTATTACAGCTTTTGGGTAAGATTGGAGAGCGGCCTTCTAAGGTAGCACAGACATCTGCTCAGGGGGCATCCTTGTATGCACAGAGTTCAGGAGCGCAGCCTGCTACTGCGGCTCCCCGTGCGGAGGTCATTCCGGTCACATCTGTTGCACAGCCTCTTGCTCCTCGTCCAGCTATAACAAAGTCAGAGCAAAAGGCATTGGGTAGGTTTTTGAGGTTAGCACCTCCGAGGTTTGCTGGTACTTCTGGACAGGATCCACATAACTTTATTACTACCATTGAAGAGATGTTGCATCATTTGGGTTTGTTGGAGACTCACGGGATTGGTTATACTTTCTATCAATTGGAGGGCCCAGCAAAGTTATGGTAGAGGGCCCAAGTTGGTTGTAGACCACCATCATCACCTCCTTTGACCTGGTCTGAGTTTTATGAGGCCTTTATGGCCAAGTTCTTGCCTCAGAGTGATCATGAGCATCGCAGAGAGCAGTTTACTCACCTTATGCAGAAGTCTACGACTGTCTCGGAGTTTGAGACCCATTTTCATCAGCCAGCACCGTTTGGAGCTATGATCATTCCTACCGAGGTAGGTTATCAGCCACAGCAGCACCAGGGTCAGTCCAGCCGATCGGTTTAGGCTTCCCTTTAGACTTCCGGTAGTACCCAGTTTGAGCAGGGTCAGAGCAGCCATCACAGCTATAGCGGCCAGTCTTTGAGAGGTACAGCTTCTGGGGCATCAGGCTGTGGTGGCCATACGGGACCTTCTAGTTCATCCTGACCGAGTAGGCCTCCAAGGGCTTGTTTTACTTGTGGTGTGATTATTCATTTTGCTAGAGATTGCCCTCAGCAGGGTACAGTTCAGCCGGCTGAGCCTTTACGAACAGTTCAGCCTCCGGCTAGAGAGGGTGGTCATCAGGCTAGGGGTGGTGCTCCGCATGGCAGAGCAGGTGGTAGGGATGGCGGTCTAGCTAGTGGAGGTCGTCATCAGTTTTACGCGGTCCCTAGGATACCAGAGGCAGAGGCCTTGGATGCTATGATTATAGGTACTATTTCGGTGTGCCATCAGTCCGCTATGGCTTTATTTGATACCGGATCCACTTGTTCATATGTATCTGCCTACTTTGTGCCTTGTTTGGGGTTGTCTAGTGAGCCATTATCTGTTCATATTTCTGTTTCGACCCCAGTAGGAGATTCTTTAGTAGTGGATCAGATTGTGAGATCTTGTATGATATCTATTGATGATTCAGAGACTTGGGTTGATTTAATGATCCTTGATATGCTAGATTTTGATGTGATGTTGGGCATGGACTGGTTATCCCTTCACCGTGTGGTTTTGGATTGTTATACCAAGACTATTACCATAGTTGTGCCCGGTGTATCCCCGGTTGTGTGGCAGGGTTCTGTTAGCCATGCACCGTCTGGGATCATCTCTTGTCTTCGAGCTAGGAAGTTGATTTCCTGTGGGTGTTTAGCTTATCTAGCATATGTCCGAGATGCTAGTGCTGACCCTACGTCTCCTGAGTTTGTTCCTGTGGTTAGCGACTTCCTTGATGTGTTTCCTACCGACCTACCAAGCCTTCCACCAAAGAGAGATATTGATTTTGCTATTGAGTTAGAGGCGGGCACCAGGCCCATTTATATTTCTCCTTACCGTATGGCTCCGGCTGAGTTGAGGGAGCTTAAGGAGTAGCTCCAGGATCTGTTAGCTAAGGGGTTTATTAGACCGAGTGTGTCACCTTGGGGTGCTCCTGTTCTTTTCGTGAAGAAGAAAGATGGGTTGATGCGCATGTGTATTGATTATCAGCAACTGAATAGGGTGACAGTGAAGAATAGGTATCTGATACCGAGGATTGATGACTTGTTTGACCAGCTTTAGGGTTCAGTCGTGTTTTCGAAGATTGATTTGAGGTCTGGCTACCATCCCTAAGACAGCATTCAGGACACGTTATGGCCATTATGAGTTCCTGGTGATGTCTTTTGGGTTGACTAATGCCCCCGCAGCCTTTATGAACTTGATGCACAGGGTTCTTGGCCCGTATTTGGACTCATTTGTGATAGTTTTTATAGACGACATCTTGGTATACTCGCATAGTAGAGATTAGCATGAGCAACACTTGAGGGTTATACTCCAGAGTTTGAGAGATCATCGGCTTTATGCCAAGTTCTCAAAGTGCGAGTTTTGGCTTGAGTCAGTTGCATTCCTAGGGCACGTGGTGTCTAAGGATGGGATTAGGGTTGATCCGAGAAAGATTTTAGCGGTTTGTGATTGGCCTAGACCCACTACTATTACTGAGGTCCACAGTTTTATTGGGTTAGCAGGTTACTACAGACGCTTTGTTTAGGGATTTTCTTCCATTGCAACACCTTTGATTATGCTGACTAGGAAGGATGTCCAATTTCAGTGGTCGGATCAGTGCAAGGATAGCTTTCATAGGCTTAAGGCCTTATTAACTTCAGCTACAGTTTTGACTTTGCCGGTTGAGGGTCAGAGCTTCTCCGTGTATTGTAATGCTTCTGGGTTTGGTCTTGGTTGTGTGTTGATGCACCAGGGTCGAGTAATAGCATATGCATCAAGGAAGCTGAAGGTTCACGAGCGCAACTACCCCACTCATGACTTAGAGTTGGCAGCAGTAGTTTTCGCGCTCAAGATCTGGAGTCATTACCTATATGGAGTTCACTGTGAGATCTTCACTGATCCCGTAGTCTTCAGTATATCACAAGTCAGTGAGAGCTGAACTCGAGGCAAAGGAGATGGGTCGAGTTACTGAAGTACTATGACTTCACTATTCTGTATCATCCGGGCAAGGCAAACGTGGTAGCAGATGCCTTGAGCTGGAAGGCGGTGAGTATGGGTAACCTAGCTTCTCTTTCAGTTTCAAAGCGACCGTTGGCCTTAGACATCCAGTCCTTGGCTAATCGTTTGGTTAGGCTTGACTTGTCAGATCCTAGCAGAGTTCTCGCCAGTGTTAAGGTTCGTTCTACTTTTATTGAACAGATTCAGAGCTGTCAGTTTGAGGATCAGAAGTTTTGTGACCTTCGTGATCAGGTTATTCAGGGTGAGAACGGTCAGGCTACTCTAGATTCAGATGGGGTTCTGAGGTTTGATAGTCGCCTTTGTGTTGCGAGGGTTAGTGATTTGATTCAGTTGATACTTCATGAGGCACATTGCACTAGATACTCCATTTATCCTGGCACAGCAAAGATGTATAGAGAATTGAGACAGCCTTACTGGTAGAGTGGTATGAAGCGGGATGTGCCAGAGTTTGTATCTCGGTGCTTGAACTGTCAGCAGGTTAAGTTCGAGCACATAAGACCGGGTGGTTCGATGCAGTGACTTCCTAGTCCTGAGTGTAAGTGGGAAGGTATTACTATGGACTTCGTTGTTGGTTTACCTCGTACTTCTCGTGGGTTTTATTCCATATGGGTGATTGTTGATAGGCTGACTAAGTCAGCACATTTCTTGCCAATTCAGATTTCTTATGGTGCAGAGAGGTTAGCTCAGATCTATATTCGTGAGATTGTTCGATTGCACGGGGTCCCAACTTCTATCATTTCAGACCGCGAACTTGTATGGTAGGCGTTGCAGATCGCCAATTGGTTGGTTAGATGGTTCTGAATCTAGGCCATAGAGTACAGATTTGCTTCGAGATTCCTTAGACCAGGTTTGAGTGATTCAGGATAGACTTCAGGCAGCCCAGAGAAGGAAGAAGAGCTATGCTGATCATAGACTTCGTGCCTTAGAGTTTAGTGTTGGTGATTCAGTATTTCTCCGTGTATCGCCCATGAAGGGTGTGATGAGATTTGGTAGGCGGGGCAAGCTTAGCCCGAGGTACATTGGGCCATACGAGATTCTCCAGAGGGTTGGTAGTGCTTCCTATCAGTTAGCTTTGCCTCTAATGTTTTCATCTATGCACCCAATTTTCCATGTATCGATGTTGCGGCGGTATGTTCCAGATGAATCTCATGTGTTGCAGTGGGAGACGGTTCATCTGGATGAGAGTTTAGCCTTTGTTGAGGAACCGGTAGCTATTTTGGCCAGAGATATCAGTAGATTGAGGTCTCGGGAGATCCCGGTTGTCAAGGTTCAGTGGAGTCACTGTCTAGTTGAGGAGGCTACCTGGGAGACCGAGAGAGATATGCGGGCTCAGTATCCGCAGCTGTTTGAGCCTTTAGGTACTTCCTTGTTCTTGACTTTCGATGAAGAAAGTCTTTTTAGTAGTGGATGATGTAATGATCCTTCCGGCCATTTATGAGTTTTCACCTTTATTGTACTGTTAGAGCTTGTTTGTAGCGGCCCAAAGTCATTTAAGGCTTGTCGGGACTGGTAGTTCGGTGTCCGAGTCGTTTGTTTGGTCTTTATGGTCGTATGATAGGTTTTGAAGTCAAGCAAGTCGGAAAAAGTTATCGTTTCTTTAATAACTTTTCTAGACTTTGGGTCAAATGTCTCAGAGCTTTTCTCTCAATATATAACAAGTTAGAAGTCCCCCGACCTACCAAATCGAAGTTCTACGAGTATAGTTTCCAACGCACAAAACCTCACGTCCAACCGATCTCAGAGAAAAAAGTTATGACTGTTTTACTGGGGACTTTCTGGCAGAAATCGAGTCGCGAACCAGGTCGGGTCAAAATTGATTTAAAGCCTCCAATTCACGTTTTAAAACACCATTTCAGTTCTTAAACAAAGAGAAAACATAAGGGAGGGTTTCAAGAAAGTTCTTGAGTGATCAAGGTGCGTTTTCGGTGATTTCTACCGCTAAAGTTTGTCCCCGTGCCTAGAAATGCGACTTCTACGCGTGGCAGCCATTTTCCCCTTCGATAAATCACGTTTGGATCTGGTTTCAAAAGATAGGAATTGGTATTTCTTGGTGTTTATTGAAGCTTTACACTTGGTTTGCTAAGGTAACCATCTCGGGGCTCTTTTATGATCGTTTTTGTGAAATTCTATAGACGTTTCGCTAAGTTATGATTCTTTTGGGAAATATGCCGATTTAAGCTTAATTATGAACTATTTATAGGTGATTATAATCTTCGTATATATAGTATTTGCGAAGCTTAGGACGTAAGGAACAATTTCCGTGAAGCAACTACGGGCATTCGAACGTTCGTTGGAAGGTATTTTTGTCATGTTGGAGCTTCTTGGAGTGGTTCAAGCTTGAACATCGTCGTCCTAGCAGCTTGTCGTTGGACGGCAGGTAGGTTATGGTTTAAACTCCCTAGACTTAGCATATATCGGATAAAATTATACTAGCTGGCATCTTTGGGTTGGATTATTAGGTTGGTACCACAGACCTTGACCGCTTTATTCATGTCCGCCTACTTTTGTTCCTCCGTTGCTTGTAGTACTTGCCGATACGTTTTATTTACCCTTGTGGTTATGTGAGGCCTAGTTGACTCTGGAACATAGAAGGTGGGATATTTGGAATGTCCGCGAGTCCCGGGCATAGAATTATCCTTCTAGGCTGGTTATGCTTGCTGAGTAGCTATGGGCCTGTGCAGGGTCGATAGGTTGATTGTGAGATGCTGGGCAGCTATTGTGTTTGATCATACCATTTTCATGCATATAAAGAGGTTTTATCCATCTTTTACTAAGGTTTTGGGTTCGGGCCTACTGGCACTACTTTCTAAACCTTGCATGGCCCCGGGGGCCCATTTTTTATGGAAATGAATTGGAAATGGTTTGATTTAACTCATGAATATTCTTGGGTAAAAGAAGGTAAAATTATGATTTATATCACCAGTTTTACGATTAACGCTAGACTCGGCAGGGCCAGGGTGCTACTTGAGTTTTATTGCTACTTGAGATGATTTTAGCCTCGGTCGGACCGAGCACTTGAGATGACTTTCTACTGTTTAGACCCGGTTATGCCCGGGCACCCTTGGAGGGGTTTTTGAGATATTTTCCCACTACTTTAGTCCTGGACAGGGTCTGGGCATGCATATTCGAGACTGGGTCTCTATCTTGAACCCGGACTTGCTTCCGGATGACATGTTTTGATACTGAGTTTTAGTATGGGGTCGGGGACCTCCATGGATCTTGCCATCCGGGCCTGGGGATTCAGGCTGCGTGTGTCGGAGGAAGGATATACGGCAAAGTAGAGGTATACGGGCAGTGTCCTTTTATGGAACCTACCTGTTGGGCCGGATCGGCACCGGAGGAGGTACATACAGAGATACCATTTCACTTGAGATCTTCATGCAACATATCATTCATTGTTTGAGGCTCCAGCCTTATTTGTTGTTTTTGATTGTACGCTCCGGTAGTATGGGATGCCGAAGGGTTTGTTTTCACTTGTTTGTGTTCCTTGGTTGTATGGGCGGTCGGGGGACTGTAGGTAGACTCTTGCT
Organism: Jaltomata sinuosa; assembly: GCA_003996215.1. Taxonomy (NCBI): domain Eukaryota; kingdom Viridiplantae; phylum Streptophyta; class Magnoliopsida; order Solanales; family Solanaceae; genus Jaltomata; species Jaltomata sinuosa. Next base: position 528,981 of record QJPP01007492.1, on the reverse strand, counting down.
ATTTACTTACAGAATTGTTCCCTGTTATGGTTAAGTATGAAATTGGTTACTGCTAGGCTGTTAGTTTCTGGATTTGAGATTGATATGATTAGTTGAGTTTGATTCCTGTCTCAGAGCATGCCTATCATTACTCTTTCCCTCTTTCTCTTACACTTGTGGTTACCAGTATACCGTCTATTTTGTAAACTTATTATGTATACACTGTTAATGCAAGGACCCGATGTGCGTTGTTTCTTACTTTCACCTGTGCCTATGGTGTATATATTCTGCTTGCTGGCCTCACATGTGGTTCTGTTGACTTCCCTCTGGGCTAGTTCCTATGTACTTTTTGTTGATTTCTGTGACTACTTGCTTCTATTCTGTCTGTTACTATGCTTTTATCTTATATGTGCCCAGTCGGCCTATGATACTTACTGGGTACCTTATGCTTCGCATTTGGTGCTCACCCTACCCCCTGCATCTTTTGGTGAACCAAGCTATTGTACCTGGTTCATGCAGGAAGTCCAACGCTTATCTACAGCGACTGAGGGATGCCTTGGCAGCAAAAAAGTTGAGATTGAGATTATGGAGATAGCTCATCGAAATAATATTACTAAGATTCATGCTTCATATAGGATTGAGCAGTCAAGTCTTCAGGCTAAAATCACATGCCTGCAGGATAAGCTTGCAAGGAGAGTGTCACTAACTCTACAAGCATGCAGGATCAGGCTCTATGGAATGTAAGAGTCTCATGGTAAGAAGATTCGAGAGTTTACCATGCATATCCAAGACAAAAGTCCACACGCAAACAAACTCACATATCCAAACAAATAAGTAGGGTCCATCTCACACACGATCAAGTGTCACAGTTCTTATCTTGAAGAGTTTGTATTGAACATGATAGTATAGCAAGAGACTATATATATGCAAGTCTTTTCACAAAGACACTCATGCACTTATATTGAGAGAAAAGGCAGAATTCAAGCATGTAAGCTATAATATATTTGAGAGAGTTCTGATTAGCTATTCAAGTGAAATATGATACAAAAAGTCAATTGAGAAACTTGTTTCATAGTTATATGTTTTATAGTTTTCTATTCTAGTCATCTTATATCAAGAAGTTGAATTAAGTTGTACCTTTACTACTTTCCTAGAAACATTATTTAGGGAATAAGTCTTTTAAATATTTAACTTAAAGTTGGGGATAACTTGAAGAGGGCGCAAATGCTGAGGTGTAGGTCATGATGTTTCGCCGTTTTAAATACTTTTAAATCCTAATTATAGATTATTTTGATAGGGATTAGAATTAGTTCCTAGGTTGCAAATGCTTGTAATCTAAATAAGTGTTGAGACTCATTATTTTAGTAAAATTGGGGGAAAAAATTTGCAGAGGTGTAGGTCGTGATGTTTTGCCCTTGTAAGTCGGATGTTTTTGATGTGCTGGCATTTTACGGTACAACTGACGCCCTTAACTAAGAATAATCGTGAGTTTCCAAGCAACCTTGATTGTTTTTGATGGTGTTTATATTGTATTTGCAGGAAAAGTAAACAAAGATAGAAAAGGATAAAAAATGCTAAAAATGATCCCACTGGATAAGGGTGAAAGTTTGTGTGACTGGCCGTCACACAAGCCATCAAGTTGAGGCAGTGGAACAATACACACTAGTTAAGAGTGACGGTTCAACTAATGAACCATCACAGAAACCGTCAAGATGAAGCAGAACAAAGTAGCTCACTGTTTAGCCATGACGACTCCCATTGAACATAAAACGCATTCATCAAATGCCTTTTACTCTGTTTTCATGTAAGTCATCACCTGCTCGACGACTTACCAGAAAACTTGACTCACATGACAAATTGTACATAAAACTCATTTCCCAAATGCGATTTATTCACAAAAGTCGTCAACTTGAAGCAGAAGTGACTCCAGCTCACTGTTTAGTTGTGACGGCTTAAGTGACGAGTCATCACGAGCCTGACAGTTCGTCAAGCGACCCGTCAACTTGAAGCGGGACTCCGAAATTCTATTTTTGGACTTTATTTCCTAGACTACTATAAATACCCAGTGTTAGGGTTATTTTATTATTCATTACCCGATATTTTGCCAACATTTTTGGACAACTTTGGAGAGGAAAAACACGACACAATACGTTTTTCTTCTTCTTCCTCCATTGTTCTTGGGATTTTTGCTTTTGTTCTTGGATAAATTGAAGCTTGTGTTCATATATTGTAAGAATCTTTTCTTTAATCATGAATACTCTTATCTTCTCATTTTCTAACAGCAGGAGTAGCTAATTTCCCACAACTAGGGTTGTGGGATCCATGGAATAGTAATGATCTAGGGCTCTTGTGATATCGAGTTTGGTTTGTATGCATATTACGTTGTTAGCCTTTCGTTTTTACTGTTTTCTAATGGTTGAAAACATTAGAACATGTCTAGGTTTGATTTTCTTGAACAAAGGAATTAAAACTCAGAAAATTAGATTAACAACAAGGATTCGGGACTACTAACTCCTGTCTAATGGTTGACGCTCTAGCGAGGTTAACCTACTTGGGGTATAAATTGAGTTTTGTATTGTATCTTTTCAAGTTCGAGAGAATTGAAAAGAAAATCGTCTATTTGATTGAGAAACATTTAGACATAGGAATAAATTCAATTAATTCGTGTTATGCATAGGAAAAGAACCCGATTGAACTCTAGCCCGAGGTTGTTGATTGAGCCATGGTGAACACTTCCCTAGTTCACCTCTTCTACTGAATTTTACTCGTTAAAACTTGCAATTTGTTATTTAAAACAATCAAATATTGATCACTATATTCCCCTCATTACTGGAAACTATTGATTAATAGTCATCTAAGTCACTAACGACTTAATTTACACCTTATTCCCTGTGGGATCGACCCCAACCTCTGTTGGGTTCTATATTTGACAACAACTGCTTACGCTTCTTAATTGAGGTGTAGTTTGGGCGTTATTAAATTTTGACGTTATTGCCGGGGGATACGGTCGTTCATTAAGTCCGGTGTGTTTAGTTGACTCTTAGTCATACTTTCCTGACTTACTTTTATTTGTTGTTTTTGATTGCTACAGGTACAGAGTTGTGCATGCCAAGTACCCGATGCTCGGGTGAACCAATATTACCCTCTGACCCTGAGCTTGCTAGAACGTTAAGGTGAAACATGAATGCACAACAACAAGAGGCAGCATGACTCGCTGCAGCTCAGCAGGCCCAACAACACTTGAATAATGATGATATTGAGGACGATGTCGGGTTGGGTGATGATGCTGTAGTGGGTGATGGTAGAGAGGTGGACAATTTTAACAATAATGGTCCCACCGATCAAAGGCCACAACAGAGAGGTAGAGGTCGACAGCAGCCCATACAAGTTGCTTGGGATGATGATGATGACATTGACTTGGATGGAGTTTGCGCTACGGGCGCCATTGTTCTTCCTCCATTAGCGTCGGGCACCAAGTTTAACATCACCAGCACGATGATCCAGTTATTGAATCTGAAAGGGGTGTTTCGTGGTGTGGCTGGTGATGACCCTAACCGGCACCTAATGAATTTTATGGGGATCTGTAAGTCGTTGGAACCGCCGAGAGTGAGTCAAACGGCTATCAGGCTTAGGTTGTTCCCGTTGTCTCTGTTTGATGAGGCAGCACTATGGCTGACAGAGATAACTCCAGATTCTATAACAACCTGGGGAGAGTTGAAAGGAGCTTTCGTAGAAAGATTCTTTCCTCCCTCCAGGATGATACAGTTGAGGGACGAGATTAGCAATTTCAGGCAACAACCTCATGAGGCCCTACATAAGACTTGGTTGCGGTTTAAGAAAAAGTTGACTCAATGTCTGGATCACCAATTGACAGATAACTTTTTAATGCAGACATTTTACAGAGCGCTGAATTTTGCTACCAAGCCGAGACTTGATAATGCTACAGGTGGAGCATTTATGGGGTGCACTTTTATTGAGGCCACAGCTATTCTGGACTGGCTCACCAAACAAATAGAGCATGGCATACATGAGATACGGTAGTAGCTGCTAGCACTCATGCAGTTGGTATGTCAGCGGAGCAGCACAGAAAAGAGGAAGAAAGGGACCAAGACATGGCCCATTTGAAGACACAAATGGACCTGCTGACTAAACACTTGTTATCATGTGGAATTGAGAAGGTAAAAGCTATAGGTGCACAGGGTAGAGCAACTGAGGCAGAATCTGATGAAGAATCTAACTACTTGGGGGGTTTCCAGGCTTATGGCCAAGAAAACCAAGGTCGTAACAATTACTATGAAAATTCGTGTTATAGGAGTCGAGAGCAAGGTGATTGGAGGAGCAAAGAGGACAGAGGTGGATTGTATATACCACCTGGGAATTGTGACAAAGCTATCAATGAGTCAGGGACGTCCAAACTAGAGAATATAATCGCTAAGATGTTGTTGAAGGTAGAATCAACTGTCTTTGGGGTAAAGGAGATGGGGACTGAATTATCAGCAATAAGTCAGTTGGTGGATTCACATTCCACCTTGATCAAGCAGTTAGAGAAACTAATGAGTCAAATATCAGCGTCCCTAAATCAAAGGAATACTGGTACCTTGACGAGTGACACCATTCAAAACCCGAGGAATGATGGGAGTTATATGGCAATCACTACGAGAAGTGGTAAAACATTATCAGAATCATATCAGGTAATTCAGACTCATAAAGGTGATGTTGCTGATGAAGATGAGTTAGTAGATGATGAAAATGTGGTCGATAAGGGTGTGAGTGTACCTGTTGAAAAACCCATTGTGGTAGAGGGTGCTACTCAAGTGCTCACGGACAAAGGCAAGGAAATTGAAAAACTTCCAACTATGATGCCTAGGCCACCTCCTCCTTTCCCACAAAGGTTGAAGAAAAAAGTGGAAGATAGCAAGTTCCACAAGTCCATGACCATGCTCAAGCAGATATCAGTGAACATCCCACTGGTGGACGCTCTTGAGCAAATGCCTGAATACTCCAAGTTCATGAAGGACTTGATTTCCAAGAAGAGGTCAGTGAGCTTTGAACCAGAAGATAACCTCCACCACTGCAGTGCTATATCGTCAAGATCGTTAGTGCAAAAGAAGGAAGATCCAGGTGCTTTCCCAGGGCCTTATGTGATCTTGGAGCTAGCATCAACTTAATGCCGCTAGCAGTCTATAAGCAGTTAGGCTTAGGAGCCCCCAAACTAACCACCATGAGAGTGTTAATGGTCGACCGTTCAGTAAAACGACCAGTGGGAATATTGTATGACGTATTAGTAAAGATTGGCAAGTTCCTATTCCCAGCTGACTTTGTGATCCTGGATTGCGAAGTGGACTTTGAAGTTCTAATAATTTTGGGACGATCATTGTTAGCCACTGCAAGAGTGTTGGTCGACATGGAAAGAAATGAACTGACTTTTAAACTGAACAATGAATTGGTCAAGTTTAATGTATGCAAATCGATAAAGCCACCGAGAGACATGAGGGTGGTCTCGGTTATCAATGTTATCAATGAAGCCCCTATGGATGTGCATATTGAGGAGAAGGGTGTTGTTGAGACCCTAGATATTAAGAGGATGATGTTGGAATCAAATGAAGAGAAACCTGTAGAAGAAGGCGGTGAGAACAAATCAAAGAAAAGAAAACACCGCAAGAGAACCAGCAAAGAAAAGGAGTTAGAAAGAGTAAAGAAGTTGTCTCGAATAGCTGAAGAGCCGATAAAAGAGAAAGTTGGAGCTCAATAGGCCGATGCCGCTTGCATCTATTCCAGAGATTACTCCTACTTTGGAGACCCTGGCGGTCTCCAACATCATACCAGATTCTGAGGCCTAAGGCTTCATAGGTATTCCTTTCTCTCACAGTTAGTTTCCATATATGTACATTGGGGACAATGCATGAAGTTAAGTTGAGGGTGTTGGGATAATTGTGAGTCTGTCACCACCAAGGGTTTTTGTTGTCGTGTTTCTTTTCCCTTGGTGTTCTATCTAGTAGAACCGACATATTTAGGTTGTCGTTTAAATTGTGTTTGTGTTGTGTTGTGTTGTGGTGTCTATAGCAAACATGGCTTTCTGAAAGTTGAACTAAAAAAGGAGCTCCCTCCGGAAAAAAAATGTTGATTTTGTACTAATGTGTGTAATGGTTAACTGTTGTAGATCCCTAAATATCATTGTGTGGTTATGATTATAATTATTGTGCTTAAGCCGAGCTGTTGTTTTGATAGTTGGTAGTGGTATGGTTTCTTGGTGCCAAGTGTGTGTGAGATTATTGTTATAAGCATCTTACTCTGTGCATGCATCTAGAACTTGCCCGGTCTATTTTGTTTAGTTAGAAGTTAGTTGCTTAGGAAAGGATCACAGGCCCTTTTTGTGTGCAGCCCACTTAACCTATAAGACCGTCCAAATGTTAATAATCCTTTTGGTCCCTGTTTGAGCCATAATTGACCCTATTCTTTCAATAACCTGTCACCGTTCCTTTTTAACTTTGAATCCCTATTTTGGCCCTGGTCCTTCCTTGGACATCGTGCACCTCAACTCAGGCAACCAGCCTAAGTTGAGGGTTGCTACTGTAGAGGTAAACGATAAGAAAAATAGGATGGAAAAGATTGGTTGTGGATAGAATGAAAAGCGCAGGTGTGTGCCAAATGATAAGACAAAAAAAAAACTGAAAAAGAAGTGAAAAAGAAAGAAAAAAGAGTTATTTTGTCAAAAAGGCCGCACCTGTAGCAAGAAATAAGGAAATAAAAAGGTGAAGAAGGATGGACGAAGTAAATTTAAGTGGAAATAGTAGGTCGGTGATTCCAAGGAGGGCTTAGTCACTAACCCCTAAATGTATCCTACCTGCCCCCGAAGCCTCGTTACAAGCCTTAATAAGTCCTGTCGTGATCTTGAGCAATTGTCTGAACAACTGAAATAGAATGGCAAGTGCAAGTCTATGCTATCACATGTGCACTTTTTGAAGTCATTTGTGAGTGTGAGCATCTTGCTTAGTCCCAAAATTCTGTGTGTGGGACTTCTTTGTGGTGAGGGCACCGGGATTTCTATATTGTCTACTGATTATTGGGATAGTTGTTGTGTGTGTATGTAGAATATTCTATCATATCGGAATGACATGTTTGGATCCTTACAAGTTAGCTTTTCATACATTTGTGTATTACCGGGGGGGCTTGATTTAAATTGAATAAATTATTGAATGGCCATGATTTGCTAGAGACATGTGTTTGTATTCTTAGTTGAGTCGTCCTTTTATTTTTGTTATCATATTGCTTGAGGACAAGCGAACGTTTTAAGTTGAGGGTGTTGATGTGCAGGCATTCTACGTCACAACTGGCGCCTTTAACTAAGAATAATCGTGAGTTTTCAAGCAACCTTGGTTGTTTTTTATGGTGTTTATGTTGTATTTGCAGGAAAAGTAGACAAAGATAGAAAAGGATGAAAAATGCTAAAAATGATCCCACTGGATAAGGGTGACGGTTGGTGTGGCTGGCCGTCACACCTGTGACTAGCTGTCATACAAGCCGTCAAGTTGAGGCAGTGGAACAATACACACTGGTTAAGAGTGACGGTTCAGCTGACGAACCGTCACAGCAACCGTCAAGATGAAGCAGAACAAATGAGCTCATTGTTTAGCCATGACGACTCCCATTGCACATAAAACGCATTCATCAAATGCGTTTTACTCTATTTGCATGTAAGTCGTCACCTGCTCGATGACTTACCAGAAAACTCAACTCACCTGACGAATTGTACATAAAACTCATTTGCCAAATGCGATTTATTTACAAAAGTCATCAACTTGAAGTAGAAGTGACTCCAGCTCTCTGTTTAATTGTGACGGCTCAAGTGACGAGTCGTCACAAGCCTGACGGTCCGTCAAGCGACCCGTCAACTTAAAGCGGGACTCCAAAATTTTATTTTTGGACTTTATTTCCTAGACTACTATAAATACCCAGTGTTAGGGTTATTTTATTATTCATTACCCGATATTTTGCCAACATTTTTGGACAACTTTGGAGAGGAAAAACACGACACAATACGTTCTTCTTCTTCTTCCTCCATTGTTCTTGGGATTTTTGCTTTTGTTCTTGGATAAATTGAAGCTTGTGTTCATATATCGTAAGAATATTTTCTTTACATCACGAATACTCTTATTTTCTCATTTTCTAATAGCATGAGTAGCTAACTTCCCACAACTAGGGTTGTGGGATTCATGGAATAGTAATGATCTAGGGTTCTTGTGATATCGGGTTTGGTTTGTATGTATATTACGATGTTAGTCTTTCATTTTTACTATTTTCTAATGGTTGCAAATATTAGAACATGTCTAGGATTGATTTGCTTGAACAAAAGAATTAAAACCCAGAAAATTAGATTAACAACAAGGGTTCGGGACTACTAACTCCCGTCTAATGGTTGACGCTCTAGCGAGGTTAACCTACTTGGGGTATAAATTGAGTTTTGTATTGTATTTTTTCAAGTTCGAGAGAATTGAAAAGAAAAGCGTCTATTTGGTTGAGAAACGCTTAGACGTAGGAATGAATTCAATTAATTCATGTTATGCATAGGAAAAGAACCCGATTGAACTCTAGCCCGAGGTTGTTGATTGAGCCATGGTGAACACTTCCCTAGTTCACCTCTTCTACTGAATTTTACTCGTTAAAACTTGCAATTTGTTATTTGAAACAATCAAAGATTGATCACTATAAACCCTCCCATTACCGGAAACTATTGATTAATAGTCATCTAAGTCACTAACGACTTAATTTGCACCTTATTCCCTGTGGGATCGACCCCAACCTCTGTTGGATTCTATATTTGACAACGACTGCTTACGCTTCATAATTGAGGTGTAGTTTTGGCGTTATCAGTTTTTCACGTAAGAATATCATACACTTTTACACTGCTTAATTTATGCTAGGAAATCTTGAAGAAATAAATAAATAAATTTGATCCATCAATTAGGCAAAATTCAGACATAACCCGATTCACCCCTCTTGTATTATGGAGTTCTAAAATATTAAAGTACTATTATCTCATTTTAGAGATCAAAGATCTCGAGATTCTTTTGGTGGTGTTAGAAAATGTTGGGAACATACGTCTTTTCATTTAATCAAGGAATAAGTTGTATATAAAATTTCTTATGTTAATGTTGGTGATTGGTGAGCTTGAGATCCCGTGGTAAAATTCACCATCAATCTTATTTCATATAGATTGTTTGGCTAAGCCTTGAGAAACTAAAAATACTTTTTTTTCGATCAAGTTTTTTTTTTTTTGAAGATCTGAAGTATTTGGCAAAAAATTAATAAAAAACTTGTAACAAACATTTTTTGCTGCTGAGGAGCAGGGGTGGAGCTATAATGATTGAAGGGTGGTTACTCAAATACCTTTCGTCAAAAAATTACGTTGCTTATAAAGCTCAAAACTGTTTACAATTGATGATAATAAATTTTGCACACTCTAGATACAATTAAGAACGATAGTTCAATGACCAAAGGATGTTCATTACTTTCATAGTCGCGCGAGTTCGGTTCCCGCTTCACTCGTTTCTTATTTTACCAAAAGAACAAAATAAGATCAAAAATCGTGTTGCTCACTAACTCTAAACTGAGCTGCTTATACAATGAAATTTGGACCACGTCCAAGGCCCAATGGTCCAAATGTCAAACCACTAAATAATTTAAGAGCAAATTTCAAAAATACCAACCCAATTGAAACTAATTAGACGAAAATACCAAGAGTTATGCTAATTACAAACCGTACCAGATGTTTGAGTACCAATTATATTTCGCACCAATTGTATTCTGTGTCACTTTTTTTTTTGTATTTATAATTGTATATACCAATAGTTTTGACTAATTGGCAAGGAATGTAATTGAAATATACTATCGGCATGGAGCATAATTAGGCTTTGAATGTTGGTATGTTATGTAATTTTCCCATAATTGAATATTAGTATTGAAAAATATTTTCTCCTCTTTAACATTTTTCATTTTCTTCTCCTCTTTTACATTTTTCATTTTCCTTAATAGAATAATTTTCTCATATAACATTACTCTTATTAGAGGCTTTTTCAGTTATAGTTGCAAGGACTCTAAAATTAAAGTAAGGGAATCAAATTATTGTTATTTTAACTTTTCCATATAAATGTTGATTTATAGGTATAACAAAATCAGGTGCAAAGTAGAAAAAACACTTTTGATTGCTATTTAACTTCCCCATAAAAATTATTGATATATATATACAAACACACGCATATATAGTTTGATTTAAAATTTTTAGTTGCATTTATTCATCAATTTTTTTTATTTATCTTTCGAAGTTTGAACACTCTTAGGGTCTGTTTGGAAAGTCACCCGGTAATTAAAATTGGTGCAATTACTAGAATAGTAATTACACAGCCTAGTAATTACAATGACCTGTTTGGTTGCCACAATGTAATTACAAGTGTACTGCTTGGTTGCACAAGTGTAGTCACATGGTTATATTAAAATTTTAAAATAAAAGCTAATTATCAAAAATTAAAAAATTATACTAAATAAATAAAGGCCTTTATAAATGATATTAAATTAAATATTTTATATATATTATCTCTTAAAATATATTAATTAATAAATATATATTCTTAACTAATATTATAAAAAAATAATTAATTTATTTTTTTCAAATTAGTATATTTTAATTAAATTAATCATAAAAACTTAAATTACATGATTTTTAAGAACATCATGAAATGCATGTTTAACAAAAAATATTAATATTATAAATATAATGTCATAAAATTATTAAAATATTTGACAAAAAGATAATCTATCAATTTTAAATAAAAAATGAATGGCTTGCAATGTGAAATATCAAGTCAATACTAGTAAAACAAATAAATTGGAACTGAAAATATAACATAAGTTCAAAATTCAAAATAAAAAAGTTAACATAATACTCTTATATCAAATTTCAATATGACGTATCTAAATATGATTCAAAAAATGAAAAACTTAAGTATATGACCTTATTCAACAATGAATTCTACTTTAATTTAAAAATTAGAATATTAACTAAATTATGCTAAATGAAAAAAATAAAAATAAAATAAATATAAAATAGATAATACGAACAATTACATGGAATCACAAGAAGTAAATGTTTGGAAATGAGAAGGAAATGAAATATAAATAATATAAAAAAAAAGTATTAAAATGATAAAAATAAAATAGAATTTAAAATAATAGAAATAAAAAAATAAATTAAAACGAAAAAAATAAAAATTGAAATAAAAGACGAAATTAGAAAGTAATCAGCTTGTAATTACACCATGTAATTACCAGCAATTCACAGCTCGCCCCTGTGAATTGGAGAGTGTAATTACCCCCTGCCAATTACACTCAATTACCTGCTGACCAAGTAATTACCTGACCAACCAAACATGTTAGGCTGTGTAATTACACCCAATTACATCAAATTCAATTACCAAGGTGGCTTCCCTTAACGAAAATTCTGATCACTCCATTGCTGAGGAGAAAGAAAAGCTAAAGTTTTTCAAGATAAAATTATTATCCTTAATAATGTATACGTGCAAAGATGTATGAGAAGTCACCCTCAAATGAAATATATATTAAGTTGATAGAACTTTCATAGGTATATCAAATGATCAATCAACATTCACCCATACAATGGTCCTGCTCCATCACAATTTATGTTACAAATTAAGGTCCACAAATTAATGTCAACCTAGCTTCCTACCTCCATGAAATGATTATATACTATCATATTGAGTCCCCAACTGTACCCTCCCCCCTTCCCACCCCAACCCCACCCCCTCTTCTATATTTCACATACATTTTTTCAACTTTTAACTGCAAATATTTAATGCTTCCTCATAGGGCCTTCCACATATACTCTATTTGTTTCATATTACTTGTTCACGTCTTTAAAAGTATTTATCTCAAATTACTTGTTAATTTATAAAATTAAAATATAATTAATTTATAATTTTTTATTTTGCTTTTTAATTAATTTTTTTTAAAAGAACAAATATTGTAAAGTTTTTTTAAATAATGTTCCATTATTAATCTTAACATTGATGAATAAGACAATAATTATTATAGAGTGTATTAAGAGAGTTAAAAGGTGGACTTGACGCACAAGGCAGATAAAATGTGGATACGATAGGTGCATACTTATTACATCAAGGGACAACAGTTGGTGGACATGCAAGTACCCAAGCAAGCATGTTGGATGATTAGAAGGATCATTGAAGCCAGGAATGGAATACCACAGGGACTTGAGCTAAAAACCAATAGGAGCATCATCAGGCAAGTGTATATGCAGATGATCCATGACAAACCTAATGTCCCTTGGAAATGTCTCATGTATTTGAACCCTGCTCGACCTAAAGCTAAATTTACTTCTTGGATCCAACTACAGGGGAAAATGTTGGCAACCGACAGACTACTCAAATGGGGTAAAGTGGTGGATACAAAGTGCAGTCTTTGCTGAGTAGAGGATGAATCTCGAGAGCACTTGTTTGTGTAATGTCCCTTCTCAAGAGCTCTATGGGATAGAGCTCTAGTGTGGCTGCAAAGGCCGACCTACAGGCCTACTGACTGGGCACAACATATGTACTGGACCATTATGAATGCCAAAGGGAAGACAGTCCAAGCGCAGATTTTCAAAATGCTATATTCTGAAATCACCCATGCGATTTGGATTGAGCGCAACATGTGAATTTTTGAAAAAAGGAGTCGCACCTGGGAAGTATTAGCTAAAGAGATCGTCTATGTTATTTGTGTTAGAGCTCCACCAAGACTATCAAATGTTGTTCATAGCTATAGCTTCTAAACTTCTTTCTTAGCTCCTGGTTTCTTTGTTTTGATTAAGATATGGCTCTGTTGAGTTGTAGCGAGCTATTTGCTTTGTATTTTACATACTTTGGTGATTAATGAATGACAGTTAGTTACCAAAAAAAAAAAGAGTTAAAAGGTAAATTTGTAAAGGTATATTTTTTATTTATGATTTCTTAAGGAACGTGTAAAGGAGAAAGTGAATAATTACTTCCTCCATCTCATATTACTTGGCTCTTGTTGACCTGACACACTCTTTAAGAAAACTTTAATTAGAGGTATATTTTACTAAATTAATCTTATTAATGATGTTTTCGAACTTTAAATTTGACTATTACTACTTTATGTAATTATTTAATACTATGAGTAAAAAGGGATAAATATAATAAAATTCTCGTGTTTTCATTTGACAAGTAAATGATACACCTATTTTAATATAAGGACCAAGTAATATGAAACGAGAGGAGTATATGATTTGAGATCGTTGTTCATATATTCACCACTATCATTGAAAGTCGGTGGATTCATTAAGAAGCAGCAGAACAGCTAGCCTTCAATATTGGCATTTATCAATGGTTTTATTGCTCCGATTGAAGAAAAACAAAACAAATTTACAACAGTACAGTACGTCGCATCTAGCTAAGAGTACAAAAATAAAAGGTGTTTTACGAAAATGTATTACTGTCACAATTTTTTTTTTAAATAGTCGCATGTATATCGTGTGTATATTGTAATGTATATGTAATGTATCGATCGTGTATAAATCATGTATATATGATGTATAACTATGTATCAGCTATGTATATATATATATATATATATATATATATATATATATATGAGAAAATTATGGAAGGTGAGGAAGAAAGAGAAAGAAAAATGATGAGAAAAGAAGTAATATGCACTTCAACGCAATAACAAAGGCCGAATGCCCATTTTAATGGTAATTATGACGTCTGAATGGCCATTTCAGGTAAGAACTTTGTTCGAATGGCCAGTTTAGGTAGTAAATGATAAGTGAGCTATTTTTTGTGTAAAAAATTTAACACAATGGACATTTTGTCTAATCTTCCCAAAATAAAAGCCCACAACTAATATAAAATAAAATAAATAATTTATCTTTCTTTTTGAAAATCAAACTAATTAGATTTCGTGAGACTTTTTATTTTTTTGTGGTTTCTTCCTGCTTTTGATACTCACATTAAGACTCTAACTAATCCGAATTGGCAACAACGTAAGACTTAATTAAGAGAAAAGCACCCTCTACCTAACATAATTATTTGTTTTTCATACTCAAAACTCGAATTCGAGATCTTTGATTATCTATCCCACCACTAACTCTGGTGAGAATAAGAGTCTTACTCTTTCATAGTATTTCATTATTAGGTATGTCACTATATATATGCACCATTAACACGAAAAATTGTACAAATGCAGATTATATATTGTCGTATAAAAGAATTCCTAAAGTATTGTATCATTGTACTGGTTTTTGAGACAACTTACAAGTTTATCTTGGTTTGCGTTTGTCATTTTTGTGATCTTTAGATAGACACTCCAGTCGTGGAAAGAAATGAAAAAAACTCTTTAGTAGCTTAGAAGTAATTCTTTTACCTTTGTTGTGTGAACTCACTCTCCCATTTCACAAAATGAAGTATTTTGAAAAAGGAATTTATACTAATAAAATAGCTTTAAAATGTCCCTAACATATTAAAAATGGTATAAAGTTTTCTTTCTTTCACTTATTGGATCATAATAGTTTTTAACGTTAATTTTCATGTTAAAAATGTCTCTCCTTCGACCTATTGGACTTAATTGTCTTTCACATGCGGTTAAAAATATTCCACCTTTTTAAAGAAATTATGAAATGATATATATGGGATCTTAATTAAGTCGGTGGTACTGATTTATTGGTCCATGTGAATATTAGATGCAACCATCAAATAATTTTGTTTGCAACAAATTTTGTAAGTACAAAAAATAAACTGCAACACCAATCTAAATATGAAGAAATTTTTTTGTTGATGAATATTTGTGATCAGTACAATTATGTTCCTCCCTTGATTCTTCTCACTAAATTTTCTCCGTGATTCAAGAATTGTTAGTAGCGTATTTTTCGAATGTAGGATGATTTGAACCTCTTTGTGATGTATTTAATCTCTAAGAACGTCGGATAACGATTTTGAAAAAGACAATATTTGATGTCTTGATCTTTTTGTGAATATCCCAGGAGCTTATGAAATTTTGAGATATTTTTTCAATGGAATATGTACCCCTTTATATAGGCGTGAGCTGGAATTAAGATGTAGTAGCCTCCAAGAAATTCTAACGGACTATAGAGTTTGAAAATGTATTTGACTCGTCTTGTAGAGTCCTATCTTAAATTCAATAAAATTTTGATGTACCTATAAATGTCACTACTTCATGGTTTGTCGATGTATGGATTTGATGAATCTCAAAGATGAGACTTGAAGTACTCTTAAAATAGAGCTTCTATTTTTCCGATTTTATTGTTTTGATGAGAAACTACTTGGATAGAAAACAAGATATGTTGTCCTTTAGCGATTACCCCCATTTTTGCAAATGTAATATGTGAGGGAAGAGATGAAGAACATATTTGGTCTCAGGTGTCAATTTATTTGCAATAAATTTTTAGAATACAGAAAATAAATTGTAATCACAAATAAAATATGAAAAAAAGAGATTTTATTGATGAATATTTGTGACTACAATTCTGTTCCTCTGTTGATTCTTCTTTTTGCATTTTTTTGTGATTCAACAGCTATTAATAGCATATTTCTCGAAAGTAGGATGATTAGACCTTTTTGTATGTATTTTATAGCTAGAAATGTCCGGCAACAGATTTGAGAAAGACAATATTTAATGTCTTGACCTCTTTGTGAATATCTCATGGAGTTATGGGGTTAAGAAGATCAAGATGTCTTTTCAAGAAAATATATACCCTATATACAGGCATATGCTAGTGTTTAAGATAGAATAACCTTCAAAAAATCCTAATGGACCTTAGAGTTTGAAGATGGATTAGACTCCTCTTGTAGAGTCCTATTTTAAATCCAGTAAAATTTCAATGTCTACAAACCCGGCCATTTGAATTTATATGTTCGAAAATGCAGGAGCTAAATTTCCGAGAATCCATCATCATTAAAAGACGAAGAAGCTGACCTAAACCTGTATTTGAAATTGATTGGAGCTTGTTGCATCAGTTCCGAACCTAAAATTGTAGCTTCAAATTTCAGTCGCAGAACGTGAAGTATCCAAAGAAGTGAGTACGAAAATATAATTTCTAATTATTTTTGGTTAACTCGGATAGGTGGGATCATTTATGGTTGGGATCACGTGGAATAATAAATAAGTCTCACTTATTTAATTAAAGTTCAACTTAAATCATCTCATAAAATTTCCTCTAGTTCATATTAAGTGGTGCTTTTAGCTTGTGCACGCTTTAAAAAATTTACTCACTCTGAGAAAGTAAGAAGTATATATTTTTACTATTTACTCCGTCTAATTTTACTTGTCCACTATTGACTTTGCACACTTTTTAAAAAGCTATAAATAAAAAAATAATTTTACCATATCACCATTTGAGTATAATAAATACAATGCCTTGAAAAATGTAATAGGGAAATGACTATAATTAATGATAAGGGTAAATTAGGAACTAAATGTAAAATTATCTCTTGATTTCATAAATTGGACAAGTATTGTTGGACATCTATTTTTAATATAGTGGACAAGTAAAGATGAATGGAGGGAGTAACTAATTATCCTTAATTAAATAGTATCTATTTAGTATAATTTTTTGGTTACATAAATATATTCACTTATCTAAATAGGTAAAAAAAAATTAAAAAACAATTAATATCTTCTCATGTGAACACTACTTATTTTGAACCAAAATAAAAAGGCAAAACACCATTTAATATGAACCAAAGGGATTACCATTAAAAGGAAGGATATTTTTAACCCTAAAATTAATGGTAAGGGAAATTGGAATTCACTAGATGGCAGAAGAGACAATTTTATTCCAAAAACTAACATTAAGGATGATTGAAATTCAATAGGTGAACAAAAAACAAATTTAAATTGTTTTTAATACGTTAAGAGCGTTTTGACCCTTTTTCCGTATATTTAAAGTGAGCTACATATAATAAATATGACTTCCTTTACTCTTACTCTTCTATTCATTCATTAAGTTCTGCTTTCTGCATACAAGTTTGCTTGTACATCAAGCAAAGATATGGAATGATCCTGACACCCTTTGTGAATACCAAAGTGTAGTCCAATTTAAGTCTGTTCTCTTCCCATTTCTTAAAGGTTAAATGATGGTAAAAAAATCTCCTACGAAAATAATGTCTTGGCTCTTGGAATTTCTAACTTCCCACTTTCCTGTATGCTACTGATTATATAGCCTAATTTACTACTACTTGATTACTGGTGTGTGAAATTATAAATGATGGTTACCTCACCAAAAAAGAAACTAAATTATTACTTCTTATATAATGATTTTCTAGTATTTGATATATACTATATCTTATGATTATCATTTATCAGTGTAAAATCTTGAGGTCGTTTGGTTTAATTAAATAAAATATAAATTTAATTTTAATCTTAATTCTTAATATTTTATCTCCCAAATGAAATAAATTGTTAAAAATTAATAATTTTGAAATAACTTAATCTGCAAACCACTTCAATTTTGGGTATGGTAATCGAACAAATTCATGGCCCATCTACGTACCTTTTTGGCCTAGAGACTGGACGGACATGAAGGAATATTTGACCGACAGCATTTTATCCCTTTAGGGTCGTTCAGTTGCTGGTTAATTAAGAAGGGAGTTATCATGTATTAAAATTAGCATAGTGAATTAATATCATCTCTATGGCCTGTATATAAATTTAATACATGATTAAGTGCGGTGTTTGATTATTATTTTACAATTTCACTTAAATAAAATATGTATAAGTTAATGAATTAATCTATATATTATTACTTTATACAGAATAGAAGATGAAATGACTAAATTCTACATAACTAATTTATATATTGTTAATATTTGTATAACTTTAATCAATAATCAAACGATCTTTGGGTCGACGCAGTCCATATCTAAATTAATCGGAGGGTTTTAAATACCAAAGGCGTAAAACAAAAAACAAAAAAGGTTATACATCACTTTTCTTTTATGGATATGAATAAAGTCAATTAACCTACTGTCAGAGCTGAATTGGACATAGAATAGATCTTCTTTTAAAAATAAATATTTAGAAATTTATAATTGTTAGGTTTGATATATTTTGATGATTGATAAAGATATAAAACAAGTATATGAATCAGGTACAGGGCACATGTTTCATCAACCAGAGTCGAATTTATACTGGGATTTGGAGAATAGAAGAAGTCTCAAATAGAGATGGTCATGAATTCTGTACGAAGCATATCCAAGACAAGAGTCTAACTTGTTTCTGAAATAAAGGAAGTCCCAAATAGAAAAGATCATGAAGTCTGTACAAAATATGTCGGTGGGAGTCCACAAACGTGCAGACTCAAGTATTTAAGAAAGATGAGAGTCCTTGTGAAACTAGGTTCTAATGAACTGAGAAGAACAATCAAACTATAAATGCATAAGGTCTTCCATAATGAGACTCACACACTTATATTGAGAAGAAAAAACAGAACACAATAAGATAAGCAAGAGCAATATTAGAGAGAGTTCTGACTGACGATTGAAGGCGCCTGATACAAAGGACCAACTTGAAGAATCTGTTTCATAGTCATACGTTTTACAATCTTCGAGTCTAGCTTCTGTGTATTAAAAAAAATTAATCATTAATGTAATTTATTATTTTCATAGAATTGTGTTTAGGGAACAATATTGAGTTTGTGTTGAACTTCAAGTTGGGAATAACTTGTAGTGGCATCAACAATATGGGAGATTGTTGAACTGTAGGAATTAGAGTTGATTCCTAGGTTGCAATTGTTTTTGTAATATGAATCAAACTATAGTCTAGTGATTGTAGGGGCAAGGGTTAGAGGTAATTGTTGGTCTCATTGTTCAACAAGTATACCAGAAAATAACATAGACTGAAAAAAACAGAAAAGTAGAAAAAA
Source organism: Jaltomata sinuosa (assembly GCA_003996215.1). NCBI lineage: Eukaryota > Viridiplantae > Streptophyta > Magnoliopsida > Solanales > Solanaceae > Jaltomata > Jaltomata sinuosa. The sequence continues at coordinate 510,032 of QJPP01007492.1, read as the reverse complement.
CTATTCGAGGCCACAAAATTTACTGTGTGTCCTTAAGGAATTTAACCCCTTCACTGTACCCGAGGTTGTGGATTATTTTCTCCCAGGATAAAATGAATATACCTGGTATTAACGTAGCGGTATCTCAAACCTCAATACCTTCAGCGAACTCAAAGAGTCAATCTTCTATCACACTTAGACTCGATTTTTACTTGTAAGAAAATATATGTAGGATGCAGATTTTCATTGTTAAAAAATGAGGTAATTCTCTATATTTATAGCCAAAAGTCTGGGTTGAAATGGTGTAAAAAATACCTTTTTTGAATAAGTATGGTGCCTGTTCGGAAGAAACATCTGTTCTGAACAGGTCTGGTGTCTATTCGGAGAGAACACCTGTTCGAAATAGATTTGGTGTCTGTTCGGAAGGAACAACAAATTTCTGTGCGAATTAAATTAATGTCTAAGAAAAGAAAAATTATTTGTGAACTAAAATAAATTTTATCCAAAAAATTTAACAATCAATCACATCATTTGTCGAACCCGAATCTGAAATCGTAGCCGAAGTCAAGCCGAGTGACAATGACAACGGCGCGAGGGGCACTCTCTTCTTAACCCTTTAAGAGCTAAAGGAAGTGTTTCTTAATATAAGGACAAAACTTTTCCTCTATTCTACCAATGAGGAAGAAATGACTTTCCTTTCATTTTTCCCTTCCACTTGATTCTCCCATATTTCCCTATTCACATTACACTCACATTTCCCAATTCACACCTTATCTTTAAAGCTCATTATTTAAAGAACACAAACCCAATAATCCCTCACATGAATGGGGAATGGCTATATCATGAAAATATATGCATGAAAAACTGTTTGATTCAAAAGCAAGGATTAATTGCATCTGGATAAGTAGGTTTCCCTTTGAACTTTCAGTAGTGAACATATATCGGGTATACTTGGTCAATCGGTAGACTTGACCTCTTTGAACCGTCGAGCTTTGGTATATACCTAGATAACATAAGTCACACAATCAACCTTTTAACTGTCTTTAGTTCTCATTGTTTTATTCGTTTCATCCATGAACACGGCATGGTTCATAAGTGCGTAGAGGACTGGCCTTACAATATTTTTCTTGAAGCGGCTTACACTTCATACTTACATAGGTGATTCCTAAATGTGTTATCCCATAGATACACCATTTTATATACCCTGTATCAAACTTCGAAATCATTAAAAACCTTAATGCCTTATCCTTGTTACTGAATATTGTCTCATCACGAGAATGAACCTTAAAAGTTATTTTGACAATGTTGAACCTTCATCAATGACTTTGTTTGATCTTCTTGAACCTAGATCTTGGTATCTCCAGTCTTCTAGGTAGAGTTACCTCCACGATGATTTATCCTCGGCCATAGTTCCATTCCCTTGATGACCTTTCAACTACCTCTCTAGTTAGACTCCTTATAAGTGGATCCGACACATTATCTCTTGACTTTACATATTCAATTGTGATAATTCCACTAGAGAGTAGTTGTCTAATGATGTTATGTCTTCGTCGTATGTGACGAGACTTTTCATTATACATAACGCTCCCAGCCCTTCCTATTGTCGCTTGACTATCACAATGTATGCAAATAGGAGACAACGAATTAGGCCAAAATGAAATGTCGTCTAGGAAATTTCGGAGCCATTTAGCTTCTTCATCGGCCTTGTCTAAAGTTATGAACTCAGACTCCATTGTAGAGCGGACGATACATGTTTGTTTGGATGATTTTCAAGATATTGCTCCTCCACCAATTGTAAAATCATATTCACTTGTGGACTTAATTTCAGTTGACCCGGTGATCCAATTTGCATCACTATATCCTTCAATAACAGTTGGATATTTGTTGTAATGCAAAGCAAAGTTTTGAGTATGTTTCAAATACCCCAAAACTCATTTCATAGCCATCCAATGAGTCTGGTTGGTATTACTTGTGTATTGACTCAATTTACTTATAGCGCAGGCTATATCTGGTCGTGTACAGTTCATGATGTACATCAAACTTCCCAACACTCTGGCATAGTCCAATTGAGAATGACTTTCACCTTTATTCTTAGCAAGAGCAAGGTTCACATCAATTAGTGTTTTTACAACTTTAAAGTTCAAATACTTGAATTTTTCAAGTACCATTTAGATATAATGAGATTGAGACAATGCTAGACCTTGAGGAATTTTGTGAATCTTAATTCGCAATATCAAATCGACAACTCCTAAGTCTTTCATATCAAATTTACTAGTAAGCATACGCTTCGTAGCATTTATGTTAGCAATGTCGTTACTCATTATCAGTATATCATCCACATACAAACAAATAATGACTACTTGATTTAGAGTGTTCTTAATATAAACACATTTATCACACTCGTTAATTTTGATGTCATTTGACAATATTTTGCATGCCATTGTTTAGGTGCTTGTTTTAATCCATACAAAGATTTAACAAGTCGACACACCTTTTTTTCATTTTCAGGAGCCACGAACCCTTCGGGCTGTTTCATGTAGATTTCTTCCTCTAAATCTTCATTTAAGAAGGATATTTTCACATTCATTTGATGGATTTGAAGACCATACATAGCGGCTAATGCTATTAGCACTCGAATTGAAGTAATTCTTGTTCCCGGTGAGTACGTATCAAAGTACTCAAGACCCTCACATTGTCTAAATCTTTTGACGACGAGTCTTGCTTAATATTTTTCAATAGTGTCATCATCTTTCATTTTCTTTTTAAAAATCCAAACCTAAAAGTTTATTTTCTAGAGGAAGATCAACAAATTCCCACGTATGACTATTCATTATGGATTCAATCTCACTATTGACTGTCTCTTTTCAATATTGTGCTACCGAAGAAGTCATTGCTTCTTTAAAAGTTCGAGGCTCATTTTCTAACAAAAATGTCAGAAATTCTGGTACAAAGGAAGTAGAGGTCCTTTGACGTTTGCTACGTCTTGGATTTTCCTCATCAAGATCATTTTCTGTTGTTTCTTCCCGAGGTCGTTTAGATCATTCATTAGGCGACTCACATTCCCTTTTATATGAATATATGGTTTTAAAAAATTCAGCATTATCTGATTCAATTACCGTATTCACATGAATATCGGAATTTTCTGATTTATGAACTAAAAATCGATATGCTTTACTATTTGTAGCATATCCTATAAAAACACAATCAATTATTTTTTGGTCCTATTTTTATCCTTTTAGGTTTAGGAACTTGCACCTTAACCAAACACCCTCACACTCTCAAGTATTCAAGGTTAGGCTTTTATCCTTTTTATTTTTCATATGGAATAGATTGTGTTTTACTATGGGGAACTCTATTAAGTAATCGACTAGCCGTAAGGATAGCTTCCCCTCAAAAGTTCTGAGGTAAACCAGAACTTATTAACAAGGCATTCATCATCTCCTTAAGTGTTCTATTTTTCTTTCCACAATTTCATTTGATTATGACGAGTAAGGAGTAGTTGTTTGATGAATAATGCCATATTTCAAATATATTTTTTCAAAAAGAGATTCATATTCGTCGCCTCTATCACTCCTTATCATTTTGATCTTTTTGTTAAGTTATGTTTCAACATCACTTTTGTATTGTTTGAATTCTTCAATTGCCTAATCTTTACTATTAAATAAATAGACATAACAGTATCGCGTACTATCGTCAATGAAGGCTATGAAATACCTTTTTTCACCGCGAGATGATATTGACTTCATGACACAAATATCTGTGTCAATTAAGTCAAAGGGATTTGAATTCCTTTCAGCTGACTTATAAGGATGCTTAACATACTTAGATTCAACACATATTTGACATTTGGATTGATTGTATTCAAACTTAGGCAATATGTTCAAGTTGATCATTTTTTGCAAGGTTTTACAATTGACATGTCCTAAACGTGAACGCCATAAATCATTTGACTCAAGCAAGTAAGAAGAAACTGGAACTTTATTATTATCAACAACTATTACATTCAGTTTGAAAAGACCCTCAGTAAGGTAACCTTTTCCTACATACATCTCGTTCTTATTATAACTTTGTTAGAAATAAAAACGCACTTAAATTCATTTTTGACTAGAAGTAGTAGAAACTAAGTTCTTCCTAATTTCAGGAACATGACAAATGTTGTTCAGAGTCACCACCTTGCCAGAGGTCATCTTCAGAAATACTTTTCCATAACCTTTAACTTTGGCTGTTGCAGAATTTTTCATGAAAATGGTCTCGTCGGGTCCAACAAGAGCATATATTGCAAATGCTTCTCTAACAGCACAGGCATGTCGGGTGGCTCCAGAATCAATCCACCACTCCTTGGGACTTCTTACTAAGTTGCATTCAGACAACATAGCACATAAGTCATCAATGCCCATATTTGTTTCAACCATATTAGCTAGACCTTTCTTCTTGTCTTTCTTTGGAGCACGACATTCCACAGCCTTGTGTCCAGCTTTTCTACAATTGTGGCAGTCTCCCTTGAACTTTTTCTTGCTAGGATAATTTTTTGGTCCAGATGACTTCTTCCTCTTTTTTGGATTAGTTGGACCAGTCTCAACAATGTTTGCTCCCATAATTATTGAGTTTCTTCTAGCCTTTTTTTCGGCAGCCTTGTTATCTTTCTCGATCCTCAATCGAACAATGAGATCTTCGAGTGTCATCTCCTTACATTTGTATTTCAAATAATTTTTGAAGTCCTTCCATAAGGGAGGCAACTTCTCAATCATTGCTGCCACTTGAAACACATCATTTACAACCAAACCTACATAAAAAGTTATGTAAGTATTCACAATATAATTAATACTTATGTCAGAAGTATTAATTAACTTTATACCTTCAGCAAGGAGATCGTGAATAATCACTTGCAATTCCTGAACTTTGGTAACAACAGATTTGCTATCCACCATTTTGTACTCCAGGAACTTAGCAACTATAAACTTCTTTAACCCGGCATCTTCTATTTTGTACTTTTCTAAAGCATCTCACAGTTCTCTTGAAGTTTTCATGTTACTGTACACACTGTACATATCATTCTCCAGCCCGCTTAGTATATAATTTTTGTAAGAAAATCTGAGTGAGTCCAAGCCTCAGTCACTAAAAAGCGTTCATTATCCAGAGTTGATTCCGACATAACTGGAACATCTTTCTTAATGAACCTTTGTAAACTCAAAGTAGTCAAGTAAAAGAATATTTTCTGTTGCCAGCGCTTAAAATCAATTCCAGAAAACTTTCTGCGCTTTTCTGCCGGAGCCGGTGCTGGTGCAGAACGACTGGAGGAGACTGCATTACTAGCACTGCCAATCATTGGGGTAGTTTATGTTCCTGTCATGTTTGTTAATGGTAACAACACAAAAAAAATATTAGTTGGTGAAGATTTTATTTCTTCGAACTAAATAATTTTTTTCCAGAAACAGATTTAATATTCTATGAAGTTTTTATATTCTTCGAATCGAATATTAAACCAGAATAGAAAAATCAGAAAGGTTTTTAGTCTCCAAATGCAGAAAATAGATGAATACAGAATAAAATAAAATAAAATGTAAATTCCTTAAGCTTGTTAGTCTCTGTGTTCAACAAGTATACCAGAAAATAACATAGACTGAAAAAATCAGAAAAGTAGAAAAAATTATCCGAGACTACAGAATTCACTGTGTGTCCTTAAGGAATTTAAACCCCTCACTGTACCCGAGGTTGTGATTATTTCCTCCCAGGATAAAACGAATATACCTGGTATTGACGTAGCGGTACCTCAAACCTCAATACCTTCAGCGAACTCAAAGAGTCAATCTTCTATCACACTTAGACTCGATTTTTACTTGTAAGAAAATATATGTAGGATGCAGATTTTCGTTGTTGTAAAATGAGGTAATCCTCTATATTTATAGCCAAAAATCTGGGTTGAAATGGTGTGAAAAATACCTTTTAACGAATTTCTGCGTGAATTAAATTAATATCTAAGAAAAGGGAAATTATTTGTGAACCGAGCTAGTGACGACGACGACAACGCGGGAGCACTCTCTTCTTAACCCTTTAAGAGCTAAAGGAAGTGTTTTTTAATATAAGGATAAAATTTTCCTCTATTCTACCAGTGAGGGAGAAATGACTTTCTTTTCATTTTTTCCCTTCACTTGGTTCCCCCATATTTTCCAATTCACATTACACCCACATTTCCCAATTTACACCTTATCTTTAAAGCTCATTCTTTAAAGAACACAAACCCAACAGTAATCTCTTAGGTTAGTGTTTGTAATCTAAACTCTGTTAAGACTCACAATTTTAGTAAAGTTTGGGAGAAATTCTATGAAGGTGTAGGTCGTGATTTTTCTACACCCTTGTAAGCCGGGTGATTTCCACGTAAAAATATTAAATTGTTACTTTACTGTTCTTTATATTACGCAAAATAGTCTCAAAAACAGATAAAGTAGCCTAATCCATCACTTATATGAAAATCTAGTATAACCCTATTCAATCTCCTATTGTGTTATTAGATCGTGCAGAATATCAATAATCTACGCAAAATGTATTAGTAATAGGGTGAAAATCGTTTACACCCCCTAACTTTGCTTTAAAAATCAAACACCCCCCTCAACTTTGAACAATAATCGTTCTCCCCTCTTTATCCTATGCAATGTCTATTTTACCCTTAACATTTTTAATTTTTTATTTATGTAATATCTTTATATATTATTATTATTTTTTCTTAACCTAGGTATTTACCATTTTTAGTTAAATTCATTAACATTATTAATAAAATAATTTGTAATTTGTGAGTGTGCTTTCGAGGAGTAGAGATCGAGCGTCGACAGTGGATCAATTTGTCTTTATTCAATATAATTATTGAAAGGATAAAGCGGAACAGACGCCCTATTAGCGATACTGATTCAAGTTAGAGTACTTCCTCAAAGCGATTGAACTAGCCTTTTGACTAAATAGATATGGGCATAGAGAGGGAATCCTGAACTACAGGAAAAAAGGAGAGCTACTTGCCAGCATCTTTCTAGCCTGCATATTCGTGGAACTCAATCTCATGATAGCCAGAATTGTATTGAGGCCGCAGCAGCAAGAAAAAAAAAAGAGCACGTCTTCCCAAACAAAGCAGCCTTCAGCAGGAGCTGCACTACAATGCCTCAGCTCTGGGAACAGGAAGGAACTGAGCGCCCCGGCGAATAAAGAAAACCTAGAAGGCTCAAGTGCCTGTTCATCCATTTTCATTCCAAACAAGAACAGCTAGGCCCCCGGAGGGCTTTCAGGGACTGGGGAAGACGGGTGGATTATAGAGCTAGGGTAGGGTCGAAGGCCCATCGGGATTGGGCATGGACGAGCCTCGACTGGGCCAGCATTGATGAAAAAAGAAAAACTTCCCCCATCGCATCATTAAACGGTGTAGGATTCAAGATCATGTCCAGAAAGATTTGAATCAAAATGGAGTACCGGGTGAAGCCTATAAAGATGCAGTGGATCTAGCGAAAGATCTCGTCTCCAGCCCACTTGAACAATTTGAAATAATCCCATTGATTCCTACGAGAACTACATAGATCTGAGACTTTCCTTCCTTGGTCTGGGAGGTAAGTTATGTAGGCGTACAACTGTTCCTAGGTTGTATTCGATCACGAATTACCAAAGAATCGATTAGTAGTATGGAGCCGGGCCTTCTTTTCGCACTATTACGGATATGAAAATAATGGTGAAAAAAAGAAGCGACTACCTTACTTAAACAATTATCAGATCGATCCCTTCGTTATTACAACCTTCTTTTTTGATATCAAAGACCAAAAGCTACGCGCAAATTCTCATTGGATCTCGGTTGTTCTTAACAGGTTGAAAGCAGTATAATTTCATGTGTGAAGCATAGTGAGAGTGACCAAATAATTTTTGGAAAAATAGTGAAAAATTCTTATGGCCAAACGGGCATGTATATCTATATGTAATTATGTATATAGATGCATATTTTTTTCGTTCTCTCTCTGTTATTCTCTAATGTCTACATAGATAAATGAGTTTTGGTTGTCAATAATAAAATATTTTCTAAATTATAATTTAAAATTTATAAACAACAATCATTTAATTTTATATATATGCATTGAAATATATTTATAAAGTTATAATTACCTGTTATTTTTACTTGTATAATTAGATATTAGAGTTTTGATTATTATTAATATTTTTTTTATTTTGCTCATTTATTTCAGTATGAAATGTCATTAATTTACATATTCAATTAGTATTTTTCACTTTTCTTTTTCATCTAAGAAATTTTATATATATATATATATATACACAACATATGTTATATAGATTTTAAAAAATAAAAATTGTAATTACAAAAAAAAAAATTAAAAAGATATAAAGCTTGATAATACAAGGGCAAAATAGGCATTTAAAAAATTCAATTAGAATAAAGGGGAGAGAATGATTATTATTCAAAATTGAGGGGAATGTTTGATTTTTAAAGCAAAGTTCAGGGGTGTAAACGAATTTCACCCATTAATAATATTACTATAAATTGGTGAAAAAACTATTACTGTGTCAGACAAAGCGAGACTTCTAATATGGGAACTTTGCATAGCTAAAAACAAATAGGTATCAAAGTACTACAAGCACCAATATTTACTATTGGAAAATGAGACTCTTCATTTGATAGGGCAAAAGAATAGAACATACAAAACAGGGATAAGTTAACACATCAAAAAAGCATATTATAATATTCACTATTTTCTTTGCCAATTTACACGACTCCTAGTTAAAGATGGTATAATAACTAATTTTGATGAACCACTTGTTAGCTAGACTTAACAATACAATTGGAAAGAATAATAAAAAAAAAAGGACACCCCATTCACCCAAAACTAAGAACCCAAAAAAAAAAGAAAAAAAGACCATGTACCTTTTTTACCCTCCTCCCTCATTTAAGAACAACGTTGGTTTCTTCCAGGTCCTCCATAATAAAAATAATTACCCCAAACACGATTAATCCCTCCTTGAATATCATAACAATTAGGATGATCAGCTAATACTTTGAGATTAGACAATGGTATTAAACTATTATCCCAATCCACCACTTGTAAATTCCTAAAATAAGATGCTTTACCAAAACCTTCACCAGCAAAATGTCCACTTCCCATTTGTGTTGATGTGTGAAATCCATTCCCTCTACTGTTCACTATTTCACCTCCAAATTGTATCATACTTGCTGAACCTCTAAGATGTGTGAATAAAAATGATGGCCAATATCCTACTAATACTCCTGATCCAAATTCCAGCCACCAATGTCCATGTTTTGGATCCTGCACCAACCAAATAATTACGAATGTCAATTCCGCTTTTAGCTATCTTTCTTAACATGTAATTCTATCAAAGCAGCTCGTAAACACCTACCGTAGTCTCAGTAAAATAGCTAATGAGTATGCACTACTAGAAACAGAGGTATTTCCCACCGTGAATCAATGGAAAATTTGTGCCCTAAAATATGAATTTTCCACTCATTTTCTATGAAATCAGCTCACTGGAAAAATGCATGGTGAAAAATAGATTCTCATTGAAACAATGGGAAACTTCATAATTTTTCCATATGAAAACACTACTATTTATTCCTTTCTCATTGATTCAATCAAAATATCTGTAAAAATAACCACTGAACATTTTTCAATGGGTTTATAATATTTTTTAGTGGTGATGTAATACGCGTGATTGAGGATTATATTTCCTCATAGTACGCTTTTAGTCTAGTAAATTACAATCCACTAACGAATATATAAAGAGTTCAAGGGTCAACGGAAGAAACAATAACATATTCAGTGTAATCCTACTGATGGAGTGTGAAAAGGATGGAGAATATGCAAAACTCTTTATATATTCCGAATACATATAAAGAGGCCTGTTTTAGTAACAAGAGAAAGAAGAAAGGGATATTGTTAAGGTTCATTTTCATATTAAAAATAGAACATGCAGCAGCCATGTTATAATATTGGAATTAATGCCTCAAATTAATTTGAATTACTAAAGCAAGGTTAATTAAAGATAACATTTTAAGTCAAAGCTAAGGATGAGATTTTGAGAGCTAATTATAAAGTGAAAAATAATTACAAGTGGATGGGTCAGAGAAGGCTTTTGCTTGGTAAAGAAGAGTCAAGAGAATCTTACAAAGTGGGGGATAAAAAAAAATTAAAGCACAAACAAAATGATTGTTTCCACTGAAAAAAGAAATACGATGAATGAAACTTTAAGATTCCCCCTTAGGTAGATATACATACACACATGCAAGCATGATGTAAATTCATATCAATTGCTTCTTTTTTCCTTTTCCATTCTTTTTATTTTAACCCCATATATATATATATATATTTCTTTTATTTTGGCTAATGAAACATATTTATTGAACCACCTATTAAATGATTAATAATCATTTTTTAATCTTCATGAATAAGTAAATATTACCGGCCAACTAAGTAAGTTGGCTAGCTTAATTCTTAACTATAAATAAACTAAAAGAGTAAAGTAGGAAGAAGAAATTATTTGGCCTATATGTTGCAAAGTGTAAGTGTACCCCCCAGGGGCTATTTTAGCTTTAAAAATTGGGGCACGGGAACCCGTGGTCTTCCTGTAAAACTAAATATTTTATTTATATATTTTTAAAAAATAGTATAATATTACCTGTTGGAACCCATGCTACAAGGAAACTAAGTGGTGCACCTGGTTAAAGATTGAATTATTTGCCTTGAGGTGTAGGGTTCAATTCCCACTACATACATTTGTTCCTTCTTTTTTTAGTGGTGAGAAATGTAATTACCTTCCAAATCATGATGCTAATATCATATTGGCCACCATTGTAAGAGGATGTTGGAGAAATCGCTGCTCCAATTGCTATTCTATTATTTGTCTGAACAAATCCTGAACACAGCAAATTGTAACATCCTGTGGCTTGGTATGCATCACTCTGAAAGAAAATCATTAAAACAAAAATAAATAAATAAATGTTTTCACTTTAATTTGTGATGTTCTTCTAATTAATTATCACAAGGACAAATTGAAAACTTACAGTCCAGTAGGTGAAGAACCTTGGATAATTGTCCCCATATAGCTCTGGGCTTACCTGTAATAATTAAATAAAACAATTTAGCTATCTAAATTCTATTGCAGCATTGCAGAAAAAAATTTGTTGATATTGAAAGGTAGCTGAAAAAATTAATGGCATGCTATAAATGACACTAAAGAAAATGGTTCACTCTATTGAGTACTATCCTCACTTTCAATACATGTCACATTTAAATCCATGAAACCGCGTTTTCCATCAAAGTATTCAGAAATAATGTCTTCGATAATTTCAAATTAACATCTCGATGGACTGATTTATCATAATAATAAATAGAGTTAATAGCGACTCCGTCATAGGAAGTATAGCTTCCTTTTCTTTTTTTTTTGGTTTTGGTAACTGTATCGCTTCCTTCTTACTTGATAGGGGCTTATTGTAACTCTGGGGAGTATTATAGGGGAATTAACTTGTTAAAAAAATAAATGTATAACAGTTTATTATTCAACAATTACTAGTTTTTTTTATTTAACAATCTTTTGGAATTAAATCATGATATGTAGGGGTAATAATGTAAATGACAAGTTTTCTAGAGACAAATTACTTATGTTACAATTTTCTTTTCACAAAAAAGAAAGTTAAAGTTATTCATATTTTGGTTGATGATTAAGTTTAGTTTAATCCTTTTTTTTAGCTGAAAAAAGTGTCAAAATAGAATTAGGAAAAAAGAACTGTTAAATATTTTTAGAGTTATTATATCAAACTTGATACAGGAAATTATTTAATTTTTTTGTATTGTCAGTGCACGTAACATAAACTCGAGAAATAAATAAGAACATGCCTGCCAACCAGCTTCAATGGTATTGAGATCATCACCAAATGAACCAGAAATAACCCACATTTGTGATAAGCTGAATTCATATTGGTTGGTAACTTTAGGTGCCCACACATTTATACTTGCTTTTGCACCATAATATTGATCTCCAGTTACATATCCTACTGCATGCTGTTTCATTTTTCCAAAAAAAAAAAATGTAAGAGGGGGAAAAAAGTAAAAAGAGTAAGGCTTATCAATTAATTGCTTTGGAAAATTAAGAGGAAAAATAATTTAAATATATATATAAGTATTTTATTTTGTGAGGAGGAATAAATGGGGTATATCTTAAAATTGCAATTCTTGATTTTTGATGATAAAGTTTCTGGGACTATTGTTTGAATATAGAAATAGATGAATGGAGATTGACAAAGTATTTCCCTGGAAATTAGTGAAAACTAAATATGGAAAAGGAAAAAAAAAACATTCAAGTAGGCATGAACCAAAAATAGTAACCTGACAAAACATTTGATCACAAAAAAACATGTTAAAGTAACAACTCACAACAAAATCACTTAAAGTTCTTGAAATTTTATTCTGAAAATAGAGTAGTTTGATATGAAAATAAATGCAGCATTTTTTTTTTGTGAAATAAAGTACTAAAACATGTTTAATTAGGAAATACAAACCTCATGGCCATTACTAGTAGTGTCTCTACGAACTGGTCTTCTTAATTTTCTACCAAATCTTCTAATAGAACTTGCTCTTAGAATGTCTTGTTCTTTTGTTCTTCGTACTGGAATTGTCCCTTCTGGACATGTTTCTCCAGACATGCTCCAAAGTTGGAAATTTTCAAACTCCATTGAATATGTGTTGTGCCCTGATTTTGGCCTCTCAGCTGCTTCCTATAATATAACAGAAATTTTTGAAATCTTTAGGTCCGAGTCTAGGAATGGAGAAACTCTGGGTAGAAAGCATTTCCCTTTATGGAAAAGAGGAAGTATAAGAAACATTCCGGCCCCTATCATACAAGAAAGATTGAGAAATAGAACCATCTAATTTTGGATTTGAAGCGGTGTAAATCCAAATTAGTCGAGTCAATGAATTTTGAATACGAAATATTTTAATAATAAGTTAAAAGATGAGGGATTATGATTGGTTTACCAACGGCTTTTGTCCCTTTAATTGAGGGTGATCAAAAGCTGGTTGTTGATGAGATAATACACAATCTATAAGATCTCCATCAGGACTCTGCTTCACAATTCAGAAAGAAATTATTATTAGGACAATAGAAAAAGACAAAAGAAGATTGAATTGGAAAAGAATTGTCAATACCTGAATTGTCTTGAGAGAAGGTTTGTTGATTTTCATGAGGTGTGATTTAATGATTTTCATGTTGTTCAGGTCATCACCTGGCTTAAAAGTTTGATTGGCTAGGTTGAATTGTTCTGTTTCTAGTGACAAAACAGGACAAACAGAGAAGATAAAGAAGAGGAAGAAAACAAAAATGGAAATGATTGGTGAAATCTTGGAACATCTAGAAGCCATAACATGAAGAATTCTTGTGGAATTGTAGTTTCTTGTTTCTTCTTCTTCCTCTTCTTGTAATTGTCCCTCTATTTGTTCTTCTTGTTGTTGTGTTGTAGTAGTACAACATTGACATTGTCTTGTTGTATAATGATGAAGAAAACACCAATTATTTTCTTCACTACTAATTGCCAATGGTAGCACAACTCCCAGCAAATCCATAATTTCCACCACACACAATTAACTACAATTCAAGAAAACCCCAAAGGCCTAGTGCAACATGTTCATGACTATTTTCACTATTACCAAGAATTCTCAAAACTCTAGAATAAAAATGGAATTAATTCCCTTCTTCTCTTTTCCCCCCCTTCTAAATTCTGAGTCTTTGTCTGACTAACAGCAACTCCCAGACTAATATAAAAATGTACAAGAATGGGTTGTGCACCTGTTTTTAGAGTTTCAATTTAACTCCATGTGGGTTGTGGCCAAATAAATACTACTCTATTCAGTTGTGATCAAGACATGTAGTACTACTACTTTGTAAATTTTTATTTTTTTTAAATGTAAATGAAGAAGGAATTAATTGAGTAGAGAGAGAGAGAGAGAGACTGAAATGAGCTTCTTGGAGGATGGAGTTTGGTGTGGGGGGTGGGGTAGTGGGAGGAGTGTTTCCAGTCTCCAATACAAAGACTGAAACTTTAGCTTTTCTATGTCAAATTTTATAAGTGCATGCTCCCTCAGGATTAAAATGAATGAATTTTTGGGGTGTGATATACTTCTCCATTACTAAATAAGTGATGTTTCTAGTTTGGACACACCCTTTATGAAATTATTTATTTTTAAAAAATAAAAATTATTTTTACTAACTTACTATTAATAAATATCTTGAAAAAGGATGTAATTTTTTAATAGTTTTTTGATTATATAAAATTTTCTTTATTTAAAAATGAATAAAATTGAAAGAACATCATTAATGTTTTATTGATTATCTAAAAATGTCAATTACTTAGGAACAAAATGAAATGATTAAAACGTCACTTATTTAAAAGCGGATGAAGTATTTTTTAAGAAAATTAGTTAATGACATTAATTAAAGGATAATTTACCGATATTTCCTTTTCCTTTTTCCTTCTTTCTAAATTCTTCTTAAAAAGCTAGAGATAGTGTTGAAAAGATAAGAACGATTTTGGAAAGAAAATAATTACTAATATATTTTAAGACTTCAAAAAAATCATTTATTTTGAATCATAGAGAAAATGTCAAAAATCTATTTATTTTGAACTAGAAAGGGTAATGTTATTTATAAGGGGGTTTGGTTTGGGGTGTTTGAGGGAGTGGAGTGGGGGTGGGGGGGGGAGGGGTATGTGGGGTTTCTGATTTCTGTTATTCTTTACTTGGGGTTTGAAGACGGATAGGAATTAGAATTACATTTGATTCTGGGGGTTTCAAAGTTCTTTGCTTTAGGTGTTTCTCTTTCTCACTTCCCTAGATGTTCTTTCTGTCAGCTTCTTCTTATTTTATTTTTTACCTTCATTCCAAATTATAGTATATACACAGAGTTTAATTTTTATATATGGATAATATAATTTTTTTACATAAAAAAATTACTTAAGAGATATTACACGTAAAAGTTGAGTAAAAAACTTACATAAGAGAATTTTTCTAAAAACAAATAGAGTACGTGTCACCATTAAGATTTGAATATGTGATAAAGTAAATCTTGAACTCCATTTACTACTTTACTAAACTATATACTTATATTAAGACGATTCACCAACTTATATATAATTAACAAAAGCTAATTTTTGCCTTATTTACACAATACAATCTACTCCTCTCCGCTTAGCTCCGCACAGTAGTGACGGAGTCAGAATATTTTTTGAGGGGGTTCAAAATATAAATAAGTAAACGCACAAAAAAGCTAAAGGAGGTTCAACACATATTATATATATATATAAATAATAAATTTAACTATATATAAACAGTGTAATTTTTCATCGAAAGGGGTTCGGATGAACCCCCTCGGTCATATGTAGCTCCGGCCCTGGCTCCACATATGACTACATGTAACCATCCATTAAAATAATTTAAAATCAAGGACTTCTAAAATAAAATAAATTAACTATTACAATATGTTAAACTATACTCATAATATAATTTTTTTTATATTTATTATCTACTCATAATATAATCTTTTTTATATTTATTATCACTACAATCCTTCTATTAAAGGATATTGTTAGTGAAGAAAACAAAATTAAAAAGGCATCTGCGCTTTCGGTTTTCCTTTTCATAATTTTGTACTACGTCATTACTAGTTACTGTATTTTTGAGGTTTGTAATTGGCTAGTAAATTTTCAGAGAGCAGTTCTACCAGAAAATAAATAGAAAAAGTATTACTCTCTCTGTCCCAATTTATGTGACATATTTCGAATTTCGAGATTCAAATAAGCCTATCTTTGACCGTAATTTTTTTATATATATTTTAAATATTTTGGATTGTCTATCATTGAGACTTGTCGTACTTTTTATGTAGTTTTCAAATATATAAATTTTACTTTAAAAAACTTAAAGATTGCATATCCAAATTTACGGTCAAACTTAAGCTGTTTGACTCTCGAGAAGCGAAAATTGCCATATAAAATGAGACAGAAGGAGTATTTATTTATTATTTTATGGGTTGCTAACTTGGCTTTTAGAAGCTATCGTTTTCTGGAGAAAATAAAATTGTTATAAGTAGTACTCCCTTCATCTCTATTTACGTGTACTTTTTAAATTTTGAGAGTTAAATGAGTTTTTTTTATTGTAATTATTTCATATTTATTTTAAATATTTTATATTATTATAATTATTGTAATTTTATAACATTTTTAAGTAATCATTAAATTTGATTTTTTATTTTAAAAATTTAAGAATTTTGTATTCTAATTCATAATCAAAATTGAAAAATTTAATTTTCAAAATTCGAACAATAATATATAAATTGAGATAAATGAAGTATTTCCTCGTTCATGCGTGATTTTACACACTCTTAAAAAGTAAGAAATAAAAAAATACTTTTATCATATTAATCTTAATTATTATTAGTTATTTCACTTATAAAAAATAATTAACATTTAATAATAAGAATAAAATAAATATAAATAATAAATTATTTCTTAATTTTTTTAAAATTAAACAAGTAAAACTGGGGAGGGAGAAAATTAGAGAGATGAACAGAGAGTATATACAAAATAAGAAAGCACGCGCACACGCGCGCCTGTACGAAATATGCATGTGCATGCGCGGCCCCCCTCCGCTTATATTTCGGGCTCCGTTCTTTTCTTCTCTCTTTCGGACACCTCGATAAATAACAACTACATTAGGCTTTTGGCTATTCCCATATATTAACATGTTTAGTACTCACCTGCAAGGGTGATTGAGTTAGCTTCCGTCTTGACAAGTGATATAAAGTCATAATTTTAAATTAATATTTGGATATATAATTTGAATAATAATTTCATATTTTAAATTTTAAAAAAATATAATTTGGGATACAAAATTATGACTTCAAATTTTGTTTAATGTAAAATTTAACTCATAAATTTATATTTTGCAAAAAAAGATTCATTATTTTTAATTTTACAAAAAAATAAAATAATCATGCTTGGGGTGAAAAGATTGTTCGTAACATGTGAAAGATTGTATTAAAAAATAATTAGATATTACTATTGTTGACTAGTGAATTTTTATATAAAATAATATGTATTTGAAAGTTTGAAATAACAAATATTTATTCATAAAAAGAATATAGAGATATGTGATCTATTAATACGACACTTTGGGATATTCCTGATCTCTTATTTATGTACTATAGTTTGTTTATTTGATAAGATTATAAGTATTGGAAAATTTTTAATAGTCTTCACAATTTGTGGAGTTTTCATAATTATGAGAAAAAATATAATTTAAGAAATTAAAATTACATGTTCAAATAAAATTTTAACTTCATATTAATTTAATTTCAAATTATGAGTTTATATCACATGCACAAATGAGCCCTCAGTATAGTAGGGGTAGCCCTTAGTGTAGCAGGGATATCAAATAAGGGAAATCATGGATTGAATTTCCACTTGGTCTTAGTAGGAGTATCAAATAAGGGAGATCATGGATTGAATTTCCACTTGGTCTTTCTCGGTTGGCCGAGTTGGTGCATGCAATGGGTGTGGTATTTCAAGGGATGTTAGGAAATCTTTCCTTATTTGGTCTTTTTCAATCGAGCTCACTGTACCGTGCTTGTTTAGTGCGATTCACATGTATCTTCATATATATAATTTATGAGCTATTGCATATATAAAAATAAATTTACCTTTTGTACACCCAAAAAATAACAATTACGTACCTTGAATTTCCTTAAAATTTCCAAAAATAATAATAATATATATCAACATGTTTATGTATAGTTAGATTACGTTCCTTTTCATTAACCATCTTGAATTTAGAATTAGTAGTCAAACTATAATATATATCACAGATTATAATTTTAGGATCTTTTAACTATATATTTTTTAAATTTATTTCATTTTATATGATGCTATTTCAATTTTGAATTGTTTTAAAACAATTGACACTTTTTTATATTTAGAAATATTTTAGTTTTAAGCCTTTAATTTTACCTTAATAAATTCTCTTATAGTCCTAGAAATATTATAATTCGTTTAAAATCACAAATTCTAAGAATAATTTCGATATGTGCCAAAATTTTAAAGTTCTTTATTAATTTTCATATTTTGTTAAACATCATATAATATAAAATAAAATGGATAAAATATTGATTTATTTTAATGAATTTGAGTAATGATACTGTTAAACATGGAACATTATCAGAAAGAACTTATATATCCCCAGTGTTTACATAAACTAGACAATTTAACCTCGGTAGTTAAAATTTAATATGAGAATATATATATATATATATATATATATATATATATATATATATATATATATATGAAAATAAGCTAAGTATTTTGCATTCATTTGCTTGATATAAACATATGGTATGAATAAGTTTTATCGAACAGTACTAGTAGATCCAAACAGAATTAGAAAATAATTATATTATGATGTTTACGACGGAAGACGGACCAATAAGGGTAGGTCAAAGAGAAGGATGGGCAGCCATCTTTTAGGCGGTTGCAATCTGGGAGGGGGTGAGGGTGCTGACGCGAATCTTCTCAGCTAAAAATTATATGGTATATATATAAAGTATTTTTAAGTTTAGTGTATTTTTATATAAACTTCGAACCCTCTGAACATAAGATTAGAGGGTGACTCAATGGTTGAAGGGGTTCAAAATACAATTTGAGGTTTCAAATTTAAATTCGAAGCACTACATTTTTATTTTTCAACCCCTTTAAGTGAAAATTCTGGATCCGCCACTACTTTTAGGGTGAAAAGTTCCTGAAGAAGGTGTGCATATGATACCTTAGACGAATCTCACATCAGAATGAAATAAGAAAATAAAGAATCTTATAAGATATAACACAAGTTCACATGTTTTTGAGTTCAATGATGGTATAGCCCGAGAATCAAATCTGTGAGGTATGTTGGGCCAAGCAGGCAATACGTGCTATTAACTTAGATCGTGACAAATATATAGTACCAGAGACTAACACTTCCTCAATATACTAGTGAGACAAATCTCTGCGGGAACACTGAACCTTTTGAGGGAGGGGGTGGGGGGAGGGGGGTTGTATGTGATCAACGTCCATGATGGAGAGCGGATCAAAGAAATAGACTAGTCAAAATTTTAGACATGCAAACTTCTGAAAAAAGTGTGTATATCAGAATTAATTTTTTCTTTTTTTTAAGGTATAACAATAAATACACTTTAATTTTAGGTTCAATAATAACATAATAGAAGGAAAAATCCTTAATATCTATTTGGTGAAAGCAAATAATAGTGTCATGCACTTTATCGATAACACATAGTTTGTCTACTGCTTCGTCAAATCAATATAACTCCTCTTCACCAAGAAAGAATATTGAAGTTTGACTCCTATTCGTTAGTTACCCACCATCAATCTTTTCCGAAGTCATTAAGCAACCATATATACGGCATCAAGAGTCAAGACGTACGAATTATTTTAGTAGTCTTTTTTATTAATATTATATTCTCTTTGATTAGATTTCTCTGTAGCCTTTTATTTTTCTTTTATTTTGTGGTGGCACGGAAATTTATCTAGAATATTAAAGAATATCATCATTTTATACATATTTTTTCGTTTACTGTATTAAAAATAATTTTGTTCATTTTTTTTATTCATTATCCAAAAAATAATTTTTTATTTTTACTTTAGCATATCAAGAAAAAAATAATTTTTTATTTTATTTTACCCTTAATATTAACTATTTATTTTCAAATCATTTTTCAGTTCCATTAAGAATCTCTTTGAATTAACTTATTTTAAGTGTTTTTAAATCAAAATACGTTTTAAATACTTTTTTAAATTAAAAAGATAAAAATAAGCCAAACAACTTTGACTATTCACTAATTAATATGAGTATATTATAATAAAAGTAAAAAATATATTTTGTTTATTATTTTTAAAAAACGTAGACAATCTATTATTAACAAGTGAAAATGAACGGAAGAAATAGTTAATTTAGAAGTTAGTGGACAAGCTTCTTTCACGCAAAACTAAATCATATTTTATCTAATATGAAAAAGAAGGTCGTGAAGGACAAGAAAGGGATAGTTACATAAACTTTTACTTCTTCCTCCATTTCAAAAAAAATGGTCATACTTTTTTTTTAATTTATTTAAAAAAAATGACCTTTTTTTGACAATACTTTAAATTTTTCATATAACATGTTTAAGATCACAAAATTAAAATTATTTTAGTACATTTGACATAACTTTAATTCAAGACCATAAGATATAAAAAATTTCTTTATTTTTTTAAAGTCCGTGCCAAGTCAACAAGTCATTATTTTTAAAACAGAGGGAGTAAAATTTATTAAAAAATAATATTCTTTTATTTCATTTTATAAGATTAATATTTAGGAGGGTAAATAGTTCTACCTTTCACTTCGAACGTTTTTATTCAAATTTTATTCTAAATACTTTAAAATAAGAAAAATATGATTATCTTAATTTATGAAGTTCATATCGAAATTAAAAACTTGTTCTTAACCAGATCCTTCGATACTATATTATTGATGCCAGTTTTTTATGCCATTAAAGGATTATTTCGTAAGTTGGACAAGCATAAATAGTTTTAGAATAAAAATTTAGTACTATTTTATTCTTTGTTTAATTATTAATTTTGAGATAATTTATATCAGGATTAATAATTGTATAGGGATAAGTCATCTCTATTGGAGGGTGAAATAATAGTACTGAAATTAGTTATCCCAGAGGCCAGAATAAAATAATAAAAATGACAAAAATACTTCTGAGGTCCCGCAAATCTTTTTTCTACTAAATAAGGTGAAGATTTTTTTTTTTTTGTAAAAACATACTTTTTTTCTTAAAAAATATACAATACCTGTTATTTTTAATATAACAGACCAAATAATTAGTAAAAATAATTCTAAAATAATTAATTATAACATAACTAATCTCACTATAATAATTTCAACATAACTTAGCTTTAAACCAAACCATTAACCATCCCTAATTAATTATTGTTTGCAGAAAATCAGAAATAGACCAGAAATTACATACGCCCTCCTTAAATTACAACCATCATTGCCAGATATGATTATGTCTGACAAACTGCACAAATTTAGGAATGAGATTACAATTCTTTTGCTGTCTACATTTGATGGTTTGAAATATTTAAATGCTTAGATTACTAATTTATTTATCTTTGTATATGTGTATAACAGTTTTCTGTTTTAAATATCTATGTTAAAGGCATTGCAAATACGCTCCAACTATTAGTCTGTTCGATCAAATTTTTAAAATATGTTTATTTTAAAATTTTTGAACAATAGTAGTTTATATTTATCTAATCAATTTCAAAAGCACTTTTATCAATATCAAAATAATAATTTATGCTTGATCAAATTTTCAAAAATTATTCTAGAAAAGAAATATTATTTGTTTAACTTAT
This sequence comes from Jaltomata sinuosa, assembly GCA_003996215.1. Lineage (NCBI taxonomy): Eukaryota > Viridiplantae > Streptophyta > Magnoliopsida > Solanales > Solanaceae > Jaltomata > Jaltomata sinuosa. Next base: position 488,563 of record QJPP01007492.1, on the reverse strand, counting down.
GAAAAATAACTTTTGCTGCTATTCTAAAATACTTATCTTAAAAACTTGGCCAAACATAAATCATTTTATTAAAGAAAACAGCTCAATAATCTTCATGACCGCATGGCTTCATAATGATTAACACCATGGCTCTCAATGGTTTATTATTATGATACTCAATTAATATTCTAATACTGCAAGATTAATTTCAGCTTAAATATACCTTACATAAACATGTCATATAAACAATAGGAAAGTAATAAAAGTTAGGAAAAATTTCTCTGAAAGTTGATTAAAAGGCTGTTAAAGTGTGAATTGCTTTCTGAAGAGGGGACATCATTTATTTTTTTGAGCAAGAGAGGGCCAGTACCCCATAATTACAAGACCCATGCATGTGGGGTTTAATTAGGGTTAAATTAACATATTGTCATTTTTTCAGCACATGTAATTGATGAAAATAATCACAAGAAGTTCCGCTCGATGTTTTTGGTGTCGTAGGAGAGGGATTGACTTTTCTAACACATATCACTAGTACCAATATGATTCCACTGATTTATTTTTTATTGGAGCATCAAGCAGCATAACTCAATTCTATTTGATTAAGCTTGTGCTAGTTCAAAAGAGCAATTAATTCAATCAAATAAAATAGTAAAATGAAAGGCAATAAAAAAATTAAATACTCATTTTTTTTTCCAATCACGCAATTTCACAGGTAAATTCCAAAGTATATATGATGGAATCATATTAGTGAAATTTAAAATTGCACGACAGTAGCTATTTTTAAAAGATCGGATTGGAAATGGGAAAACAGGTACCATTTGTAAGTTTGAATTGTTTAATTATTAATTTTTCAATTCGAAATGTCTAAAACCAAAATTAGAAGTGTAACGATCGGGTCCATCGTTACGGGTAGTTCCATCGTGTCAAGTTTTAAAGTTAGAAAACTTCAGGTTTGGGAGTTTGAAATTCTGGACTAGGCTAGCCTCGACCGGTTTTGGAGCGAGGTAGAGTCTAGGGAAATCCAGGTAAAGATGGGTTAGGATGTCTTGGATTGAGCTAGTTTTCCACGTAGCCAAGACATAAAGGAGTCCGGTGAACTTTTCGGAATCACATTTGGGTAAGTAGAACTCCCGGAATCGCGTTTGACGTGAAGGGGTTGTTTCAAGACGTCGGGGGAAACAGGTGTGTTGTGAAATGGCCAAAACTGGAAGATTATCGGACTTTCTGTCCGTGACAAGCGCGGTCACGCGCGATAGCGGTCATACGCGATAGCGGTCACCGCTATAGCGGTAGGACTTACCGCTATAGCGGTGGTCAACCCACTTAAGACCGCTATAGCGGCAGGCTACCGCTATAGCGGAGCGGGGACCGCTATAGCGGGCCGACGGGTTTTAATGCAGAAAACAGCTCCCAAAATATTCAGTTTTTCTCAAGTTCGTTTTGGGAGAAGGGCTAGGCGATTCCAGACGTTTTTCTTTCTTTCTCCGTCAAAATTCTTCCCTAAGGTAAGGTTTTCGTTCCCCAATCTTTGTATTACATTTCCTATGCGGTAGAATTGCTAGGAGGAAATTTGGGGAAGGCTAGAATAACCTAGGGATGGTGGAAATCAGGGAAGGAAGGGGATTCCAAGCATTTGAGTTCTTGGGTATGGATTAAAGTACATTATTATGACCATAGGTTGTTTAATTCCCTGTTTTATCCGTAAAAGACTAGGAGAATTAACGGTGGAAATACCCGAAAAAGGGGTGGGATGATCATGGGTGGCCCGGGGTTTGGGAATTTGGTATAATCCGGGTAATGTGCAGGCCTTGTGTGTTAATTGTATGTCCTGTGTATTATTTTTAGACCAAGAACGAGAGAGGAATCCGGAACACGGGAAAGCTCGGGTCGAATAGAGCTTGGAACATTTCGCGGTAGGTGATGGCTTATGATTTTCTGTGAATGTGTATATTCATGTACTCATGTCTAAGTGATTGTATGCATTACATTGCTTAGGAAAATTGTGTGGAATGTCTAGGTTCCTGTTTACAGTCTGTGATTGAACGGTTTTACTTGTTGGTTTTACAAGTTGTGTGTGTTCATGTATTGACTTTGATTTGTTGATATTCGGTTGGGTCGGATACCACGCCTGGTATGGGTATAACACATGGTTGGCACGGGTACCACGCCTGATACGAGTATAACATTCAGTTGGCACGGGTACCACGCTTGGTACAGGTTTACTTTATTGCATCTTGCATTATTTCATTGACTATTGTATTGCATTGGTTGATATTGGTTTCATGAGTGGACCAGATTGTTTTACTGAATGTGATACTTGGTATTGATTCCGTGAGTCGACCGGGTTATTTTATTGAATGTGATACTTGGTATTGGTTCCATGAGTGGACCGGGTTGTCTAGTTAAAGGTGCTATTGTTGGTAGTCCTTGAGGGGCCGGGAACTTGTTTAACTGCTGTGTTGGTCTTGATTTAGGCCGGGTTGAATCATTACTTTTGGTAGTTGTCTAGAGGGGATTCCAGGGTGGGTCTGGGCTAGACGGAAAGGTGCAAAGGTTGTTCACACAGGCAGTGTGGCTTCACTTTGTAGTTAGTTTGCTCATTAAACAGGCATGTATAGTATTCAACTGCGGAAAACTAATAAAAATGGTGCCTATCATCAAATTCGTGCCGCATGGCGGAATTACTCTACTTCTACTCTATAAATAGAAACTCGATAAGCCTATGATTATTGGTACATGTTTGTGGTATAGAACGGTAAGAGATGGACTTCATGCGGGAACAAGGTAGGTGGAGACTGTAGTCTAGGGTCTGTATACTTGTTGCATGTTTTCCATATATTTACTTGTATATGTTGTACTGTTATATATACTGTTTACTTGGAAACTGGCTGATGATCCTACCAGTACACAGTGGTGGTGTACTGATAGTGCACTTGTATTTCTTTTGGTGAGTATAGGCAATCTACCAGCGACTGAGACGCGACTTCGCATCTAGAACCGGCGATTTATGACTTTCAAGAGTGAGCTGCTTGTTTCGAGCTACCTTGGGTTATCTTAGAGTTCCAGTCAATTTATTTCGGACTTAAAACTATTTCATTTTGTCTTTTGGGGTTGCATCCCCGTATTCTAGATATTGGTATTGATGTTTGGTATAATGGCTTTCAGTTCCTAAGAGGGATTTTCCGCAGGATAATAATCATGTTTAGTTATTGAATTGTTTGATTGTTAGTTTACTTTTCGCTTGCTGGTTTTAGGCTGTTAGTCTAGGCAAGGGTTGAACTCTATTGGTTCGCTTATTCGGGGGGTTGGGTGGGTGCCACTCACGATGGGTTGGGTCGTGACAAAGATGGTATCAGAGCCTAGGTTCGTTGATCTTGTTATACCAAACAGGTCTAGTAGTGTCTTGCGGAACGGTGCAAACACGTCCGTACTTTTCTTCGAGAGGCTATGGGGCTTTAGGAAAAGCCCTCTCTTCCTTCTTTCCTTCGTGCTATAACTCGATTTCAATTGGTATCTGGTGATACAAATTGGTATCTAACCTCGTTCACTCTTCTGTCCGCAGATGGTTACTACAAGAAATAATAGAGCAAGGCCAGCGGTCCCAACAGCGAGCCCGGCAGTTCGAGGTAGAGGTAGGGGAATGGGCAGGAGACGAGCTGGAGCCGCACCCGCCAGGGTTGGAGCTCGAGCTGCTGCTGCTACACGTGATGTAACCCCTCCCCCACCTCAGGATCATGTGGCTGAGGATGTAGAAGAAGTGGTTGTAGAGGATGGAGGGGCTCAGGAGGAGGTGGCACCGGTTGGGGGTGCAAGCCTTCCTACTATGACACCAGAAGCTTTTAGACACGCGTGGGATATTCTGAGTGGGTTAGTTGGTGCTGGAGCCATACCCACAGCTTATGCAAATCAGGCCTTGGATACTCAGTCAGCGGTCACTACTACACCAAGGATGGATGCAGCTTCGGGCATAAATGATCTCCTCAGGCTAATGTTAGGCCCAGTGATGACAGGTAATGAGCATGAGATGCTGGCTAAGTTCTTTAAGCTGAAACCCCCGGTGTTTCAGGGTACAAACAAGGAGGATGCCTATGAGTTCATCCTGGATTGCCATGAGAGGTTGCACAAGTTGGGTATTGTACGTCAGCATGGGGTGGAGTTTGTCACTTTTTAGCTGCAGGGTGATGCCAAGCAGTGGTGGAGGTCTCATGTTGAGTGTCGGTCTTCCATTCTACCTCCACTGACTTGGGAGCAGTTCCATGCATTGTTTCTAGAAAAGTACGTTCCCCGTACTTTGAGGGACTGGAAGAAGGATGAGTTTCTGAACTTGGAGGAAGGTAGCATGTCGGTCTCAGCTTATGAGGCTAAGTTCCACGCATTGTCTCATTTTGCTACACAGATGTTGGGTTCCGAGGCGGAACGGGTCCGGTTGTTTGTCAAGGGTCTGAATAGTGATATGCAGGTACTGTCAGTGTATATGACTTCTTCAGGAAAGGGTTTTAATGATGTGGTGGACCATGTGAAGAATATTGAGGGAGTTAGGCAAGCGGGGCAGGCTAAGGCTTTAGCCAAGAAGCCCCGAAATGAGGGAAACTATAGTAGTTCATACTCCCGGGGCCAGCATCAGCAGGCTTATCCGGCCCATCCTATTCAGTCAGCTCTGCCAGCTACAACAGGTGGTCATCAGGGAGCTCAGTCTTCAGCTCCTAGAGGCCAGAGAGCATCCTATACATCAACTAGCAGACCTACTCTTGACCTTTGTTGCTTCCATTGTGGTGAGTTGGGCCACTTTAAGAGGTATGTCCACATAGATAGGCAGTTAATCAGTGTCAGCAGAAGACTAGAGCAGTGGTTCCGGCAGGCAGAGGCGGTAATGCTAGGGGCCGCCCACAGGGTGGGCGAGGTAATTTTCAGGGAGGCCGGGGAGACAGAGGGAACGGCGGCGCAGGCAGGGGTGCGACACAACCGACCGAGGAAGTTGCCCGGATTGATAATCGGGCACATTGCTATGCTTTTCCAGGAAGGACTGAGGCAGAAGCCTCAGATGCGATGATCACATGTACTATTCTTATCTGTGATAAAATGGCTTCAGTATTGTTTGAACCAGGCTATACGTATTCCTATATGTCTGTGAGTTTTTCTTTGGGGCTGGGTTTGACCTGTGATATCCTTGATTCCCCCATCTATGTTTCTACCCTAGTGGGAGAGTCGGTGGTTGTGACTCATGTATATCGTGAGTGTTCTGTTGTTTTTGTGGGGTTACATAGTCGGGTAGACTTAGTAATCCTGGATATGGCTGATTTGATATTATCTTGGGTATGACCTGGCTATCTCCTTATCATGCTGTGTTTAACTGTAACACCAAGACTGTGGCTCTAGAGATTCAGGGTAATGATAGACTAGAGTGGAAAGGTGTGTACAGGCGTAAGCTAGTTAAGATAATATCATTTGTCCAGGCTAGGAATCTAGTGGGAGGGGGGTGTTTAGCCTTCTTGTCTTATCTCCGGGATGATAGTGTGGAGTCTCCTCCTATTGAGTCAGTTCCAGTGGTTTCTGAATTTTTAGAGGTGTTTCCAGCGGACTTGCCTGGCATGCCTCCGGGTAGAGACATAGATTTTTGTATTGATTTGGAGCTAGGCACTCGTCCCATTTTCATTCCTCCATATAGAATGGCTCCGGCAGAGTTAAGAGAACTTAAGACTCAGCTGCAGAAACTCCTAGACAAGAGATTTATACGTCCCAGTGCTTCACCTTGGGGTGCTCCGGTCTTGTTTGTAAAGAAGAAGGATGGTAGTATGCGGATGTGCATAGATTATAGGCAGTTGAACAAGGTGACCATCCGGAATAAGTACCCTCTACCCCGTATTGATGATTTGTTTGACCAGCTTCAGGGTGCATCAGTGTTCTCAAAAATTGACTTGAGGTCGGGGTACCATCAGCTAAAGATTAGACCTGAGAACATTCTGAAAACTGCTTTTCAGACCCGGTATGGGCATTATGAGTTTCTAGTAATGTCGTTTGGTTTGACCAATGCGTCGGCAGTATTCATGAGTTTGATGAATGGGGTGTTTAAGTCCTACTTGTATTCTTTCGTGTTCATCGATGATATTTTAATTTACTCTAAGAGTAGGGAGGAACATGCTAATCATCTTCGTATTGTGTTGGATATCTTGAGGCACCAAAAGCTTTATGCAAAATTCACCAAGTGAGACTTTTGGTTGACTTCTGTGACTGAGGTGAGGAGTTTTGTTGGGCTAGCGGGGTACTATCGGAGGTTTGTTAAGAATTTTGCTTCTATTGACACTCACCTGACTAGGCTGACACAGAAGAAGGTGCCATTCTTGTGGTCCAACAAGTGCGAGGAGAGCTTCCAAAAGCTCAAGACAATTTTGACCACAACCCCTATTTTGTCCTTGCCAGTTGAAGGTAAAGACTTTATTGTTTACTGTTATGCTTCACAATATGGTTTGAGTGTTGTGTTGATACAGGATAGGAATGTGATAGCCTATGCATCCAGGCAGTTGAAGGTGCATGAGAGAAATTACCCGACTCACGATTTAGAGTTGGCAGCGGTGGTTTTTGCATTGAAAATCTGGAGACACTATCTTTATGGTGTCAAGTGTGAGGTATTCACAGATCATCACAGTCTGCAGCACGTTTTCACTCAGAAGGATTTGAATCTGAGGCAGAGGAGATGGATGGAGTTACTGAAGGATTATGATGTGATAATTCAGTACCATTCGAGTAAGGCTAATGTGGTGGTAGACGCATTGAGCCAGAAAATTGTTAGCATGGGTAGCTTGGCTTGTTTGGGGGTGTCCAAACGACCACTAGAAAAGGAAATTCGGGCTTTGGAGGCCAAGTTCATGCACTTGGGTGTGTCATGCCCTATTTTTACCAAGGTTAGATAAAGCACAACTTATGGACTCTAAAAGAATTTAATTATGTACAGAGTCGCCACCTAATTTTTAAGGAAAATAAGGAAACCTATTTTTTGATTATTGATATGTACAACTCGCATTTTAATCTGTGAAAACCATTTGAGATTCTAGATAAGGGTTCAAGTTATTCCGAAGGGAAGGTGTTAGGCATCCTTCGAAATCCACAAATGTGGTACCCGACTAAACTTAATTTTTAAAAAGAGGGGAGGTAAAAAGATATATTTTGAAAAGTATAAATATGAACAGTAATAAATATGTATGTACGAGTGCACAAAATAATTTTAAAATATGTGCATTCGAGTATAAAAAATATATTTTCATATGATGAGAAAATTTATATGTGTGAAAATTTATATGTAAGAAAGTATACAAAAGAGTGCAACAGAATGTATATTGTTAATATGAAAAGTATGTAAATATGTAAATATAAGTAGATACTATTACGAAATATATATAAAGAAAATGTGTAAGTAATGTATGTTAAATACATTGAGCAAAGAATGTAAAAGGACCATTGAAAAGATTGTACAATAATTACATCGATTGACTTGCGTTTTTCATTATGTAAATATTGTTTCACTTTTGCAAGAAAAAAAAAATGAGTTTAAGAATGAGAAAAGAATATAAATTTTAAAAGTGTTTTTAACAAAAGAATGTGTAAAAAAAAAGATTATTTGTAAAGTTCAAGTAAAACTAATTTAGAAGGAAAAAAGAAAGAAAAGACGTCCTAATGTTTGCGTGAAGTAAAAATATGAATTAATTAACTTAAGTATCTAAGTTAAATTCATTTGTTTATAAAAATATTTACGACTTAAAGTTTTGCCTAAATGCGTAATAACAGATAAATAAATAAAGGGACACTCCCACCCGACACCCCAAAAGTAAAGTTTTCACTATATTTTAGTTTTTGTACAATTACAAGAATTACAAGGATATAAATAAAGCAATGAATTTTGGGGAGATCTTCAAACTCCTTTTAATTGTCATCTTCGGAAGTATCTTCACGTACCTGTATAAACACTTAGTAAACAAATTCAATAACAAATAAATATTTACCAAAATAAATTAAAGAAATACATATATTGTATGTAAATATAAGAAAATATAATTTTACTATAGTATGGGCTCAGATATGTAGTTGTATTAAGTTTTAGATACGCCATGGCTGCGAAGCATCGGTTGGCCACCCGAGATCACCTCGCCAAGATTGCGGATCATAAAACTTTTTATTTCGTCTTTGTAATAACAAGATTTCGTCATCGCCCAAACTTATTTTCTCGCTACGTATGTAGATATGTATCCGTCTTTTTTATTGTGGAGGCCTCAAAAATCGACGGGAGTTTTTTCATTGGCCAATGCAGTGTAGTATTTGTTCGATATCAGTGTAATATCAAAAATAGTAAAGAGCAAGGACAAAATCGTCCAAACAGCCCCAAAATCGGCTAAACAGTACCGAGCAAACACCCAATCTCCGGAGTAAATTTTCCGGGTGAAAAATGGCACAAAAGCAACAAAAATAATCCTAAGACAGCAACAAAATACAGGAGCAACACAGAGATAAACATAAGTAGCCGGAAAACACCCGCCGCCGCCTGGAACAACCAAATATTTCGTGTAAATTCGTCAGCCAGATACAAACATTTAGAAGCAAAATAACATAGCACAACAATAAAGGTCTGAAAAAATGGAGCTCGCCGGAGAAATAATAACTCCGGCCAGATCTGCAAAACAAATACACAATAACATATTATCTCAACAAAATCCAGTCAGTCGGAGGGATTTTTCTCCGGTCAGATCTGAGAGATCCGGCCAAGGAGAAGAAAAGGTGGGGATTGTGGAGTTGAGGGAGCTTTCCGGCCGTGTGGTGGTGGCTCGCCGGTCATCACCTCCGGCGAGGCAACGACGGAAAGGGGAGAGCGGGAGAGAGGGAGCAGGCGTTGGTGGTGGTGGAGTTCTCCGGCGTTGTGAGTTCGCCGGAGTTCCAAGGGTCATGGGGTGGTGACCCGTCGGGAGCTCGCCGGTCATCACCTCCGGCGGAGCAACGGAGAGGAGAGAGCAGTGAGAATGAGAGAGGAGTTAGAGGGAGAGAAAATAGAGAAATCTGAAAAAATAATTGTGTATGTAGTGTGTGTGTGTGTTGTTCCCCTAAATAACAAATGCCCCCTCCCCTTTTATTTATAATACAAAACAAAACCCCCCTTTGTCCAAAAAATAAAAGACTAATCCCTTTTATTTTTTGGTTATTATCCGATAGATTATTTACGCTATTAACCAATGTATAAAGTTTATTAACCGATGGACGATAGCCCTAATCAGTCATGTCAAATGTCACCTTTATTAAAGGTGACAAGACCTTGACTTGACCCAATTTATTAACCAATGCACAAGGTTATTAACTAGAGGACGATAGTCATATTCAGTCATGTCAAATGTCACCTTTATTAAAGGTGACAAGACCTTGACTTGACTGATTTGTTGCTCTGCGTATTAGAATTAATTGCTCCGACCTCTTGTGCTTGCGGAATGTATTAGAGAATATAAATAATGTACAAAAATGCGTGCATTGGTATGTGATTAAAAAATAAAATAAAATGTAATGTGTTTTAAATAATTGAAATTGTAGTATTTATATTGTGTACGTGTGCGGATGACTTGTAAAAAATATTGCGATTATCAAAATTGTATAATGACAATAAATTGATAAAATCCTAATATTTACAAAATAAAGGATAATTATCAATAAATTGTAAATAAAAATATATCAATAAATTGATAAAATTCCTAAAATAAGGATGATTATCAATAAATTATTATATTTCATGAAAAATGTGTAAAAAATGTATTTTGTGCTCTTTAACGATCAGGAAACCTGAAGACGTTAATTTTAAGCACGGAGAGCCAAAATTGGGTGTCAACAGTTTGCCCCTTTTCGACTAAAGATGATGTAAGAATCTTTGGGCGAAAACGTTGACATGAAGCCAATTTTGCTCGATAAAGAATTATGATAAAAATATGGCCGAACTCTGATTTAGAGTTGCCTACATACCTCGAATTACACGAAGATCAGGCCAGGTGTAGTTCAAAAGTTGAGGCAAATTACCTCTTGTCCTATTGTTCGGGGTGGACGACCCTGACAAAAAATAATTAAAGGAAAAGACTATTTGGGAACAGAAGCATTTACATATTCCCAATGTCTCTTTCAAAATTGCCCCAATGTTGAGCTGTGAGACGCTGGGGATGCAAGATTGTGTACTTGCTGGAAAAAAGAATGATTATGATGCATGCTCCGGTTTGTGTGCCGGAGCTTTGAATGAAATGGAGTCTTGGGTTGTGTACCAAGATCTCAATGCATGCTCCGGTTTGTGTGCCGGAGCTTTGAATGAAATGGAGTCTTGGGTTGTGTACCAAGATCTCAATGCATGCTCCGGTTTGTGTGCCGGAGCTTTGAATGAAATGGAGTCTTGGGTTGTATACCAAGATCTCAATGCATGCTCCGGTTTGTGTGCCGGAGCTTTGAATGAAATGGAGTCTTGGGTTGTGTACCAAGATCTCCATGTATGCTCCGGTTTGTGTGCCGGAGCTTTAATGAAATGGATGGAGTCTTGGGTTGTGTACCAAGATCTCAATGCATGCTCCGGTTTGTGTGCCGGAGCGTTAATGAAATGGAGTCTTGGGTTGTGTACCAAGATCTCAATGCATGCTCCGGTTTGTGTGCCGGAGCGTTAATGAAATGGAGTCTTGGGTTGTGTACCAAGATCTCAATGCATGCTCCGGTTTGTGTGCCGGAGCTTTGAATGAAATGGAGTCTTGGGTTGTGTACCAAGATCTCGATGCATGCTCCGGTTTGTGTGCCGAAGCTTTAATGAAATGGAGTCTTGGGTTGTGTACCAAGATCTCCATGTATGCTCCGGTTTGTGTGCCGAAGCTTTAATGAAATGGAGTCTTGGGTTGTGTACCAAGATCTCGATGCATGCTCCGGTTTGTGTGCCGGAGCGTTAATGAATACCCGCATTAGAAGGTGGGCGCCTATAAAATGTACTGAATGTAAATACCCACATTAGAAGGTGGGCGCCTGTGAAGGAAGAAAACTTTTGATTGATTTTTTTTTTTTTTTTTTTTTCTGGTTGTAAGAATGTTGAAAAGAAAATCATGTCTTGACTTTCAGTTGGTACCAACAATTAGTCTTATGCATAAGAATTCCACCATCTTTCCCAGCTAACCGAGATTAACTTCGGGTAATTCCAATAGTTTCAAATGGTACCTCAGACGTACCTAAGTATCGACAAGATTTGTTCCTCTTGATTCAAACAAAGATTTTGAACTATACCTTTCCTCATGTTTCACGTGCCTCACCAAAAGAAAGTCCTATTCTTCACACATTTGAGTATTTTGATTTTAGGACATTTTGAGAAGTGCACTCACACTCAGAAGGATGTTCAATGCATGCGATTGTGATACCATAGGCTTGGCCTTCATGTAAGTATCCACTAATGTGAGAACACTTGAAATAGGATCATGTAGGGCTTTTATCAGCTTGTAATGTAGGCTTGGGGATGGGTAGGATATTATTTGGGATAAAAGTGACTAATCCTCCCTTGAGCATGCACTATATTTGTGCTTTGACATTTGTTGCATTTGGACGCTTGATCTTCTTTGTCTCGTAGTCCCTTTCTTTGAATTTGTATCGACTTCTTTTCGTTGTTGGAGTCCTTTTTCCCCTTTTGGAGTTCTTTTCTCTTTTTTTTTTTTTTTTTTTTTTTTTTTTTTTTTTTTTTTTTTTTTTTTTTTTTTTTTGAAATTTCTCCACATTTGTTGGAGTGTTTTTCATTATATATTTTTTGGGGGGATTTCTCCATGTTTTGATTTGTGGGGAATTTTACTCCTTCTTTAAAGTCGTATTTTCATCTTTATTCCTCTGGGACTTTGCATCTTCTGCCTTTGGCATCTTTGATCTTGAATCTTTGTCCGCAATTTGCACATTTTAATGCGCTCAGGGAGGTCGGGCCAAAAGAGGGTAGTGCATGTAAGCACTCAGAAAGGTATAGGCTGAGATGTGGTTGTTCAAAGAAAAGGCTTCAGGCTCAAAGGGGGAATGCTAGGGATAATGTCATTTGGTAGGTTGTGAAAGGCTCAATCGGGTCAAAGAAGGCCTACGATCCTTTCCCAAATCAAGTGTAACTCAGGATTTCGCCTCAACAAACATTTAGGCCAAGTTCTAGATCATCAATGCAATGCAATGAATTAATCTAATGCTCGCCACACAATGCACACGAAACAATGAGGTTGGTTTTGTTCTTGTCTTAGATGCATGCAAGAGAATTTTTTGAGTGTCACTAAGGTGCGATTAAGAGGTACCAAAAGAATCTATGGTTTACCACGAAATTGGTCCTCTCCATCATACCATTTGTTTCTTTCTCATGCACACTTCTAACTATGTTGGTACCAACCAAGTCAAAACTTTGTTTTTTTTTTTCATTTTTTTTTTTTTGAAAAATGAGACCGAACCCTTATGAGGGTTGCCTACGTATCTTGTATAAACAAGAATCAGGTCTGTGTAGTTCAAGAGGATAGGGTATAAGATGTAAAGTAAAAAAAACTCTTTTTTTTTTTTGTAAAGGAATACCGAATCCAAGAAGGACTGCCTACGTATCTCATTGAGATGAGAATCAGGTATGCGTAGTTCATGAAGATACGAACTAAAATGTATGTACACATTTTTTTTTTGTTTTTCTAATAAGGAATACCGAACCCAAGAAGGACTGCCTACGTATCTCATCGAGATGAGAATCAGGTTCGCGTAGTTCGTGAGGATACGATAGCAAATGTATGTGCAAAAAATAATTCACCTCTAGAAGGAATATAAGGCAAAAAATTAAGACATTTATCGAATATAAAAAATATGTATAAAAAAAATAATGCAAAGATATAGACAAACTCGGAGCGATGCCTCGTATGTCGAGTGTTGGTGATGTCCTCGATGAGAGTGTCTCCTGACTGTTTGTGAGGATGATCGTTGTTGTGATTTCCCAATTGTTTATGGAGATCGTCCATTATCGTGATCGTCTCCAATTGTTGTTTGAAGATGACATATTGTGGCCTCTCGATCGCTTGCGAGGGCATTTATTGGCGTATCCATCCTCGATTAAGTGGGGACGGTTCTCCTGTAAAGAAATAAGAAAGGAGTGAAAGTAGGAAAGTCGTGAAGAAAAATAATATAATTACATGGTCAAAACTCCCCTGATTTGTCTGTCCCATTGAATATGGATGCCTCAAAAAGTTCGAGGTCGGATGTTATCTCATGTGAAGTTCAGAGATTATTTAACTTCTTCAGACTCGACTCCTCTCTTTTTATTGCTTGATATCCTATGATAGGCGCGCCTACAAAGAAAATGAGCCAACTTGTGTTGAACCCTTAGATTTGGAAAGTGAAAGTGATCCACCGTAGTTCCATGGCCTACGACATTTGAGAGGTTCGAAGAGAGACTTAGGTCTTCAGATTTTGAGACTAAAGCCGAATGGAGATTATGGTAAGAGTGATATTGATAATCTTGAATTTCGGACTTCAGAGAATTGACTGACGCTTGTCATTATTTTTTGAGGGTTGAGAGCGTCAGTGGACCGTTCCAAAATATTTGCCCCAGTTTGCAGTCCTAGGAAAATCATTTTTAGAATAGCAGGAAGACCGAACCCTTATGTAGGATTGCCTACATATCTCACCAAGATGAATTAAGATGAGAATCAGTTCAGGACGTAGTTCAGAATGAATCCATGGGTGTGATATGTATGATTGTCATAAACTGGTGGTTATTCTTGAAAAATGGTGTGACAGGCGGCTGAGAGGAACCAATTGCAGACAATGAGCTTTTTAAAAATACTTTGATCAGACAATCAAGATGACGGATGTAAAAAGATAGACAGAGTTTTGTCACTACTCTAATACGCTGAAAATATTACTAAGAAAAAAAAAAATCTTGGCAAAGATTTGATATTACTTCGCCGCTGTCGAAAGGATTGAATGACTGGGAGAGTGTTGAACTCTTGATTTTGAAAGTGAAGGCCAAAATGTCACATTTCATAATCTACGATGATTGAGAGAAAAAGAAACTTATGTCCCATGTTCTAGGATCAAAGTCGAGTGAAGGTTTGAATGTAAGGCCAATATTGACACCGATGTCAGGGAGATTTGGATTTGACGGAAACTGTTGGTTTGCGCTGTCAACAGGACTTTGGAGAGGGTATTTGAATTGTTTCAAAAATTTGCCCCAGTTCTTAAAATCCTGGAGAAATTATTTTGAAACAATGGAAGACCGAACCCTTATGTAGGGTTGCCTACGTATCTTGTCAGGACAAGAATCAGGTCAAAACGTAGTTCGAACAGATACCTAGTTGTATGTGAGTTGTATAATTACTTTGAGCGATTGTATTGAAAAAAGTAAAGCTATGAGTGAGTTTGGACAAGAAAAAGGTACGGTACAAAAAATGAAAAGAATGTACAAGGCTGTATTGAAAATTTCTTAAAAAAGAATGATGAGTTCCAATAGAGTGATAGTAATGATCGACAATAGATATAAAAAGATTGATAAATTGTGAAGGATGATCTTAGAGATCGAGAATGAATGTGAGGGATTGGAAAGGTACCAGGCTCAACACAAGTCAACCAAAATCGTCAGACAAAATGGACGAGTAAGAAGATGACATGTGTACATATATGTATAAACCAAAAAGTATGCACAAAAATATAAAACGCAGAATATATAATAAACAAAGAGCAAGCATCAATTAAAAATATATAACAAATAAAGAATAAAAATTCATTCGACTAAAGTGACGATCGTATGTACAACGGCCTAAGGATTCTAAGAGTAGATTCACCTAAGTTGATAAAGAATATTAGGACAACTGCGAGAAGACGCATAGTAATTTAAACGCGCCGACTCTGAAGCTAAGGAATCCAAAGAAGTTTTGGAGGAGCGTGAAACACTCCTCGCGTGAACCACAGTGTGTGATAGTGTACAGCCAAGACTTTATAGAAATGATGTGATAATTAAATAAATAATGTGTAGAAGTATTTCGAACATATATCTATATTATAAAGTAAATAATGAATCAAAGAATAATTAATATAAAGAATTTATGTATAAGCAAAATTAAAAATTTATATGTACAATATAAATAACATATATAATTCATAATGTGCAAAAATAATTTGAAAAATTAAATAATCAAAATGTGAATAGAAATACCTCCCTCAATTGAAAAATTGAGTCTATGATGGTTAGAACCTGGTTCTTATCCCCAGCGGAGTCGCCATTCTGTCATGCCCTATTTTTACCAAGGTTAGATAAAGCACAACTTATGGACTCTAAAAGAATTTAATTATGTACAGAGTCGCCACCTAATTTTTAAGGAAAATAAGGAAACCTATTTTTTGATTATTGATATGTACAACTCGCATTTTAATCTGTGAAAACCATTTGAGATTCTAGATAAGGGTTCAAGTTATTCCGAAGGGAAGGTGTTAGGCATCCTTCGAAATCCACAAATGTGGTACCCGACTAAACTTAATTTTTAAAAAGAGGGGAGGTAAAAAGATATATTTTGAAAAGTATAAATATGAACAGTAATAAATATGTATGTACGAGTGCACAAAATAATTTTAAAATATGTGCATTCGAGTATAAAAAATATATTTTCATATGATGAGAAAATTTATATGTGTGAAAATTTATATGTAAGAAAGTATACAAAAGAGTGCAACAGAATGTATATTGTTAATATGAAAAGTATGTAAATATGTAAATATAAGTAGATACTATTACGAAATATATATAAAGAAAATGTGTAAGTAATGTATGTTAAATACATTGAGCAAAGAATGTAAAAGGACCATTGAAAAGATTGTACAATAATTACATCGATTGACTTGCGTTTTTCATTATGTAAATATTGTTTCACTTTTGCAAGAAAAAAAAAATGAGTTTAAGAATGAGAAAAGAATATAAATTTTAAAAGTGTTTTTAACAAAAGAATGTGTAAAAAAAAAGATTATTTGTAAAGTTCAAGTAAAACTAATTTAGAAGGAAAAAAGAAAGAAAAGACGTCCTAATGTTTGCGTGAAGTAAAAATATGAATTAATTAACTTAAGTATCTAAGTTAAATTCATTTGTTTATAAAAATATTTACGACTTAAAGTTTTGCCTAAATGCGTAATAACAGATAAATAAATAAAGGGACACTCCCACCCGACACCCCAAAAGTAAAGTTTTCACTATATTTTAGTTTTTGTACAATTACAAGAATTACAAGGATATAAATAAAGCAATGAATTTTGGGGAGATCTTCAAACTCCTTTTAATTGTCATCTTCGGAAGTATCTTCACGTACCTGTATAAACACTTAGTAAACAAATTCAATAACAAATAAATATTTACCAAAATAAATTAAAGAAATACATATATTGTATGTAAATATAAGAAAATATAATTTTACTATAGTATGGGCTCAGATATGTAGTTGTATTAAGTTTTAGATACGCCATGGCTGCGAAGCATCGGTTGGCCACCCGAGATCACCTCGCCAAGATTGCGGATCATAAAACTTTTTATTTCGTCTTTGTAATAACAAGATTTCGTCATCGCCCAAACTTATTTTCTCGCTACGTATGTAGATATGTATCCGTCTTTTTTATTGTGGAGGCCTCAAAAATCGACGGGAGTTTTTTCATTGGCCAATGCAGTGTAGTATTTGTTCGATATCAGTGTAATATCAAAAATAGTAAAGAGCAAGGACAAAATCGTCCAAACAGCCCCAAAATCGGCTAAACAGTACCGAGCAAACACCCAATCTCCGGAGTAAATTTTCCGGGTGAAAAATGGCACAAAAGCAACAAAAATAATCCTAAGACAGCAACAAAATACAGGAGCAACACAGAGATAAACATAAGTAGCCGGAAAACACCCGCCGCCGCCTGGAACAACCAAATATTTCGTGTAAATTCGTCAGCCAGATACAAACATTTAGAAGCAAAATAACATAGCACAACAATAAAGGTCTGAAAAAATGGAGCTCGCCGGAGAAATAATAACTCCGGCCAGATCTGCAAAACAAATACACAATAACATATTATCTCAACAAAATCCAGTCAGTCGGAGGGATTTTTCTCCGGTCAGATCTGAGAGATCCGGCCAAGGAGAAGAAAAGGTGGGGATTGTGGAGTTGAGGGAGCTTTCCGGCCGTGTGGTGGTGGCTCGCCGGTCATCACCTCCGGCGAGGCAACGACGGAAAGGGGAGAGCGGGAGAGAGGGAGCAGGCGTTGGTGGTGGTGGAGTTCTCCGGCGTTGTGAGTTCGCCGGAGTTCCAAGGGTCATGGGGTGGTGAC
This sequence comes from Jaltomata sinuosa, assembly GCA_003996215.1. Classification (NCBI taxonomy): domain Eukaryota; kingdom Viridiplantae; phylum Streptophyta; class Magnoliopsida; order Solanales; family Solanaceae; genus Jaltomata; species Jaltomata sinuosa. The sequence goes on along the minus strand of QJPP01007492.1, from coordinate 471,268 downwards.
CCGTCGGGAGCTCGCCGGTCATCACCTCCGGCGGAGCAACGGAGAGGAGAGAGCAGTGAGAATGAGAGAGGAGTTAGAGGGAGAGAAAATAGAGAAATCTGAAAAAATAATTGTGTATGTAGTGTGTGTGTGTGTTGTTCCCCTAAATAACAAATGCCCCCTCCCCTTTTATTTATAATACAAAACAAAACCCCCCTTTGTCCAAAAAATAAAAGACTAATCCCTTTTATTTTTTGGTTATTATCCGATAGATTATTTACGCTATTAACCAATGTATAAAGTTTATTAACCGATGGACGATAGCCCTAATCAGTCATGTCAAATGTCACCTTTATTAAAGGTGACAAGACCTTGACTTGACCCAATTTATTAACCAATGCACAAGGTTATTAACTAGAGGACGATAGTCATATTCAGTCATGTCAAATGTCACCTTTATTAAAGGTGACAAGACCTTGACTTGACTGATTTGTTGCTCTGCGTATTAGAATTAATTGCTCCGACCTCTTGTGCTTGCGGAATGTATTAGAGAATATAAATAATGTACAAAAATGCGTGCATTGGTATGTGATTAAAAAATAAAATAAAATGTAATGTGTTTTAAATAATTGAAATTGTAGTATTTATATTGTGTACGTGTGCGGATGACTTGTAAAAAATATTGCGATTATCAAAATTATATAATGACAATAAATTGATAAAATCCTAATATTTACAAAATAAAGGATAATTATCAATAAATAAAAATATATCAATAAATTGATAAAATTCCTAAAATAAGGATGATTATCAATAAATTATTATATTTCATGAAAAATGTGTAAAAACTGTATTTTGTGCTCTTTAACGATCAGGAAACCTGAAGACGTTAATTTTAAGCACGGAGAGCCAAAATTGGGTGTCAACAGGGTGTTTCAGATCAAGGTGGGTTGCTGGCCAACATTGAGGTCAAGGTCACCTTCGTAGAGGAAATAAAGGCAAACCAGTTTCAGGATCTGAAACTGGGTAAGTTGCGAGGTAAGGTAATATCTGGGGAGTCCATAGAGGTCATGTTAGACTCTGGTGGAGTGTTGTATTTTAGGGAGAGGATTTGTGTTCCTCGGGTTGATGATATAATTCAGAAAATCTTGACAGAAGCTTATGGTTCGCGGTACTCAATTCATCCGGGTGTGACCAAAATGTACAGAAACTTGAGGCAGCATTACTGGTGGCCGGGGATGAAAAGGGACATAGTAGATTTTGTGTCCAAATATCAGAACTGTCAGCAGGTAAAGTAAGAACATCAGAGACCTGCAGGACTACTTCAGAGAATGCCAATTCCAGAGTAGAAGTGGGAAAGAATAGCCATGGACTTCGTGGTGGGTCTTCCCAAGACATTAGGGAAGTATGATTTAATTTGGGTCATTGTTGACAGGCTGACCAAGTCCGCTCATTTCATTCCGGTCAGGGTAGATTACAATTCACAGCAATTGGCTAAGATCTATGTAAAGGAGATTGTTAGACTGCATGGGGTACCCCTGTCCATCATTTCAAACAGGGGTACGCAGTTTACTTCTAAGTTCTGGGGCAAGTTACATGAAGAGTTGGGTACACAACTCACCTTTATCACAACCTTCCATCCTTAGACTGATGGTCAATCGGAGAGGACGATTCAGGTACTGGAGGACATGCTGAGAGCATGTGTAATGGACTTCAGTGGTCATTGGGACCAGTTTCTACCATTGTGCGAATTTTCGTACAATAATAGCTACCACTCCAGTATAGATATGGCATCGTTCAAGGCCCTGTATGGGAGGAACTGCAGATCACCGATTGGGTGGTTTGAGGAAGGTGATGTGAAGCCTCTGGGCGTAGATTTAGTGAAGGAAGCGCAGAAAAAGGTAAGGGGTTATGCGGTTTAATAAGAAGGGCAAGCTTAGCCCTCGGTTCATCGATCCGTTTGAAGTGCTTGAAATTGTGGGGCCAGTGGCTTACAGGTTAGCACTGCCACCTAGTTTGTCGGGCATCCATCTGGTATTCCATGTATCCATGCTCAAGCGATACCATGGGTATGGGAACTACATCATCAAGTGGGATGATGTGCTTTTTGATAAGGACCTTCGTTATGAGGAGGAACCGGTTTTGATTCTTGCTCGGGATATTCGAAGGTTGAGGACAAAGGTGATTGATATGGTGAAATTTCAGTGGAAGCATCGTCTGGTTGAGGAAGCCATTTGGGAAACCGAGAACGACATGTGGGACAAGTACCTTCTACTGTTTGAGGATTCAGGTACTACACTTTCTTCATTTTATTTCCACAATTTTGGGTTTGATCGTTCGGGGATAAACGATGAGTAAATTGATATCTGTTGTAACGACCGGGTCCGTCGTTACAGGTAGTTCCATCGTGCCAAGTTTTAGAGTTAGAAAACTCCGGGTTTGGGAGTTTGAAATTCTGGGCTAGGCAAGCGTCGACCAGTTTTAGAGCGAGGTAGAGTCTAGGGAAATCTGGGTAAACATAGGTTAGAGTGTCTTAGATTGAGATAGTTTTTCACGTAGCCAAGACATTAAGGAGTTCGGGAGACTTTTCGAAATCTCATTTGGGTAAGTAGAACTTTCAAAATCACGTTTGACGTGAAGGGGTTGTTTCAGGATGTCGGGAGAAACATGTGTGTTGTGAAATGGCCAAAACTGGCAGATTTGCGGGTATTCTGTCCGTGACGAGCGCAATCACGCGCGATAGCGTCCACCGCTATAGCGGTAAAAATTACCGCTATAGCGGCGGTCAAGGGGCGGTCAACCCACTTAAGACCGCTATAGCGGCGGGCTACCGTTATAGCGGGACTGCTATAGCGGAGCGGGGACCGCTATAGCAGGCCGAAGGGTTTTAATGCAGAAAACAGCTCCCAAAATATTCAGTTTTTCTCAAGTTCATTTTGGGAGAAGGGCTAGGAGATTCCAGGCGTTTTTCTAGAAGGGCTAGGAGATTCCAGGCGTTTTTCTTTCTTTCTCCGTCAAAATTCTTCCCTAAGGTAAGGTTTTCGTTCCCCAATCTTTGTATTACGTTTTCTATGCGGTAGAATTGCTAGGAGGGAATTTAGGGAAGGTTAGAATAACCTAGGAATGGTGGAATTCGGGGAAGGAGGGGGATTCCAAGCATGTGAGTTCTTGGGTATGGATTAAAGTACATTATTATGATCATATGTTGTTTAATTCCTTGTTTTATCCGTAAAAGATGATAGAACTAGGATAATTAACGGTGGAAAATCCCAGGAAAGGGGTGGGATGATCATGGGTGACCTAGGGTTTGGGGATTTGGTATAATCCGGGTAATGTGCAGGCCTTGTATGTTAAATGTATGTCCTGTGTATTATTTTTAGACCAAGAACGAGAGAGAAATCCGGAACACGGGAAAGCTCGGGTTGAATAGAGCTTGGAATATTTTGGGGTAGGTGATGACTTTTGATTTTCTGTGAATGTGTATATTCATGTACTCATGTCTAAGTGATTGTATGCATTACATTGCTTAGGAAAATTGTGTGGAATGTCTAGGTTCCTGCTTACAGTCTGTGATTGAATGGTTTTACTTGTTGGTTTTACAAGTTGTGTGTGTTCATATATTGGCTGTGGTTTGTTGATATTCGGTTGGCTTGGGTACCACGCCTGGTACGGGTGTAACATTCAGTTGGCACGGGTACCACGCCTGGTACGGGTTTACTTTATTGCATCTTGCATTGTTTCATTAACTATTGTATTGCATTGGTTGATATTGGTTCCGTGAGTGGACCGGGTTATTTTACTGAATGTGATACTTGATATTGGTTCCGTGAGTGGACCGGATTGTCTACTTAAAGGTGCTATTGTTGGTGGTCCTTGAGAGGCCGGGAACTTGTTTAACTGTTGTGTTGGTCTTGGTTTAGGCCGGGTTGAATCATTACTTTTGGTAGTTGTCTAGAGGGGATTCCAGGGTGAGTCCGAGCTAGACGGAAAGGTATGATTATTGGTACATGTTTGTGGTATAGAACGGTAAGAGATGGACTTCATGCGGGAACAAGGTAGGTGGAGATTGTAGTCTAAGGCCTATATACTTGTTGCATGTTTTCCATATATTTACTTGTATATGTTGTACTGTTATATATACTGTTTACTTGGAAGCTGTCTGATGATCCTACCAGTACACAGTGGTGGTGTACTAATACTGCACTTGTCTTTCTTTTGGTGAGTACAGGCAATCTACCAACAACTGAGACGCGACCTCGCATCTAGCACCAGTGATTTCTGACTTTCAAGGGTGAGCTGCTTGTTTCGAGCTACCTTGGGTTATCTTAGAGTTTCAGTCCATTTGTTTTGGACTTAAAACTATTTCATTTTGTCTTCTGGGGTTGCATCCCCGTATTCCAGATATTGGTATTGATGTTTGGTACAATGACTTTCAGTTCCTAAGAGGGATTTTCCGCAGGATAATAATCATGTTTAATTATTGAATTGTTTGATTGTTAGTTTACTTTTTGCTTACTGATTTTAAGCTGTTAGTCTAGGCAAGGGTTGAACTCTATTGGTTCACTCATCCGGGAGTTGGGTGGGTGCCACTCACGAATTGTTGGATCGTGACAAGAAGTTAGAAAGAAAAAAGAATTAAAATGGTGTTTGACTAAGCTTATATGCGGGTCAAATTGTCTTATAATTACCTTTTGGTTTACGTTGTTTGGTAAACATCCAAATTGACAAAAATCATAAATTGGGTACCCTAATTAACTTATAATTTTTTTTTTGCTTACAAACACTTTATTTAACGTAACCAAGACTTTTGCTATTTTATTCTTAATAATATTTTCTAATTCACAAAATATTTTCCAAACAAAACTCATATTTTTCACTTCATTTCATATCCTCACTTTCTCCTTTTATTTAGAGATAATGCATAAGTACCATCCTAAACTATATGTGAAATTTCAGCGACACACCTTAACTCTACAGGAGTCCTATTATCCCCCTAAACTATTTTAAAGTGTAATAAATATATTTTAGTGCTGAGGTGGCACAAAGAGTGTGTTCACTCTCTTGAAAGCAAGTGAGAGGCGAAAACATAAAAAAAATCTAATCATATTGGACACATGTCCTTTTTTAATTGGACATCTTATAATTAGTTGGTACACATAATTATTACCATTAAAACTTATATATATTTAATTATTTTCCTTTCTTTCTTTGTAAAATTTATTTCCCTCCTCATTGTTATTTTCTTTTTTTCTTTCATTAATTTCTTGTCTTTTCACTTTTACTTAATTTGAAAAAATATGCATATATTTTTTTAAAAATAATAATTCTTTTAAAAAGTGACCTTTATTTTTTGCATTTTTTAAAGTTTAATTTCCTTTATTCTTTTGGTATTCGTTTAAAATTAACATATTTAATTACAAGGCATTTGAAATTAAATCCAAAGAAAAGACAAAGAAAATAAATAAATAAAAGCAATAAAAGAATAAAAGAAGGTAAAAAAAATTAAAAAATTACGTGTATTTGAGCAAAGTTTAAACACAAGGCAAAGAAAAATATAAAAAATACATTCTTTTAGAAAATTTTAAATACAAAAAAATGGAAATAATTATTTTTTTTACGTGTGTTGACTTATTTTAAATACAAGGCAAAGAAAATCAGAAGAAGTTTCTTTAAAAAAAAATAAAAACAAAAAATATTTAAAAAACAAAAAAAATGAAAAAAACCTCATTTATACACGTGAAAGCGCGTGTATATCATCACAACTAATTGGATTGGGTTATGACTCCACGTCAGCACATAAAGTGCAAAGAAATACAGAAAAAAAAAAAGTTTAGGGGGGTAATAGGACCCCTGTATAGTTAAGGTGTGTCGCTGGAATTTCACCTATAGTTTAGGGTGGTACCTATGCATTATCTCTTTTATTTACAAAGAAAGTTTCAAATTTATTATCTTTTATAAAATTTTAAGGGTATTTCAGTCATTTCAAGAAAAGAATAATTTATCCGCACTTCTTATCAAACACATTAATATTTCATTATCAGTTTCAATGTTCCTATCCAAATAGGTACCTGTTTAATTATAAATCAATATCAACACCTAAAAATACTTTTCAACACTTCAGTTATCAATTATTTATAATTAGCTAATCCAAACCAGCTCTAAATCCCTGTGAATTATGAGCAAGCGAAAAAAGAAATAGGAATGTGATTTCCATGTTTCATGTTGTAGTTATAATTCAGTGCAAAATTATTAGACACCGAGGAATTCTATGTTAAAGAATTAGTAATACTCCCTCCGTTTTGATTTATTTATCTGATTATGACTTGATACATAGTTTAATAAAGTAAAGAAGACTTTTAAATCTTGTGATCTTAAATTAAATATATGTAGAATATAACAAAATGTCCTTTAATCTTGTGAACTTAAACATGTCATACAAAAAATTAGAATTAAAGAATTGTTGAAAAAAAATTCTGTTTAAACAAATAAAAAAAAATAGATAAACAAATTGAAACTAAGGTAGCATTTTCGATTATGAGCAAGTGTCTCATATATATCTTTGGTTTTAGACTTAAAAAGTTAATGTCCTTGAAATCCTTGTCAAGAATTTAAGATTAGTACAAGGTTTGATGATTAGGCCTATTTTTATTATTTTTTTTTGAAGAAAATATTTTACAAAGAAGCAAAGAGATTATTTTTTTAGAACAGTTGTTGGTTGACAGATGGATGGTCCCCCAGATCATAGTATGAATGCAAAGAAACCTGCTAGTTTGTTTCTACTATTGTCCAAGTAAACACTTTTGCATGCTCCAAAGTTATTGATGTTAAATTCTCTTCTTTTTTCTTTTAACTGTGATATGATATCTAAGCCTAATTCAATTGAAAAAGCTAGCTCAAGAAAGAAGAATTACTCAAGTCCATATAAGTAACCTACTAGTTCATTCCTCAATTAATGTGAAACTCTAATCCATTCTAACCCCCTCCCCACTTCACGTCCAGACTCAACTATAGCATGGATAGGGAGTCCAAATAGGGATGGACGATACAATGTAAAGATATGGAGCATGGTCTAACTCAACTGCAAAAGCTAGTTTTCAAGTTGAGGATTGCACAAGTCTATATAAGGAGATCAAAGGACCCATCCTCCACTAATATAGGAGACTTAATACCCCTGTCACGCCCAAGACTGGAAGCCTAATGGGTGGATCACAAGAATTGAGATGAGCCTGACTCTAATACTATGTAAGGATATGGAACCTGGGCCTAACTCAACCTCAAAAGCTAGTTCTAAACGCAGGTACCATATCTTAGCTTTTAAGGTTGAGTAAGCTCCATGTTCCATATCATAACATGGTATCAAGCCATGCCCATTCTAATTCTTGTGCTTCACCGATGTCGTTCTTGAACCACGCACTAGACTTTCACCCCTGGGTGTGGCAAGGAGTGTTAAGTCTTCCACATCGGTGGGAGATAGGTCCTTTGATCTCCTTATATGGACTTGGGCAATCTTCTCCTTACAAGCTAACTTTTGAGGTTGAGTGACACCCATATTTCATATCCTTACATGACTACAATATATAGGTAAATTTTATGGAGCAGAGGTGTAGCCAAATTAGGCTTTTCAGGTAGGTCATATATACTGATGTGTATATTACGACTAAGTAAAATTCACACAACGGTGAATTTAGTGACTTTAATCTTACTATTTCTATTGATCTATTTTTCGTTAACTAATTCACTCTATGTAATAGGGAGTCCGGAACATAAACGACGTGAAAAAAATAAAGTTGACCAAAATAATAAGCGAAACTGAAGTTTCTATTTTCTACCTATAAAGCACTAAATTATATGTTATATCCACTGCATAAACGGCCCAGGCTTTAACGACCGTTTAGGTCCATGAACACCTACAACACACTAATTTAGTACAAGGTTTCAATCCTTCAGCCTCAGTAACGCGCTATTTCCACTCAGATATCATTGTGTTATTGTAAAGTTGGTTGCATCTCTTATTCAAGTTATTTGAGCATTCAAATTCATCGCCCAATTCCTGTCTTATCCATTGCTTTGAATATATTTCTAGGTGAGAACGAAATAAGAAGATTGCATTCAGAAATTTGACTCCAATATGATACAATAACTCGATTTTTTTGACAAGTTTTCCAAATTATGTACATTATATACTACTCATCGGTACTTTTATTTGTACATGCTCGAATGACATCTATGATAACAACACAAGGCACTTTAATAATGTGATTTATACTTTCCTCGATCTAAGCGTTAGAGTGACATCACAAATATCCGTCAATTTGTCAACTTTATATGACACATCACTACTAAAAAATGTCATAAGCAACCTCAAATTAAAAGGTTGAAAAAGTGTGGTCGAAAAATTCCGACCTCAGGAGATTGATTTTTTTTTGGAAAATTATCGAGGTCGATTTTTTTTTTTTAAAAAAATACCGACCTCAAAATACAGAATAATAAAATGCACCATTTAGGTCCCAACCCCCTTCTTCGAACCATTGTCTTATTGGTTTTGAGTATGTTATTTTTTATTTATACTTTTTAAATTTATGTTTTCGTAAAAAAAAATTACAAAACCCGGCCTCCTAAGGTTGGTTTTGATTTTTTTTAAGAGGTTGACTTTTTGCATTTTTTTTGAAACAATTGACCTCGGTCTTTTTTTATGTTTTTAAAAACTAACCTCAGGATGTAGGTTTGAATTTTTTTCAGTTTTTGACGCTAAAAAAAATTAAAATAAACTAACCTCGTTTTCTACTCTTTTGAGATCATTTTTTAGGTCAATTTGTGGCAGTTTTTTAGTTGTACATTATACTGTTAAAGTATCCACGAGAATCTATATAACACACATATTATGTGCGCAACATGCTTTATGCATACTAAATTTGTACTTTTCTCGAATGACGTTTCTAAGTGACAACTCAATTTGGTAACCTTATGTGACACATTGATTGTTAAAGTACCCACGAGAATTTACATAACACACATAAAATATGTGCTATATGAGGGGGCATTTTAAATATTATAAACACAACGACAACTGCATTTGTTACGGTAAAAACATTCACGCTTTCATAATGCCTAGGTATATTATCTTCAATAGTTGATTCAAAAATAGACAAGAAGGTGAGAGTAGTTCGAGAAATCCCCATGGTAGGAGGAAAAAATGAATCATAATTAAATTTTATTTTGAAAAAAAAATATTTGAATGTTACACCGATTTGTCAAATGAAGAATAATATGGTGCTATTCGTTCTGTTGAAAATTGACCTATTTGTATTCATATTGATTTAAAAGTTGCTGGACACATTATTAAGGGCGAATCACACTCCTCAAAGTCGAAGGAGTAATAATTTGGGGTAAAAATTTTTAGTGGGTTGAGTTATATTAGAAAAGGTGTAATTACGAGGTCTTATGTTGTTGAAATAGTTTGATCATACCATATGCATTGTCGATGATTTTTAAAACCTCCAAATTCAAAGATTAACCACAAGTTATCCAACACTTGATAAAAGAAAATCTCTGAAATGTAAAAAAATACTAGACATGTTTCATGATTTGGGCGATCTTAACTTTCGTGGAGCGAACGAAGAAGAATATTGATGACCATTAGAAAATAAAAAATTGCATCAAAATTCTTCTTATCCTATATTTTCAATAGTTCAAGAATGGATAAACCTTACAAAATATTTACTCAAATATTAAATTATGAAATGTCATACTATTACATTTTATTGATTCTAATCAAGAAATGAATGAAAATTGAGGTCTAGATTACAATGATGAAGATGGAGAAGAAAATGGGACTCTCTTTGCCGCTGTTGCAACCGCCAACGCATGTTCGCTGCTGCTGCTCCGGCAACCTCTTCTCCTTGATCTTATATTGTACATCTCTAATGGAAGTCACATCTGCCCAAATCTACTCAGCCAACACCTCTTTTTCTTCCTTTATCTTTTCTGTTCTCTTCTTCTTGCAGGTACAGTTGGGAGTCACACTCAGGTGAACAATTTTGGCGATCAATAATTTTTGGCCATCAATTTTCGCACCAAAATTTGTCGGAATCCAACAAATCAAGCAAGAAAGTGATCCTTTTTTCCTTTCAGCTTAATCGCGGTGGCTTCTACACTTGACCCACTATTTCTCCCATCGTTCTTTACTATTTTCTTAGTAGTATCACATTCTTGGTTGACTATTTAGATTTAGCATCTGTTGTTTTTTGTCATTGAGTGTTTGGTTTTATTTTTTCCATTGATCATTTCTTGCTAAGTGTCGTGTTTAGGGTGCGATATTGCTTCCTGTTTGTATTGTAGGCTGAAGGGGACTACTGCCTCTTGATTTTCTTGACAATTTCCTCTTCTTCTAGTCTAGTAGTTTGTGTTTGGTATTGTAGGATTAGAGTATTTTTGTTCTTGATTTTGGTTGCTCTGTTCTATTTCCCTTTCTATTTATTTTATTCTAGGTTTCATTTCTCCGATTAGTTTTCACTTTCCTTAGTGGCTTTGATGGTTGATGAGAGACTAGAATCATGTCATCGGTTGGGGTTGAGATTGGGGTTAGGGTTGGGGGCGGGGGCGAGGGCGGGGGCGGGGGGTAGAAGGGGTAAGTGGGTAAAGGCAACCTCTAGGTTGAGAGTATGGTCTTGAAATATAGAAACTTTATCGGTTAAGTTCATAGAGCTAGTAAAGATTCTAGGAAGAGAAGGATTAATATTGCTCGTGTCCAGGAGACCAAATAGGTAGGTACGAAGGCTTGGGAAGTAGACGGGTACAAGTTGTGGTACTCCAGAGACGTGAGGAATAGGAATATGATAGGTATCTTAGTAGATGAAGAGCTCATGGAGCAAGTGGTAAAGGTTAGGAGGGTTAACGATAGGTTAATGTTGATCAAGTTAATCGTTGGAGGGTCTACTTTGAACATCATTAGTGCTTATGCTCCGTATGTGGGTTTGGGAAAAAAGAGAAGTTAAGCTTTTGAGAGGCTTTGAACGAGGTAGTAGGAGGTGTTCCAAATACCGAGAAGCTTTTCATTGGAGAAGATTTTAACGGGCACATCAGATCATCCCTTGGGGTTATGGTGATGTACATGGTGGGTTTGGTTTTTGGGAGAGAAATGAAGGAGGAGCCTCACTTTTAGATTTCGCTAGAGCTTTTGGGTTGACGGTAGTGAATTTGAGCTTCTCGATGAAAGAGGACCACTTGGTTACCTTTCGTAGTTCAGTGGCCAAGACGCAAATAGACTTTTTGCTCCTTAGGAAGAGCGACAGAAGTCTTTGTAAAAACTTTAAGGTGATACCAGGGGAGAACCTCTCGACCCAACATAAGCTTTTAGTGATGGACGTGGAAATTAAGAAGGAGAGAAATAAGAGGGGTTGGATGATCGCCCGAGTATTCAAAAGCTTATACGCAACATTGGAAGGTAAAGGTGGAGATAAGAAGATTATAGGCTAGCAAGGCCAGGGAAAGAAGGGCTCGAGACCTTGACCAAGTGAAACGCATCAAGGATGAGGACGACAAAGTGTTGGTGGACGAGGTGCTCACTAGGAGGAGATGACAGTTTTACTTTTATAAACTCTTGAACGAAGAGGAGGGAAAAGCATAGTGTTAGGGGATTTGGAGCACTCAGAAACACATTATGATTTTGGCTATTGTAAACGTATTAAGGTCGATAAGGTTAATGGTGCTATTCGTAGGATGCATAGTAGTAGAGCGACTGTGCCAGACGAGATTCTGGTGGAATTTTGGAAGTGCACATGCAGGGCAAGTATGAGTGGCTGACTGATTTGTTTAATGTCGTTTTCAGGACGGAGATGACTATGATTCCATTGTACAAGAACAAAAGAGTGACATTCAGAATTGCAACAACTATAGGTGTATCAAGTTGTTAAGCCACACTATGGAGGTTGAAAAAGGGTAGTGTAGTTGAGGTTGAGGATCGTGACTATTTTTGAGAATCAGTTTGGATTCATGCCTGGACGCTCGATTACTGAAGCTATTCATTTCGTGAGGAGACTGGTGGAGCAGTATAGGGAGAGGAAGAAAGATTCACACATAGTGTTCAACGACCTAGAAAAGGTTTACGATAAAGTTTCGAGAAAGGTTCTTTGGAGGAGCTTGGAGGTTATAGGTGTACATGTGGCGTACACTAGGTCGATTAAGGACATGTAATGGTGAAAAGCCTCGAGTTAGGACTGTGGAAGAAGACTTGGAGCAAATTCACATGTTGATGGGGCTACACCAGTAGGGGTGTACAAAACTGAACTGAAAATAGAATCAAACCACAAACCGAGTCAAACCAAAAAAAAACCCGACTAGTGGTTTGGTTTGACTTGGTTTGATATTGAAAAAAAATTCTACTATAATTGATTTGGTTTTAATTTAACTAAAAAAAGTCAAACCAAATCAAACCAACCCGATATAACATGTATACTATTTTTTAAAATATTTCATACATAAAAATATTTATTGTTATGTAATTTATAAATATTTTTAAAACTTTTTCATAGTTTTTAGCTTTCAACATATCATTTCAAGTTTAAACTTAGAATTTTAAATGGTCCAATAAGTTTTATAACCCATATTAGACCATGGATATTAGTACCTAACTCGCCCAAATCAATACTATTACTAACAAAAAATTATTCAATTTAACATTAGGAATGACAATCACATTACATATCTATTCTTTAATTTACATAAATACATAAACTTTTTTTTTTTAATATTTAGTCATGTAGTTAATACTTATTAGACTTATTTTAGCATGACTTTATACTTTTAAATTATAATTATTTTTATTATGACTTATTAATATGCAATATTTATTCTATGCGATTTTTATTATTTTTTTGGTTGAATATTTTATTGTCATCACTCATTATTTTATGTTATTTTTTAAGAAATACCTTAGATAATTGTATCTTGCTATGAGTAAAGAAATATTTGAAGCACAAGTTAATTATATGTTTGTATAAAGACTTTACCGAGAAAGACCCAAAAACCCCTGAAAAAGTCGAGGTTCAAAAACTCAACTTTTATTATTTTGGTTTAATTTATAAATTAAAAAATCCGATGCGAATGGTTTGATTTGGTATTTAAAAAATCCGAATCAATCCGATCCATGTACATCCCTATGCACTAGGGATCGTTCCTTAGCTCATTTTTATTTGCCTTGGTGATGGATGTATTGACGCAACAAATTCAAGGCGAGGTGCCATAGTGTATATTATTTGTAGATGACATAGTTTTGATTGATGAGACTCGTGAAGGATTTAATGTTGAGTTAGTGGTTTAGAGACACACCCTAGAGTCTAAAGGGTTTAAGTTGAATAAGACCAAGACTGAATACATGGAATGCAAGTTCAGTGAGGCGACACCTGAGATGGACGTGGTAGTGAGGCTTGATACTCATGCCATCCAGAGGAGAGGTATCTTCAAGTATCTTGGATCTATTATCCATGGGAATAGTGAGATCAACGAGGATGTTACCCACCGTATTAATGCAAGATGAATGAAATGGAGGGTCACTTCTGGAGTCTTGTGTGATAAAAAGGTTCCTCCTAAACTGAAACGTAAGTTCTATAAAGTGACGGTTAGACTGTCTATATTGTATGGGATAGAGTATTGGTCAGTCAAGAACTCTCACGTACAAAAGATGAAAGTGACAGAGATGATGATGTTGCACTGGATGTGTGGGTTTAGTAGGAGAGATTAGGTTAACAATGAGGATATTCGAGATAAAGTGAGAGTGTCTTTGGCAGAAGACAAGATGCCAGAAGTGAGGCTGAGATGGTTTGGACATGTGATGAGGAGATGCACGGAGGCCCCTATGCAGAGGTGTGAGAGGTTGTTATGAATGGCTTCAGGCGAGGTAGAGGTAGACCGAAGAAGTATTAGAGAAAGGTAATTAGACATGACATGGTGCAGTTACAACTTACTAAGGACATGACCCTAGATAGAAAAGTGTGGAGAACGCGGATTATGGTAGAAGGTTAGTAGGAAGGGATGTGCCCTTGCTAGTAGGTAGGTGTGCTTTATTTTGGGGTCCGTGCTAGTAGCCATAGTACTATGCGTGTAGTTTCTGGTTCTTGAAGTTTTGATAATGTTTGGTGTTTCGAATAGATGGTTTGTAGTATTATTTTGTGGTAGTCTTGTTTCTGTTACTATCTGTTGTTTGTTACTACCTATTATTTTTTGTTCTTATATTATTATCCTTTTCTAGACTTTTTTTGTCTTGAGCGCGGTGTCTATCAGAAACAACCTCTCTACCTCACTTCTGAGGTAGTGATACGGATTGCGTACACTCTATCCTCTCCAGACCCCACTTGTGAGATTTATTTATCATTTTATAAGACTAATTATTTTTAAATTAAAAGACAAATATAACTAAGACAAAAAGGAAAAATATATTCATAAATTCAAAATTAATAAAATACATTCATACATTAAAAATACTTAATAATCAATACAACAATAATCAAAGCCATGAGGTATTGGCGTGCATCACGATCTCATAGATTACACCTTCACTTATCATGGTCATATTCATTACACAATGAGCACTTATAAAAATATGTCATGTCTGGAACATTCATTTAATTGGGAAGATGATGTTTGCTCATACACGTATTCTATCTAAGTAATTTTTGTTAGCAATCATAGAAAATGATTGTGATGGCCAATATGCCTCATCGCCAAGTGATCTGAATTGTCCAAAATACGTTATTTTTTTAGTTTATCACATTTTATTTTGGTGCGATATAGTTATAAACTTAAGTGCTTCCTTCTTCAAGATGTCCACATACTTCTCAATATTTGCTTCTTTTATCCTCTTTATCAGCCTATGGGCGAAAGAGGAACAAACTTAGGAAGTGGTGAAGGAAGTTTTGACACCTTAACTACCTCTTCCTTAACCTCTAAATTTCTTGCTTCTTTTACCTGTAACTTTTTCATAACACTCTCGTTAGCAACAACGACTGGTATTTCAACCTTGGACTGATCCTCAACTTCAGCAACCTCAATGTTTGATAGGAGAAAATTACCAATCTATTGGGTGATAGCCATGTAGCGAGATAAAGAATCACTTTCATTACCTTTCAAATTTTTGACTGTGTTGCTTAAGAATTGGACTTTTAGAGGTGGATTTTATTCTCTAGACAGATCTCTCATCTGCAGCTCTAATTTCTGAATGAATGTAATATGAAAACTCACAACCTCAGTCATGTTTTTCATTGCAGTATCAGTCCGCTCTTGATTTTGAATTTTTTTTGTAGCATACCTTTTAACTTAGACTGGTTCTGCTTAAAAGAAATATCATCTTGTTGTTGTTGCTAGTTAGAAGATTTTTCTTTAGGCGGGATGCGTGGATTGGAGCTCCTGTTTCTAAAGTTGTTAATATTATTTTAGTTGTTCTTGTTTTGTCCACCTTGATTCTGATATCCTGAACCTTTACCTTGCCCTTGTGATTGAGGTCTCCACTGATTTTGGTAATTCAAACTCTAATAATTTTAGCACTCATAATCACCTTGAGAGTTGTTGACATAATTGGCATTCTCAATCTACACGAAGGAGACTCTAGATATTGATTTACTTATTGTGCATAATTCACCTGTGACATCACCTGAACCTCATCAATGATATTCATATTTTTCAAACTATTTTCGGTGAACCTCTTGGTCAATAGGTTTATACTAGTGGTCATGTTGGATATCATCTGATTCTTCTCTTGGTTCTCCTTAATCAGATTAGTGAGGGAAATAGTCTCATAAGATACATTTCACTAAAATCACCTGAATACCAAACCTGATTATGCTTAGTTACCTTGTCTAGCAAGTTCGAGACATGTGGGAAAGTTTTTTTTGAAATAATTTTCATTCGTATTGTGGGACACATTGGTTCAAAGAATTCAACCTCATATAGTATAACAACCCTTATAGTAATTTTTGGATTTCCATGTGTTTTGTCCATTTTTGCCGTGGTTTTATACTATTTGTGATCTGCAGGTGTAGGTTGCATGATTCTCAAGGTGTTTAATTAGGCTTTAGGTGAGTTTTTCATTTTGGAAGGTTTGAAAGTTAATGTGATTGACTTTGGTCAACATTTAGAGATTTAAACATCGTATAAATTTTTTATCAGTTTTGTTAGCTCCAGAATGTCATTTTTTGGTTAGTAGCACTATTGGTTTGGGTCCCGAGGCATTTTAAGTCATTGGTTGAAAATTTAAAAGTTTTTTTCTAGAGTTGAATTTGGTCAACATTCATCGATAACAATCTTCATCAGTGAATCTAACGATTTCATTGAGTCTGAAATATTAATTTTAGCCTAGTAGTACAGTTGATTTATGTTCACAGGTTTTCAAACAAATTTTGAGGGTTTAATCGGTGAACTTTTTATTGTTTTCCATTGCTGGTGCTTAGATGCTGGTCCAGCTAGGTTTCCTTCTTTGCATTATCAAGCCTCTCGTCGTATTCACGAAGAAGGATTTTCTCTGACCTTTACCTCCACGAGGAGGGCCTGCATTCACAAAGGGTTAATCTTGGATTTGGGGCTGAGTCTTTAATCATTCATCGCGAACGCGATTAAATCATCGTGAATGCAATGGATCGAGGTCGATAAGCATCACATTTGTGAGGTTGTGACCGCGAATGCGATAAATTAATCATTGGGATAAATTAAAAAATTCATTTTCGGTCATAGATTCTATATCTCAATTTTTTGAATTTAGAAACTCGATTTTAGGAGATTGTAAAGGGAAATTTTGAGATTTATTCGTTGGGTAAGTTTCCTATACTACTTTTACATATTTTTCAATGATTATTTCATGATTTTTCCTTCAAATCTTGATTTTCAACTTGAAATTTTGAATTTTTTCCAGTAAAATTAAAAGATTAATATTTTGATAATTTCAAGCTCAAATTTTACTTAGTTTTAGATGATATTTCATATTTGAACTTCTTAAACTTTGGATAAATTAATTTTTCAATAAAATTTCAGTTTTAATTTTATCCTTATGGGCTTGGAGTTGGCTTTTGGGTTGACTTTTTGGACCTAGTTTAGAACTTTAGCATTATGGATATCATTGGACTCGTGCTTATGCATAGAGTTTATTTTTGATAAAATGATTGCATTCAGAGACTTTTTGTAAAGGAAAAGCTCGGGTTTGACTTGGTAGAGTTTGTTGTTCGACTTTGAGGTAGGTTATGACTTAACTTTCCTTAGACTTTGCTTGAGTTTGGGAACTTATTGTGTAAAGCATGCTATGAGTTGAATGAAATTATGAATTGGGGTACTAAATGAGTTGAATTATCATTACAATGCTCAAATTGGGGCTTATACTGTATGGGTGATAAGGAACTTAGATTCTTGGATTGAGATTGAGGCTCGTAGCCGATATTCATGAACTTATTGTAATTCTGAGATTTTGATCATATCTATGTATTTGGCTTATTGCTTCGTGTGCATGCATATTTATTCATTCATCTCATGGATCACTGAGTTGTACTGATAGAAACACGATTTTAAGAGAAAAATAAAATATTTTTACTGATTCAGTTCGATGTGTATCTCGGACGTGAATGTGTGATACTTTATTAATTCAATCTGATATAGAATACCAGATTTGAATATGTGGTACTTTATTGATCTTAGTCCAATAACAGATTCCAAATAGGGTATATGGACCTCGCGAGTTTTCTATGGATCCCATCTTTGCAGCAAATCATTAGAGAGGGTGTATACCGGTAGGCATGACTATTGTATTTTATCCCATATCATTACATAGAATTATCATTTGAGTTATTATTTTGATTGAGATTTACCGTATCATTATTGATATTGAACTGCTGAATTTTTTCTGCGTGCAAGATTATTTTAGTATTTTTTATTCGATATTTTAACTGGTTAAGCTCAATCGGCCTATGATGCCTACTGAGTACAAGTGGATCGTACTCACCCTTACTTTTCTGCATCCTTCTTATGTAGATCCTAGTTTAAGCAAATAGTGCATGCATCGATTCATGCAGATTATTGTGGAATTGATGCTTCGATGAGCTTCTGCCTTCAGAGACTTTCTCGGCTTCCTCCATTATTTACTTTTGTCTTTTTCTTATTTCTTAGACAATTTGATTTTGGATTTTAGACACGTTTTGTATTAGAGTTACTCTTGTATTTGTGACAGCTGAGTCTTGAGATATTTTGAGAGTCTAGTATTCAGTTTCCTTTTTATTATTGCTGATTTGAGTTATTACTAGATATTCATTGTGTTATTCTGCTATTCACCTTATTTTAAGTTACTTGCATTTGTTGAGTTAGGTTTACCTGACATGATTGGATCGAGGTAGGTACCATCACAATCCTTGAAATTTTAAATCGTGATATATAGAACTTTTACAAAAGAATATTCTCTGAAAAATCATGATTTGGTGATCACAATAGATATTTATTGAAGCACTTTCATGTTTTGAATAGTTGTTCTCCTGGGATTTGTTTGAAGTGAAAGATCTTGTCTCTCAATTTTGCATTTTTGCTCGGAGGGAATTACTTCTTTAGAAACACGCTGAGCAACTCCCCCATGTATGAATGGAGTTTGGTGGCAAGTTGTGAAACCAAGTTCTAGTTTCACCAGTGAGGGAGTACTTGAAAATCTTAAATATTATAGCATATTCAAAACATGATTCTGCTTGTGCATTGCACACATATCCAAGTTCTTTAAATACTTAAGGGGTCATCATCAGTAAAGTTATGTCACAACCCTTTAACTTTAAACATGGTTTAGATACTATCTTCAATTTTAAATGAGGTGGCATTAACACGGGGCAAAACAATGGCTATGAGTTTCCAGAGTCAAGTCCGCAAAAACATTCTCATGGATAAGAATTAGCTGCCTTGGCAGTTATCTATGCAACAACCTCCTCAACAGCTTGTGCGGATATTTCTTATTGTGCTGCTCTTGCTGCCATTATCACATGGTTCACAAACAAAGCAAACAAGGTTTAATAAAATAGAAAAACTTAATCAAAGTAAATACCAATCAATAATTTTAAAATTATATTTTTCAGCAACGACGCTAAAATTTGATACACTCAAAATTACACCTATAAAATAATGTAATGTGGTCCTATAAAAATATATTAACCTAACAAGGTTGAAATTGAATCTCATAGAAATAGACATGTAAAGCTACAGATCAGACGAATACTCAACCGATGATCTAATTTCTATTTTCGTTAATATTAAAATAGTTAATTTTAAATTAACTACTATTACAAAAATAACAAGAACAACAACAACATACCAAGTGAATCCCAATAGTAAGGTCTGAGAGGGTAGCGTGTATGTAGACCTTATCAATACCTCGTGGGAGGTAGATGGGTTATTTTTGATAGTCTCTCGTCTCAAGTGTAAAAATTTCAAGTACAAAAGAAAAGGAAATGATGGAGAAAATATAGCAACTAACAAGGTAAATAATACAAAATCTACAAGAAAAAAATAAGAACAACAACAAAATAGAATGATAATCAAAACATAATTAACTATTAAAATTGTGGAATTAATATGCTTGTAAAACTATTATGATTAAAGAACTAAAGTTGTGTTCCTCTTTTATGAAATACAACATTCTAGATTTTCATGCATATATAAATAATTGGGTTGTCCAGATATGCACTCGATCTCTATACCATCACTTAATCTTTCTCAATAGTTGAACGATTTATCTCAATATAATTTCCAAAATACATAACAGTTATTAAAGAAGAGCGATCAATATATGCCAAGTAAATTCAACTTATCCCTAAGTGAATTTATCAAATGAAGGTTAGCGCTCCGAGTTCTTGCTAATTATTTCTACCAAATCCTAATTCATTTTTCAAGCAAAACTAGGATAATATGGTGTATGTTTATGTTTGCAACCATCAAGAAACAATGAAAACGAGAAACAACTCGATATCCTAAAATCCAAAAATTATGTAATCATGAAAACACTATGAACACCTATATTGAGACCACATCCTCAATAGAGGTTTCAACTACTCATAATGCAGTAAAAAATAATTAAAAAATAATGAAGAATTCATGGTTATTTGCTCAAGAAAGATGAAGAAAATAATCCAAGATTGTATTGTAAAAAATTCACAAAAAAGATAAACTAGAGAGTATTCTATTATCTACAGTGTTCATACACAATATTCTATAAAGGGAAGGATGATATGATATCATGCACCGCTATTCATGCTAGACATATACTTCAAGGTCTAAACAAAAAGATCTAAGCCATACTCACCATTGGAGCACAAAAAGAAGCTTGGAAGGGTCTTATTAGACTCCAATAATATCAATTCCACATTTACATGATAGCTTGGAGTAAGGAATGAGCTAAGAGTGATGCTACCTTGTTGTGATCCTCCTCCACATCGCATGAAGGAGTTACGACTGCAACAACCATAACAACATATAGGCAGGTTGCTCTTCAAGATGATAGAGTTTGCAGCCACCAGCACCACAACAAGAAAGCCTTGCAACCGCAACAAGCTCCGAAAGAGCTAGGCAAATCACAAGGCCAAGTCCTAGAGTTGGTGGCCATCTATTCGACCTTTCATAAAATGAAGGGTAAAATACATTCACCCAATACAATTTATTCCTTCACATCACATCTCCCAAGCTGAAGGCATGACATGAGACTGGAGTTTTCCAAGTCCCATGCGACCACATCACACTTTTTATAACCGTAAAGAGCCTAGAGGTAACACCTCAGAATCTGAATCAGCTTTTAGACTTAGGAATTCTGGATTTCTGAAGTTTCCAGGATCCACAGGCACAATCTAAGAGTCGTGGATGGAACATGAGCTGTGGATAAGCCTCGTGGAACCAGTTCAACAGACCTCTCTTCAGGTCTGAGAACCATGACTAGGGTTGAGGGGTCGTGGATGGTTCCACGAGTTATAGAACCAGTTCGTGAGAGTTAGACTAAGGGTCAATCTTTTCCTCTGAAACTACAGAAGGTTTCTATGGGCTGTGAATAGTTCTATGGGCCATAAAAACCCTCCGTGGAAATCAAACCTGCTACCTTTAAATTTGGATAAGAAACCACAACCAGAATCTATGGTTTGTGGTCCTGTCTATGAGTCGTAGACTCCGTCCGTGGAACCTAGGCCGAGATATTTAAACAGTTTTTCTAAATTAAATTTCTGGGGTATTTTATAACTTCTCACTCTTTTAGCACCTAAGTTAAGTTGTTTTAGATCAAATTAGAGGGGTTTTAGTCCCACTTAGCTAGTTCTTCACTCATTCTCCCAATTCAAGCTCCAAAAGAAAGAAAAGAATTCTCCTCTCAAGCTCCAAGGGGTTTCATCTTCAAGCCTCCATCTCCAGATTTTGGCTAAGAAAAGCTTTGGGTTCAGGTATGTGGGTATTTAATAAGGGATTCCTTTCACCCTTATGCCCAAAACCTTTGATTTTACTTTGGATTTATGAAAATATGAAACTAGGGTTCTTTCCCCATTTTGTGAAGTTATTTTAAATTCATTTTATTAGAATCAATTAATGGTTTCTAATCCCTTATCCATGATTTTAAATGAGAATCCTCAAGTATTTCAAAAGACCATGAATTGAGAATGATTTCTAGTATGATTTGCGTCCTATTGCATGATTTCAAGTAAAATTTGCATGTTTAGATAACATGACCTCAAGTATCTATGAAATTGCATGCCTAGTTCTTCAATTATGAGTTTTAGTAAAAATTATGTTTTCAACTATGGCCATGCTTTGTTTTTTTTTTTTGAATTATGAAGTACAAATAGCATGACATTAGATAGGTCCCTAAACTTTATAAAAAGTTTGGCATCCAGATATATCTACCTAAGCTATGAACAATTTTGGCATTAGATAAATCACAAGTATTATGTGATCTATATGTATATTTTGAGAGTAGTACTTAGCATCGAGTTGGACTGGGTTTAGCGTACCCTTAAGTCCCAGAACTATGCAACACCATATATTTATTTAGCCCCTTAGTTGGGTATTAGAACTAGTGATCACGCCAGTCATGTCTCTATACCCTGGCAAGGTATATTGGGTCCTCTCGATGGGGCATATACATCAGACTCCACGATCAGCTCACGTGGTTTATATCGATTAATAGGCTCTCCCACAGAGATGGTTTAAAGCTTTTAAATGTATTTGACTCTTTTCTTCAGATTTTAGACTTACTACTCATGCTTTACGAATATAACTATATCTTCAGCTTATGATGTTGCATTGAGTCATAATACTACAAATATTATTATGATCTTATGATTTCAGCTTTAAGTATGTTTTAAGCATATTTTTCCTATGGTTTATGCATCTCTCACATGCTCAGTACATTCCATAGTACTAATCACATACTTCTTTGTGTTGCATCCTTTGATAATGTAAATTTAGGCGCTCTCTCTCAGACTCATGGCTAGACCTAACAGGATTTCCAGTCATAAATTGGTGAGTCCTTATCTTTTGAGGAGTAGTTATGATTCTTAGTTATTAGATTCTTTTCATTTAGCACGTAGAGTTAGCTGGGTTCTTATCCCAGCAACTCCTTATGTCAGGTTTAGAGGCTTTTTATACATATCTAGACATTCAGTTTTATGTGTTTCAGATTCTACTACTCTTAGACCTTGGTCTTATGCTTAATTGAATTGCCTTCTTCCATTATTTAAGGTATGCAAGCAATACTTGGATATGTTCATGATTATTTTCATTGATGATATTTTGATCTACTCTTGGAGTGAAGAGGAGCATGCAGACCATTTGAGAGTTGTATTGCAAACTCTTAAGGATCGTCAGTTATTTGCTAAGTTCAACAAGTGTGAATTCTGGATGCAGTCCATTGCTTTTCTGGGTCATGTTATGTATAGAAAGGGCATTCGAGTAGATTTACAGAAGATTGAGGCAGTGAAAAACTGGCCTAGACCCACTTCCCCGACAGACATTAGGAGCGGTTTTGCTTTTACTGTAGGAGATTTATGGAAGGATTTTTATCCATAGCTGCCCCTTTGACCAGGTTGACTAATAAAAAGGTTAAGTTTCAGTATTCTGATGAGTATGAAATGAACTTTCATGAATTGAAGACTAGGTTGACCACATGTCTAGTTTTGGCTCTACCAGAGGGTTTAGATGGATTTGTTGTGTATTATGATGCGTCTAGAGTTGGTTTGGATTGCGTTTTGATGCAGTGTGGTAAGGTGATTGCTTATGCTTCAAGACAACTTAAGATTCATGAGAAGAACTATTGGACTCATGATCTTGAGTTAGCAGCAATGATTTTTACTTTGAAGGTTTAGAGACACTGCTTGTATGGTGTCCATATAGACGTGTTTACCAACCATAAGAGTCTTCAGTATATGTTCACTCAGAAGGAATTGAATCTTCGTCAGAGAAGGTGGCTTGAGCTTCTTAAGGACTATGATATGAGTGTGCTTTCCTATTCGAGTAAGGCTAATGTTGTGGCTGATGCACTTAGTAGTTTATCTATGGGTAGTGTGTCATAGGTTGAGGAAGTCAAGAAGGAATTGGCTAAAGATGTTCATAGGCTGTCTCAATTAGGAGTTCACCTTACAGATTCAGCGAATGATGGTGTTATTATTCAGAGTGGATCTGAATCTTTTTTGGTAGTTGAAGTGAAGGAGAAGCAAGACAGTGATCCCATCTTGCATCAGTTGAAAGGTGCAGTCCATCAGCAGAGAGTAAAGGTTTTCTCCCAAGGGGGAGATGATGTACTTCGATATCAGGGGCGATTGTGTGTTCCTAATATAGATGGTTTGAGATAACGGATTTTAACCAAGGCTCATAGTTCTAGATATTTAATCCACCTCGGTGCCACCAAGATGTATCATGACCTACAGAAAGTCTATTGGTGGAATGGCATGAAGAGGGACATTGCAAATTTTGTGCCTAAGTGTCCCAACTATCAGCAAGTGAAGGTAGAACATCAGTGACCAAGTAGGATGACTCAGGATATTGATCTTCCTACTTGGAAGTGGGAAGAGATTAACATGGATTTTAGTACGGGTTTACCTCGTACATGCAGACAACATGATTCTATTTGAGTGATTATCGACAGGATGACTAAGTCATCCCACTTTTTGGCTATCAAGACTATTGATTTAGCATAGGATTATTCCAGAATCTACATCCATGAGATAGTCAAATTGCATGGGGTTCTATTGTCTATCATCTCAGATAAGGGTATTCAGTACACATCCCAGTTTTAGAGGTTATTTCAGAAGGGTCTTAGTACTCAGGTGAATCTTAGCACAACTTTCCACCCGAAGACAGATGGCCAGGCAGAGTGTACTATTCAGACCTTAGACGATATGTTGAGATCTTGTGTGATTGATTTCAAAGGTAATTAGGATAATCAATTACCTCTTATTGAGTTTGCCACAAAAATAGCTTTCATTTAAGCATTCAGATGGCTCTCTATAAGGCACTTTATGGGCTGAGGTATAGATGGCCTATTAGTTGGTTTGAGATAGGTGAAGCATCCTTGATAGGTCCAGATTCAGTGGATGAGACTATGCAGAAAGTTCAGCTTATTAGAGAGAGGTTGAAGACTTCTCAGTATCGACAGAAATCCTACGCAGATGTGATGAGGAGGAATTTAGAGTTTGAGATGGATGATTGGGTGTTCTTGAAGGTGACACCCATGAAGGGTGTGAAGAGATTTGGTAAGAAGGGGAAACTTAGTCCCCGATTTGTAGGTTCCTACATGATTTTGAAGAGAGTTGGTAGTGTGGCATATGAGTTGGAATTGCCATCTGAGCAAAAAGTGGTTCATTCAGTTTTTCATGTTTCATTGTTGAAGAAGTGTGTTGGTGATCCGACATCTATTATGCCATTAGAAAATATGAGTGTAAAGGATAATCTCTTATATGAGAAAGTTTTGATCGAGATTCTTGATCATCAGGTTCGAAGGTTGAGGAACAAGGAAGTCACTTCGGTGAAGGTTCTTTGGAGGAACCAGTCAGTTGAGCGAGCTACTTGGGAAACAGAAGGTCCATGAAGACCAAGTACCCTCATCTTTTTCCTACCGATCCAGTTTCAGCTTGAGGTGATAGTTTCCTCCTTAGTATATTCCTCCGGTTCTATTCCATCAGCCTTTCTCATGATCCTAGTATGCATTCATGTCTTAAGGTGTTATTTCAGTCATGTTTTAAGTTCAAACTCAATCATTATGCTTATACTTCAGTTTTTATGATCTATTTGTGGGGATTGTAGATATTTCCCTCTAAACTCAGCTTGCTTAGTCTTCATTCGAGGACGAATGATCCCAAAGGAGAGATCAACTTTTAAACTTAGGAATTTTGGATTTCTGAAGTTTCCAGGGTCCAAGGGCACAATTCACTAGTCATGGATAGAACCACAAGCCGTGGATGAGCCTCGTGGAACTAGTTGAGCAGACCCCTTTTTAGGTCTGAGAATCATGACTAGGGTTCACGGGTCGTGGATGGTTTCACAGGTCATAGAACCAGTTCGTGGAAATCAAACTGAGGGTCAGTCTTTTCCTATGAAACCACGAAAGGTTTTTATGGGCCGTGAATAGTTCTATGGGCCGTGAAACCCCTCCATGGAAATCAGCCCACAACCTGTCAATTTGGCCAGGAAACCATGACCACAATCTATGGTCCATGGTCCTGTCTACAGTCTGTAGACTTCATTCGTGGAACCTAGGTTGAGATTTTTAAAAAGTTTTTCTGAATTAAATCCCTGGGGTATTTTTATAATTTCCCACTCTTTTAACTCTAAAGTTAAGTCTTTTTAGGCCAAATTAGAGAGGTTTTACTCCCACTTAGCTAGTTCTTCACTTATTCTCCCAATTCAAGCTCCAAAAGAAACAAAAGGATTCTCCTCTCAAGCTGCAAGGTCTAGGGTTTCATCTTCAAGCCTCCATCTCCAAATTTTGGCTAAGAAAATATTTAGGTTCAGGTATGTGGATATTCAATAAGGGATTCTTTTCACCCTTTTGCCCAAAACCTTTGATTTTACTTTGGGTTTAGGAAATTATGAAATTAGAGTTTTTGCCCAATTTGTAAAATTGTTTTGAATTCAGTTTATTAGCATCAATTAATGATTTCTAATCCCTTATCAATGATTTTAAATGAGAATCCACAAGTATTTCAAAAGCTCATGAATTGAGAATGATTTCTAGCATGATTTTCTGGCTATTGCATGGTTTCAAGTAAAATTTGCATGGTTAGATAACATGACCTCAAGTATCTATAAAATTGCATGCCTAATTCTTCAAATTATGAGTTTTAGTAAATGTAACACCCCAAAAATTCTATGCCAAATTTGAACCGTTCTTCATGTGTTGTTAGACCCGAACTAGATAAATTTTCTATCTATATAAGTATTAAGACCTATTATTATGTTTTGAAGGTGTATTAGATATGAATAAGGGTCATAAAGAACCTCTAGCTCAAAGTTGAGTTGAAAGCTTCCTTACCGATTGAGTTTTAGTGTAAGATTTTTCAAGGGTCAACTTCAAACGATTATAAATCCTAGAATATTAAGAGTTAGGTGGTCTAGTACCCACTAAATTAAATGTATTTGAATCTTCTTTCCAACACCCCAACCATGCCTTAATACGAGTTTGGAGTAAAAGGATATCCGTGTTTTACTACAGGGTGTCTATCTGTCAAAATGACAGACAGCAACCACGAGAAGGTTCCACGAATCATGGATGTTTCCACGAGTCGTGAAACCAACTCGTGGAAATCAGTTTTTACCTGGAAATCACGAGAAGGTTCCAAGAGTCATGGAAGTTTCCACGGGTCATGAAACCAACTCGTGGAGATCAGTCTAGAGCCCTGAAAAGTCCCTTGGAACCACGACTTCCATTCCACGGATCGTGATTCATTCCACGATCCGTGATTTGTGTCCATGGAAGCCTTTGACAAAATTTTCTGAAGTTTTTAAATTCTTTTCCCAGGGGTATTTTGGTAATTTCCCACTCTTTTAACTCCTAAGTTAAGTTATTTTGGGCAAATTAGAAGGGGTTTTATTCCCACGTAGCCTAGGTTCTCTTCCATTCTCTCAATCAAGTTCCAAAAGAAAAAAAAAGAGTTTTATCATCTCAAGCTTCAAGTTAGGATTTCATGCTCTATAGCAAGGGATTCACTTCAAGTCTCCTAAATCTTTTCAATTCAAGTGGGTTAGCTCCAACCAAGGTATATGGGTATTCAATAAGGGATTCCTTCTCCCTTATGCCCAAAACCCCAATCTTCTAAATTAAATTTATGGATTTCTAAACTAGGGTTCTTACTCAATCCTTATGGATCCTTCTAAAATTGATTCCTCATGATTCTTCTATGGATTCTAACTCTAAATTGCATGATTTTGCATGAGTTTTTATGAGGGGTTTCTTATTCATTATTTTAAGGCAAATCCTTGTTCAATTTATGAAACTTGGGTTCTTACCCAAATTGGAAAAAAGTTATGAGTTTTGTTTTAAAGCTTCAATTCATGATTTCTCATCTATTACCCATGCTTTAATTGATATTTTGTAAGTGTTCTCAAAAGCCCATATGTTAAGCATAAAATTTGATTTCTAACATGAATCCATGAATTTACATGTTTCTAAGAAAAAATTGGCATGATTAGATATCATGGCCTTTATGTATTTATGAAATTGCATGCAAAATTCTTCAAGTATGACTTTTGAAAGAAAAGTTTGTTTTAAGCTATGGTTAAGCTAAGTATTCAAATTATGAATTTGAATATCATGGCATCAGATATGTCTTATTGCTTTTCAAACAGTTTTGACATCAGATATGTCACTAGTTATGAACAGCTTTGGCATCAGATATGTCATTGGTTATAAACTGTTTTGACAACAGATATGTCATCAGTATGAACAGTTTTGGCATCAGATATGCCCAGTATTATATGAGCTATATGTATATTTTAGGAGTAGTATTAGCACCGAGTTGGACAGGGTGAGAGTACCCAAAAAGGTCCCAGAACTACGTGCCCTCGTAGGTATTAAATCTCCTCTGTTGGGCATCAGTTTTAGTGATCACGCCACAGTAATGTCTTTATACCCTGGCAAGGTATATTGGGTCCTCTCGATGGGGCGGATACATCAAATTCCATGTAGCTCACATGGTCTATGTCGGTTACAGAACCTCCCACAGAAATAGTTTATGCTTTAAAAATATATTGACTCTTTGCTTTCAGATTTCAGACTTACTACTTATGATTATGTTTTTAGCTTATGATATTGCATTGAGTCATTACATTACATATTTTACTATTACCACATGATTTCAGCTTCAAGGATGATTTAAGCATGTTTTATCACAAATTATGCATGATCTCAGTTTTAAACAGGTTTTCAAGTATATTTTTATCATGACCTATGCATATCCCACATACTTGGTACATGATATAGTATTGAAACATATCTTGCGCTTCATCATTTGATGATGCCGATTCAGGTGTTCCTTCTCAGACCCGTGGCTAGAGCTTCCAGGCCACTTTCTATCAGCTGTTGGTGAGTCCTCTTAGATCGAGGACTAGTTATGTTCTTAGTCAGTGTTAGCTATTATATTTTTGCCACACTTCGAGTTAGCTAGGGTCTTGTCCTAGCAACTCTTTATGTCATGTAGAGGCCTTTTCAGACATAGACAGTGTTCGAGTCTCTTTTTGGATTTTATGTTTCTAATTGACTTGATTACCTATGTATATGATTCCAGATTTATCTATTATGTTTCCTCTTACCTGTTGTTATGCTTGAGAATGATATGACCAAGGTTTAGCTTGGGACACTTGTGGTCCCAAGTCTCGTGTTATGTCTAGGTGGTAATCTCGGAGAGTGACAAACTTGGTATCAGAGCCTCAGGTTCAAGAGTCCTAGGGTGTCTGAAAGCCGCATCAAGTAGAGTCTCTTTCATGGGTGTGAAGTGTTCCACACTTATGAGAGAGAGGCAATGAGGTGTCTTAGGAAAAACTTCACTCTTTTTCATGTTCTATATCGTGTGATAGAGTTTAACTCTATTTATTCTCCAAATATATGCGTTGTCCCCAATTCCACCTGCTTTACCTCATATTTGTGGTGCCAGAAGTAGTAAATCTCAGATTATCAGCGAGGTGCTCTCAGATTCTCTTTCTGAACCTTGTTACTAATTATTTTGTAAGAAGGGAAAATATGTACCTAGATCCTTGGGTAGTGTTGCCACCCGACATATGTTGTATTGCAAGCAATTAGTAGTAGAATGAACCTAGAGCCAGAAATATGAAGTCAGAAGGATGGTAGCCTATATGGGGGAATGATAGTTTTGTGGTATTTTCTGGTAGTCTTGGTATAGTGTATGTAAGAGTTTAAGTGATGAGTTGCAGCAAGTGTGAACGTATAGGCATGATATATATATGTGAGTTAGAGAAGGATGGGCAATTTTGAGCCTCTCGGTATAGGCTTTAACGCATTTGATTTGGTAGGTAGTAGAAAGAGAGAGCTTTGGGAGTTAGAACCATGTAAGCTTGACATGTCTTTGTAAGGGATAGGTTGGAAGTTATTGAGTGTGATATGTACAACCTTTATATGAGATAGAAAGGCTGATGCCAAGATATTTAGGTAGGGGTGATCCTTAGAATATAGAAGGTAGTGTATATTCAGATTAATTCCTAGAGTAATGTTTGCTCTGTTAGATTAAAATGATCATAGTTCCGTTTATAAGTTAGCGAGAGGTCCACAGACTTAGAATGTAGATGAATCTAAGGGGGAGATGGTGGGATGTAGAATCAGTCAAATTTTAGAGACTCAAGTAGTGATGCTAATGGGTGTCAAAATGAAGTTAGGACGGATGCAGGGACTTATTTCTATCCTAGCACCTTAAGTATACTTCCCTCATTACAACATCTCATTCATGTCTTGTATTCCAGTGCCATGTCCTTAATTTGAATTCACGAACTTCATGTAGATTCACGTCCATACTCAACTCCCAGAACAAACAGAAATTGCTCCAGACAGAATTCCAATCTTACTCTATGATTCTACGAATTCCAGCTCTTACACCATGATTCTTGTCATATATGAAAGCTCATGTCTCACACTATGCTCAACTCTATATACTCAGTTCTCAAGGTATGCCTTAATGGATAATGAAATCATGCTACATTATGTATATGCTCATACCAGATTTCTTGAAAAATTTGTGCTTGTGATTTCCTTATTCTAACCATGCTTTGTATGTCCAGGATGTGAGACACTCATGCCCTTTTCACTTGACTTATCAAACCCCACCTTGAGTGGCTAGATCAAATTAAGTATAAGTTAAGACCGATCAGTATTCCTTCATTCGTGATGCTCATGCTCCCACTCTATTCTCTCAGTGATCTTGGCTTGTGTTTTCATAGCTGTTAGTAGAGGAAGCTAAGTAGTAGCCTGGATAGGAAGTAGTAGGTTGTAAGCGTGGAAGAAAAGTTAGGTGAGTATTATTCATGTGAAATAGTTAGATGAGAATTTTTGGTATGTCTTTTTGTAGAAGTTCTTCAAGTTACATCTCCGAGGTATGCTAGGAAGAAGGGGGAAGTCTTGGATGGTATAAGCTATAACTATAAGTTGATCATAGTGATAGGCTTGAAAGTAATAATGAAATACATGTGGGCTTTTGCTTTGTGTGCCTAGTGACCCATTGATTAGAGCTCAAGCTTAGTTGATTTTCTTGATAAGGAGGAATATCATTCTTGGGAGGAAATTCTGGATGTAAGAGATTTAGTCAAGATAGGCTTGAACATAGTGAAAGTAGGTAGTAGGTAGTTAGACTCAGACCTTAGTATTCAAAGGAGTTAGTGTAGTTGAAAGGTGTTTCTAAGCTTAAGAGTTGTAAACCGTAGTGATTAAGGCGAGGATAGTCTTTTCTTACTCCTAGCCCAGGGTGCCCATATCTTAGGTCCAGTAACTTCAGCTTGCAAGAATACTAGACTCCTCTTATCAGATCAGTTCAGACCTATCGATAATCATTCCTAAGGTTACAAGGCCCTACATTTAGTTTAGTCCAAGGTAGTAAGTTCAGTTTAAAAGAGAATGGTTTCCTCGTATAGTTACCCCTCTCAGTTTGATGTCCTTTTCAGTTATCTATGATTTCTAAGAATGCGCTCATTCCTTATGAGTTTCAGCTGAGACACTACTCTTAATCCAGATCAGTTATCATGTTAGCCATTCAGTTTCATACACCATCAGTTGTTCCCATACCCTCAGTATGCTTACATGCCTCATGAATTTAGCTCAGTTTATAATTCAGTCAGAGATCAGTTATCATGTAAATACTTCAGCTTTTAAAAAAAATTGATAGAATTTCAACCCTTTCCCCCTCCACTCTCAACTTAGAAGTCTTCATTTGAGGATGAATGATCCCAAGGGGGAGATATTGTAACACTCCAGAAATTCTAAGCCAAATTTGAACCGTTCTTCATGTGTTGTTAGAACCGAACTAGATAAATTTTCTATGTATCTAAGTATTAAGACCTATTATTAAGTTTTGAAGGTGTATTAGATATGAATAAGGGTCATAAAGAACCTCTAGCTCAAAGTTAAGTTGAAAGCTTCCTTACCGATTGAGTTTTAGTGTAAGATTTTTCAAGGGTCAACTTCAAATGATCATAACTCCTAGAATATAAATAGTTAGGTGGCCTAGTACCTACCAAATTAAAGGTCTTTGAATTTCATTCTAACGCCACCAATCGTACCTTAATATGAGTCTGGAGTAAAAAGATATCAATATTTTACTACAAGGTGTCTGTCAGTCAAAATGACAGACAACAACCACGAGAAGGTTCCACGAATCGTGGAAGTTTTCACGAGTCGTGAAACCAACTCGTGGAAATCAGTTTTTACCTGGAAATCATGAGAAGGTTCCACGGGTCATGGAAGTTTCCAGGGGTCATGAAACCAACTCGTGAAAATTAGTCCAGAGCCCTGAAACGTTCCTTGGAACCACGACTTCCATTCCACGGACCGTGATTCATTCCACGGGCCGTGATTTGTGTTCGTGGAAGCCTTTGATGAAATTTTTTGAAGTTTTTAAATTCTTTTTCTAGAGGTATTTTGGTAATTTCTCACTCATTTAACTCCTAAGTTAAGTTATTTTGGGTAAATTAGAAGGGGGTTTATTCCCACTTAGCCTAGGTTCTCTTCCATTCTCTCAATCAAGTTCCAAAAGAAGAAAAAGGAGTTTCATCATCTCAAGCTTCAAGTTAGGATTTCAAGCTCCATTGCAAGGGATTCACTTCAAGTCTCCTAAGTCTTTTCAATTCAAGTGGGTTAGCTCCAACCAAGGTATGTGGGTATTCAATAAGGAATTCCTTCACCGTTATGCCCAAAACCCCAATCTTCTAAATTAAATTTATAGATTTCTAAACTAGGGTCCTTACTCAATCCTTATGGGTCCTTCTAAATTGATTCCTCATGATTCTTCTATGGATTCTAACTCTAAATTGCATGATTTTGCCTGAGTTCTTATGAGGGGTTTCTTATTCATGATTTTAAGGCAAATCCTTGTCCAATTTATGAAACTTGGGTTCTTACCCAAATTGGGAAAAAGTTATGGGTTTTATTTTAAAGTTTCAATTCATGATTTCTCATCTATTACCCATGCTTTAATTGATGTTTTGTAAGTGTTCTCAAAAGCCCATATGTTAAGCATAAAATTTGATTTCTAATATGAATCCATGAATTTGCATGTTTCCAAGAAAAATTTGGCATGATTAGATATCATGGCCTTTATGCATTTATGAAATTGCATGCAAAATTCTTCAAGTATGACTTTTGAAAGAAAAGTATGTTTTAAGCTATGGTTAAGCTAAGTCTTCAGATTATGAAT
The DNA here is from genome assembly GCA_003996215.1 of Jaltomata sinuosa. Lineage (NCBI taxonomy): Eukaryota > Viridiplantae > Streptophyta > Magnoliopsida > Solanales > Solanaceae > Jaltomata > Jaltomata sinuosa. The sequence goes on along the minus strand of QJPP01007492.1, from coordinate 438,413 downwards.
TTGAATATCATGGCATCAGATATGTCTTATTGCTTTTCAAACAGTTTTGACATCAGATATGTCACTAGTTATGAACAGCTTTGGCATCAGATATGTCATTGGTTATAAATAGTTTTGACATCAGATATGTCATCAGTATGAACAGTTTTGGCATCAGATATGCCCAGTATTATATGAGCTATATGTATATTTTAGGAGTAGTATTAGCACCGAGTTGGACAGGGTGAGAGTACCCAAAAAGGTCCCAGAACTACGTGCCCTCGTAGGTATTAAATCTCCTCTGTTGGGCATCAGTTTTAGTGATCACGCCACAGTAATGCCTTTATACCTTGGCAAAGTATATTGGGTCCTCTCGATGGGGCGGATACATCAAATTCCATGTATCTCACATGGTCTATGTCGGTTAGAGAACCTCCCACAGAAACAATTTATGCTTTAAAAATGTATTAACTCTTTGCTTTCAGATTCCAGACTTACTACTTATGATTATGTTCTTATCTTATGATATTGCATTGAGTCATTACATTACAAATTTTACTATTACCACATGATTTTAGCTTCAAAGATGATTTAAGCATGTTTTATCACAAATTATGCATGATCTAAGTTTTAAACAGGCTTTCAAGTATATTTTTATCATGACCTATGCATATCCCACATACTCGGTAAATCCTATAGTACTGACGTATATATTGCGCTGCATCATTTGATAATGCAGATTCAGGTGTTCCTTCTCAGACCCGTGGCTAGAGCTTCCAGGCCACTTTTTATTAGTTGTTGGTGAGTCCTCTTAGATCGAGGACTAGTTATGTTCTTAGTCAGTGTTAGCTATTATATTTTTTCCGCACTTCGAGTTAGCTAGGGTCTTGTCCTAGCAACTCTTTATGTCATGTAGAGGATTTTCAGACATAGACAGTGTTCGAGTCTCTTTTTGGATTTTATGTTTCTAATTGACTTGATTACCTATGTATATGATTCTAGATTTATCTATTATGTTTCCGCTTACCTTTTGTTATGCTCTAGAATGATATGACCAAGGGTTAGCTTGGGGCACTTGTAGTCTCAAGTCCCGTGTTATGTCTAGGGGGTAACCTCGGGGCGTGACAGTAAAAAGTATGTTTTGAACTATGGCCATGCTTTTTTTCTTTGAATTATGAAGTACGAATAGCATGAATTATAAAGTATGAATAGCATGAATTATGAAGTACGAATAGCATGACTCTATGGTTTGCGCACATAGTTTATGTCAGCTAATAGGCTCTCCCACAAAGATGGTTTAAAGCTTTTAAATGTATTTGAATCTTTGCTTCAGATTTCAGACTTACTACTCATGCTTTACGAATATAACTATATCTTTAGCTTATGATATTGCATTGAGTCATTATACTACATATATTATTATCATCTTATGATTTCAGCTTTAAGTATGTTTAAGCATGTTTTTACTATGGTTTATGCATCTCTCACATGCTCAGTACATTTCATAGTACTGATCACATACTTCTTTGTGATGCTTCCTTTGATGATGTAGATTGAGGCGCTCGCTCCTAGACTCGTGGCTATACCCAGCAGGATTTTCAGTCACAGTTGGTGAATCCTCATCTTTCGAGAACTAGTTATGCTTCCTAGTTATTAGATGCTTTTCATTCAGCACTTAGATTTAGCTAAGGTCTTGTCCTAGCAACTCTTTATGTCAGGTTTAGAGGCTTTTCAGACATAGCTAGATATTCAGTATTATGTGTTTCAGATTCTACCACTCTTAGACTTTTATCGTATGCTTAGTTGGATTTCCTACTTCCATTATTTATGCTTTCGCTATATTTGTTGTTATGTTTCTTATGTCATGCTAATACCAAGGGTTAGCTTGGGATCACTCGTGATCCTAAATCTCGTGGTACATCAAGGGGGTAGCCTCGGGGCGTGACTCTAGCATCGCCTATCAAGTGTGATATTTGGGCCTTATTTCCTTGTCTTGCAAGGCCACTTTGTGTAATAACTATAAATATGATTTTCTACTCTCATTAGCCTTTAGATTTTGATGAATTGAGAATTAAAGAACTCTTTTGAGAGTGTATTATTTTAGCTTAGTGTAAGGGAGGATTCCCATTACATTAGCTTAGTGTAATTTGGATTAGTAATAGTTGGATTTCTCATTATTAATCTAAACCTCCTTGCCTTGATTTTCACTTGAGATTGCTCATTTATGGATTCAATTGAGTCATTTTTTTTAAAATTTGAGTTCTCCTCTTCCTTGGTTTAGTTTTGGATTCAATTAAAGCCTTTCTTTCTTCACTTCTCATCTCCAATTTCTCCTTTATCTTTAATTTTTGCATTGTTTATTGATTTCAATTGATTTTCTAATTGAGATCTTATTATTTTGTAACAGATTTTAGGCTAAAAAGTTATTTCTACAATTCTTAATCCTTAGCTTGTAAATCAGAAAATTTCAAAAAACAAAATTATAGTTCAAAAAAATTTCAAAAATTTTCCAAAAAAAATGTGATTGTTTGTTTTGATTGAGTTTTTGACATTACATTTGTGCTCTCTAGAGTTGATTGAGTCTAGATATGAGAATTTACCTTTTTGGAATTGATTTGAGGTTTTTACCATTGTTAGGTGAAGAAACTTGAAGAATAAGTAAGTGATTCTTGAAGATCTGGGTTAGTTTGAAGATTCAAAAGTATTGGGCTTTGATCTCCTCATCATAAGGAGTTTGAATCTCAAATTTAAAAAATAATTAGAGCTAAATTGAAGCTTCCACCATTTTTAGATTTGGAGGTTTGGAAAATCTTGAAGAACAAGAAATTGGGTTTTCTAGATTTTGAGTGTAATTGATTTTAATTTGTACTGGGCTTTGTTCTCTAACTCGAGAAGAATCTAGATTTCAAATTTGGGGCCAATCCAAGTTGAATTAAAAGAGTTCCAAAATTTGAAATTCATAGTTGTTCTTGGTGTTCTTCATATCTTATTGAGGAAGAAGGAGCAGAAATGAGTGTTTGATCCAAAGAGGAGGTGAGACATGAGTATTCAGGTATTAGTACAAGGAATATTCCCTAAAAAATACAATTCTAGAAGGGATTCAAGTATAAAAAGTCAACATTTGAGCCAAAATTCGGAGTCAAACTCACTCAGATGCGCGCCCAGTTTGTGGACTGAGTTGCTGCCGCAAACTCCATGTTGCTATAGAAACAGAGGTAGCAACAACAAAATAGAAAGCAAGGTAAAAAGTGTGATTTTGTTGTGTCTTGTGTCCGTTTTTCATTTTGTGCCAATTTATTCGTGTTTTGCTTGTTTGATTTCATTGTGAATTATTTGGCTCTTGTCTATTTTCTTATTGAGTCATCCGTTGTTCGAGTAACCTTGTAAATTGATTGGCGAAGATAGTTCACTATCAACTTTGGAAACACACTCTAGGAAGGTAAGTTGAAAGTGGTAAAATACAAGAGGGTATGCACATTTGGGTGGTGCTAGCCAAGCACAAATGAGTGTAAACACAAGTGATGGTGAGGAGCTCTTATTACTAACCTTGTTTGCTTGTTTTGTAGGTAGGTATAAGATATAAGGAAGAATGTCATCCGTAGCTTCGAATTCTTATAATTATGACATTGGAAGCTATGCTTGTAGAGAGGGAGGCTATGTTATGATAGTGAGGCCTATGGAGGCTACGATGGAGCCAACGAGGGCTATGATAGTTCTTGTGATCAAGAACAATATGGTGTTGAGAACTACTACTCTGGAAGTAAATGTGAGATGAATGGAGATCATGGATCTTATGATGATGATGAAGGAGTAGAAGAACCTCATGATGAATCTTATTGTGGAGATGAAGGTTATGTAGGTTCTCACATTACACATCATGGATATGGAGGTGACGAGAGGTGTAACACTTTCTCACACATACCTTATGAGTCATTTGATGAAATTCTTTATAGAAGTAGAAGTTGTGATATTGAATTCTATACATCGTCTTGTGCTACTTCCTATCCTAAGCAAAGGGACATAAGTGTATGTGTTGAAATAAGTCAGAGTCATCATAAGAGTAATAGAGAATGTGCATTCCCTACTTTTAGAAATACTATGTCTTGTGCTTCTTATCCTAATGCCAATATGTCTTGTTCTTGATATGAAAATGGTGTTGGAGGTAGGATGGAAGGATCACTAAGAAGTAAAAGTAGAGAAATTCAATGTTTCGAGATAAGAGTGACCCGGGGAAGCAAATTCTTGAAACAAAGGTGAATGTTTATGGTAGTATGGGATATGATCTTGTACTCGATGACCATAGTTTTACCAATTTTATCATCCCTCAAGTGGTTGAGTGGTTAAGTCTACCTTGTGTGATAATACAAAACCCTTATCTTATTCAAAAAGGGATATTGGGTTGATAGACGTGTGAAGGTACTCTTTTCACTTGGAAAATATCAAGAGGAGGTTTGGTGTGATGTAGCCTCTATGGATACTTGTCACATGTGTTTGGGAATTCCTTGGTTCCAAAGTCAAAAGATTCCACGTGCGCAAGAATAGTACAAGTATTTCAATGTACACAAAAGGGAAACTTCTCCTCCTACCAATACCCCCTAAAGGAGTAAGTGCAAGTAAACCACTCCCAAATTTGAAGTGAAGATTGTTCTTTATTCACTTCCAAATTTGCAGTGAAGATTGTGCTTTATTAAGGGAAGAATATACTTCAATAAAGGAAGATTGTGCAGCACTAGCGAGAGAACTTGACAAGATCTCCCAAATGCTTATTACTCGTAGATCTAAGAAGTTTTAAATATACAAGAAGGAAGTTACTCCTTGTGAAGATGAACCTAAAGAGTTGCCATTGGAAGCAAAGAAAACTACTATTTGTGAGATTGTCACTAAAGAGTTGAACATGAAAGTCAAAACATCCACTCTTTATGCACCAAAGTGGAGACTAGAGTTGAAGGGATCTTCTAAACCTTCTCAAGGAATACTTGGCCCTTGTCCCACCTCCTATGAAACTGAGAGAGAAAAGTTTGAGGGGAGTAAGGGTGTGAAAAGTGACAACTCTAGACTGGAAAAAAAAGAGGTTGCATGGAGTGATGTGAGAGCGTTGTCATGACCTTGTACTAACTCTTGTAACTTCTCTTCTTTATATAGTTGTCTTGATGATTGTGCATGTATTCTTGGAAGAAAACCCATTGTGTAACCTCAAAATATGAAGAACCATGAGGTACTTCAAAGCTTCTCGAAGGAGAAATTGTGCTCTAAAGTTGATGACCAAGGTAAAGAAGATTTTTCATGTACACTTGAAGGTACAATAGCTAATCTCAACACTTTTATTAATGTAGATGAGAATGATGGTGATTTAAGTATGAGTGATATCCTACATTTACATGAGCTTAATGTGTCTTTACCATGTATTGAGCTTACAAGCTTTATTTTTTCTATGGATAATATCTTATTTGTAGATGATGAGGTCACTCCTAATGAAGGACCTAGTAGTGTGAATCTTGATTTTGAGATGACGCTTCTTGAGGGATATATCTTCTATGATGGCCCACTTTGGTGTTACAACATACTTTGAAAAGATGGAAATCTCTTTTCGGAAGGAGATAGTACGTCTAGTGGAAAGGATTGTGTCAAAAAAGAAGGTTATGTGTGTTCTAAGGTTTTCACTCCTTTATTGAATACCTCAACTTGTAGTGATGTCCTTGATAGAAATCTTGAACATAATTGTGATCCTACATTTGGAGGCACCTTGGATGAGATTAATGTTTATGACACCTTTCTACACTACCTCTTTGCATATGATGATATTCATACTTATGTTCAAAATGCATTATATGGGGTTAGGGAGATCATTGGAGTGTATGATTGCTTGAGCAAGCAAGACATGTGGGTCTTCTATCATTTTGACCCCGGAAACCCTTTGCTAGTGTGTGGTCTCATGCTAGTAAATCTTATGAACCATAAGGCAAATGTGTCATTGCCTACTTTGGGTGTCACTTATCTACTTGCATCTTTATTTGACACACTTGTACTTAAGTTGTGTGAGCTACAACTTTTGGATGTCAAGTTAATTAATTATTTGTAGGAAAGTCCATAGGCTACACTTGGTACCAAGCTCATATTGTCAACTTTTTGTCACCCTAATAGAGATGGAAAACTTAAAGTGGTGACTTGGACTCTTAGGAGCATGATTAAGCTCATAAATGGAGGGAACCCAACTTCTTGGGAGGACCATTTGTTGTTGATTGAATTGGTTTCTAATAGAGTCCTCAATTCCTCTAGGAGCTTGACTCCACTTGTGATCTCACTTCCCTTGGTAAGTTGCTTGATAAAGAGAGGTATAATGTGCTTGGAACCTCTTATCTTATCTTCTTGTGATCTTACTACACTTAGATGAGATTAGTATCCTTAGCAACTTTCTTTACTACCTCTTTACATATGATGATGTCCATGTTTGTATTGGATTTCTTTACGATAAAGGTAGGGGTTTCTTTGAGTGGTCCAATTATTTTTGTGACCAAGCTATGTAGGTGTTCCATCCTTTTGATCTGTAGACCCTTTGCGGGTATGTGATCTAATAGTGGCACCATCTTTGGGGTGGTCTTATCTTTTTTATGTCCTGCTTAGCCACGTTCTTTGTGCTTCATGTAATGAATTGTTCTTCATGATGGAATACTTGGTTGCTCCTTGAGAATGTGCCTCCTTGGCTTAATACTATTTGTGCTAACCCTCATACTATGAGGAACTTGTGGTTGTTTGTCTCTCTTATATTTTTGCAAGGTTTGAATTCGAGGACGAATTCATTTCAAGAAGAGGAGGATGATATAATATCGTCTAGTGTTATTCATTCTAGACCTATACTTCAAGGTCTACTCAAGATAAGAGAGCTAGGAAGGGTCTTGTTAGTCTATAATGGGATCAATTCCATATTTGGATGATAGCTTGGAGAAAAGGAGCTATGAGTGATGCTACCTTGTTGTGACATGAAGGAGTTTCGACCACAAAAGCCATAGAAACAACTAAGTAGGTAGCTCTCCAAGATGATGGAGTTTGCGGCCACCAACACCACAACAACAAGACCTTGCGACTGCAACAAGCTCCACAAGAGCTAGGAAGATTACAAGGCCAAAGCCTAGAGTTAGAGGCTATCCATGCGACCACTCGCATAACACTAAGGGTAAAATATATTCACCCATTGTGATTTATGGCTGAACATCGCATCTCCCAGGAAGAAGCTATGATAAGAGACTGTAGTTTGCCGAGTCCCATGCGATCGCATCATACTCCTAGTAGCCGCAAGGAGCCTAGCATCGCCCATCAAGTGTGAAATTTGGGCCTTATTTCCTTGTCTTGCAAGGTCACTTTTGGGCCTTAGTGTAATAACTATATATATACCATTTTCTAATCTCATTAGCCTTTAGATTTTGATGAATTGAGAATTGAAGAACTCTTTTAAGAGTGTAGCTTTTTAGCTTAGTGTAAGATAGGATTATCGTTAGATTAGCTTAGTGTAATTTGGGTTAGTGATGGATGAATTCCCATTGTTGATCTAAAACTCCTTGCCTTGATTTTCACTTGAGATTTCTCATTTCTGGATTCAATTGAGTCATTTCTTTTCAAAGTTCGAGTTTATTTCTTCCTTGGTTTAATTGTGGATTCAATTAGCTTTTCTTTCTTCACTTCTCATCTCCCATTTCTCCTTTATCTTTAATTTCTGCATTGTTTGTTGATTTCAATTGGTTTCCCTAATTGAGATCTTATCAATATTGGCCCATGAATTTGGAACACAATTTTTGTCAAAATACCTATCGGCCTAACTTACGTACCATAAAATAGACACACAGTTCGTGAATTTCTTTTGCTTTGCCATAAATGCTTCCTGTCAGGTTTCTTGACCTCAACCGTGAAACAAATGACAGACTGTGAAAGTGATCGACAATCCGCGATGTGCTTCATAACTTGTCTTTTATGTGCAATGGTACATTGATTTACAAATCGTGAATATGATATACGCTTCGTATTTTTCTTCGTGCTTGAGTAGCTTCTAATTTTGAGCTACTGGATAATGGCCCTTTATTTTCCATGCCAAGATCTCTGGGTCATACATGTGATTCATGTCTCTGACTTGATCCGTGCATTGGTCAACACTTCCAATCGTCAAGTCCAAGTTTCAGGTCATTTTCACAATAGCAAGTACAACTTATACATTAGAAGTACGGCTTGTACATTCTCCAAAACTAGGTACTTTGCCTTGAGTTTCTTGTTCTGGCCAATTTAACTCCAGATACCTACAATTCAATCATTTTAACATTAGAAACACATGAATTTTTTTTTAAAGGATATTGAAAACTTATGTAAAAGACATCAAATATGTCATAATTTCACGACACATCACAAAGAGGGGGGGTCTTGTACACTGAAGGAGGAGAACTGGAGGAAGTTAGGACAACTGGGATTGATCAGGTCAATGAAATCCAAATATAAACTTGTCTGGAGGAAGAACTTGTGGATGATATTCAGACTCAGTAAGTCCGGACAGAATCTCTTACATATGAGGAACACACTGAAGAAGTTCATACATAGGATATTTGAAATGACAATATCCTAATTTCGGACAGAGGAAGTCTGCATTGAATCTCGGATAACTAAATTTTGGGCTAATATTTAAATAATAAATTACCACATTTAAATATTAACAACAAAATAATATTGGTAAATAAATAATAATATAGATAATTATAATCAATATATAATGATATCATATAAAATGCTATTATTAAAATATATTAAATGTACATGGATGATAAATGCTATGAAAAGTTGTGAGAAATAAAATGTTATTTAATTAAAGCATAGATATAATAATAATGTAATATAAAATCTACTATTTTTATAAATGATTGAGCAAACTTATGATAAAAATGAGAGAAATGATTTTTAATTATATAAAAAATAATTAATTTGAGATGTATGATAATAATAATACTTAAATAAATAAATATATTAGTATTATGATATGACAAATTATTCTATGCTATTTAAATAAATAAAAATAGAAATGATAATGTACAAATTGTAAAATTATGAGTGAAAATGAGATGCATTTAACTAATATTATAAATGTAATAGAAATAGTAACAAATATGCAGTTCATTAAGTACAAAACTAATGATAAATGAATATGTAAATAATAATTAAGATAAAAATAATTTGTGATCATACAAAAATATTAAAAATATTTAAAATTAAATAGCGGCTTAGTTAAATACTCCCTTTGTCCCTGTAACGACTGAGTCCTTCGTTACGGGTAGTCCAATCGTGCCAAGTGTTAGAGTTAGAAAACTCCAGGTTTGGGAGTTTGAAATTCTAGGTTAGGCTAGCCTCGACCAGTTTTGGAGCGAGGTGGAGTCTAGGGAAATTCGGGTATGGATTGGACTAGTTGTCTTGGGTTAAGCTAGTTTTCCGCGTAGCCAAGACATAGAGGAGGACGGGAGACTTTTCAAAATCGAATTTGGGTAAGTAGAATTCCCGAAATCGCGTTTGACGTGAAAGGGTTGCTTCAGATCATCGGGAGAATAAAGTGTGTTGTGAAAAGGCCAAAACTGACAGATTTTCAGACATTATGTCTGTGACGAGCGCGACCACGCGCAATAGCGGCCACCGCTATAGCGGTGGAAATTACGCTATAGTGGCGGTCAAAGGGCGGTCAACCTGCTTAAGACCGCTATAGCGGTAGCCGACCACTATAGCGGTCGCCAGCGGAACTGCTATAGCGGAGCGGAGACCGCTATAGCAGACCGAAGGGGTTTTAATGCAGAAACATTCCCCAAAACATCATTTTTTCACAAGTTCGTTTTGGGAAAAGGGCTAGGCGATTCCAGGTATTTTTCCTCATTCTTCCGTCAAAAATCTTCCCTAAGGCAAGGCTTTCGTTCTTCAAACTCTGTAATACGTTTCCTATGCTGTAGAATTGCTAGGAGAGAAATTGGGGAAGGGTTGGAATGACCTAGGGATGGTGGAATTTGGGAAAAGAAGGGGATTCCAAGCATGTATGTTCTTGGGTATTGTTAATAGCATAGGTTGTTAAATTCTCTGTTTTATCCGTAAAAATATTAGAACTAGGAGATTTAATGATGGAAAGCCCGGGAAAAGGGTGGGATGATCGTGGGTGGCCTGGGGTTTGGGAATTTGGTATAGTCTGGGTAATATGCAGGCCTTGTGTGTTAATTGTATGTACTGTGTGTTATTTTTAGACCAAGAACGAGAAAGGAATTCCGATAAGAAGGACGCGAAACCACGGATCCGGGCCTGCAGGACCGCCAGGAATGCCTCCACGAAGTTAGAAACGCACGGTTGGAGCTGCTTGGAACCCAGGTAGGCTAGATTTTTATGAGTAGTTAGACCTGTTTACTTTCCATACTTGTTGTATAGTAGAAACGGAGAAACCATGTTTTAGGCCTTCGGGCGCGGAGTCTGGCGGATTCGTGATTGATTGTATTATTTCTAGGATGTACGGAATGTCTGGTCTTGTGAATAGTATTATGTGTTTAACTTATTCATATTGTGATGATAAAATGATGGGTTGAGGGACTAGCGTGTCGGGAAGGTTCGGGGAAGTGCTTGGGAGCATGGAAAGCGGGAAAAGGAAGCTCCTAGGTGGGGTTTCAGGAATATTTATTGCTTGAGGCTTAGCGGCGGTCTGGCTAAGGTTAGAAAAGGGAAGCGTGTCGCATGCTTGTGTGTTTATCTAAAATGGGAAATCGCTAGTTACATGTTATAATAAAAAGGGTAAACCAGGGAATAGTCTTCGGATGGGATTTAACGGTTCACCGATTACCTGGAAATGGGGTAGGTGATGGCTTATGATTTTCTATGAATGTGTATATTCATGTACTCATGTCTAAGTGATTGTATGCATTACATTGCTTAGGGAAATTGTGTGGAATGTCTAGGTTCCTGTTTACAGTCTGTGATTGAACGGTTTTACTTGTTGGTTTTAGAAGTTGTGTGTGTTCATATATTGACTGTGGTTTGTTGATATTTGGTTGGCTCGGTACCACGCCTGGTACAGGTATAACACATGGTTGGCATGGGTACCACGCCTATTATGGGTATAACACATGGTTGGCACGGGTACCACGCTTGGTACGGGTATAACACATGGTTGGCACGGGTTCCATGCCTGGTACGGGTATAACATTCGGTTGGCACGGGTAACACACCTAGTACGGGTTTACTTTATTGCATCTTGCATTGTTTCATTGACTATTGTATTGCATTGGTTGATATTGGTTCTGTGAGTAGACCGGGTTATTTTACTGAATGTGATACTTGGTATTGATTTCGTGAGTGGACCGGGCTGTTTTTATTGAATCGTGATGTCCAATGATGGTCCTTGAGTGACTGGGAATTTTGTTATATCATGTTATTAGTTTGGTCTTGGTTTAGGCCGGGTTGTTATATCATGTTATGAGTTTGGTCTTGGTGTAGGGCCGGGTTGTTATATCATGTTATTAGTTTAGTCTTGGTGTAGGCCGGGTTGTTATATCATGTTATTAGTTTAGTCTTGGTGTAGGCCGGGTTGTTATATCATGTTATTAGTTTGGTCTTGGTGTAGGTCGGGTTGTTGTATCATGCTATTAGTTGGTCTTGGTGTAGACTGGATTGTTGCATCATGTTATTAGTTGGTCTTGGTGTAGGCCGAGTTATTGCATCATGTTATGAGTTGGTCTTGGTGTAGATCGGGTTGTCATGTTTAACACCTAGATGTGTTAGGGGGATCCGGGTGAGTCCGGACTATGTAAAAGAGGTTATGAGTTCATGTTTTATTGTCATTAAGTGCACTAATGACGGTCAAGGATTAATTGCATTAATAAGCATAAGGATAGGTCTTGGGGTAGACTGAGTAGCCTGTTGAACACGTAGGTGTGGTTAGAAGATCCTTGGAGGGTCCGGGTTTTGGGATGTGAAAGGGATTTAGATATAACTCTGTTGTCATTGAATGTGTCAATGGTTTCTAGGTGAGTTGCATGTGATTGGTAAATATAGAGGAAGACGGAGAGTCTGGGAGTGGTTATTGGTTAATATAACCAGGTGGTAAAGCTGTCCTAGAGGTCCAGAAAAGTGCTGGAAAATGGTAGGTAATACTTGGGTATAATAGCAGTTTTGGTTGGGCAGCTAGCCAGGTCAAGTCTGAATATTTAGTCAAGGTAGTTGACTGGGGTAAAGGTTAAATGTGACTTGGATAGTCTACGTGTCAAGGTGACTTGGGAAGTCCTAGATGCCACGGTCAAGGTTAAAGGTGAAGGAGGGAGCTATAATGTTTATTTCATGTCTTTCCCTGTTTTTCTTATATGATGATAGGAATGGATTCGAATCGACCGATGATGCCTACCCGTACGTGTGTTTGTACTGACTCTACTCTTGCTATACCTTTTTTGTATAGTCTGGTTGCAGGTTGGTGATGTTTCTTATGTTCACGGCGATGAGGGTCTCCAGCAACTTTTGTCTTCGATTCCATGGCGGAAGTTAGGTTTTTTTTCTCTTTGTGTCACCTTGTAGAAGCTCTTGTACCTGTTTAGACTAGATCCTAGGGAGGGATTTAAATATTGTAAAGGTTTTTTCATAATTTCTTATGTAGCCTATTTCTGAACAGGATTTGTTAAGATGGCTTAATTTAAAGGTTTAATTAAATTCCGCTGTTACATGTTGGACAGGTGGTAAGGGTTCGTCTATCTAGGTGATTAGAGTAGGCACCCGCACGACCCGGTAGGTTGGGTCGTGACAAATGGTATCAGAGCCTAGGTTACCAGTCTCCCAGTACAAGATCAAAATGTCGAATAGAGTCTCGCGAATTGGTGTGTAGACGTCCACATCTAATCCTAGGGAAGCTATGAAGCATTCTAGGAAATACTTCTCTTCTTTCATTCCTTTTCGTGTGGTTTCATTACTTGCTTGTATGGGTTGAGTCCAATTGATTTCTCTCAATTCCAATTGGTATCTCAACAAGGTGAAGGATGTCATTGGACTCCGAGTACGACAAACAAGCAAGGGAAATTGGAACCGGCAAGGTTCCAATTGGTATCTGGACTGGGAGGCTATGTAAAGGATGGATGAATCGGCTAACGGTCATCCATGAAGTGAATGAAAGGTGATGAAACTGGTTTGATTGAGTGTTAGAGCTTGAGACTCGTGATTGCATTCATTGGATTATTTGAATGACCGCGATTATATGGTGTGTAGTTACTTGAGTTACTTTGAAATTTGTGGTTGGCAAGGAGTATTAACTTGGTTATGTGTTAATAATTGGAGTTCTTGTTTTGTAATTCAAATGAAAAACAGTATGCTAAATACGGGGCAGGGTCTTATCATTGGTAAAAATGATAAGGGAAAATAATATATATAGTTGTGGGAACTCAGGTTTCAAGTGGTTGGTATGTGAATAAGTATCAGGGACAAGGGCTATTATTTCTTAATAGTGGGAGTTATGGTAAGACATGGATGATCGGCTAATGGTCATCCATGGGACGAATCGAGAGTAAATTAGGTGACTTGATTTCATTGTAGTCTAAAACCAAATTATTTGTGTGTTACAGTGCTTGTATGATTTCTTGATTGGTATGTGATTGGTTGCCCTGCTGTGAAATTGTGGGTCTAAGCTCGTCATCAATTGAATTGGTATGATTTGGTTGGTGATAAAATACAACGTATGCAGAGTAAAATTTAATATTACTTTCAAGAAAGGACTCATCATTGGTTAAGATGGTGAGGGAAAAAGGATTTACGACTGTAGGGAAGCTTCAGTTTCAGGACAGTCGGGATTTGGTTGGGAACCAAGGAGAAAAAAGGGCTATCATTGCTTGATAGCGGGGATTTTGGTAAGGAAATTTTCTTTTGTGATAACTCCTGATCGTGACTTCAGTAAATTTATTCTGACTTAAAGGTTTATGATTTGCTTTAGTGATAAATTGTGGTAGGCCCCAATCGGAATGGTTTGCATTTACATTCGGGTATAAACTTATCAATGGTATAGATGGTAAGAGAAAGGGATTGGGAACTGTGATTGGAGGGAAGCTTCAGTTTTTGGAAAGCCGGGACTTGGTTGGGAACCATGGGAACAAAGGAGTCATTAGTGTGTAATGGCGGGAAGATATTGTTGGGAACAATTGTCTAGTGTTAACTCTCTGTGATTGATAATATTTTATGCTGAATTGTGATGTGTTTGATGCCAGGAATGGTCCTAAGGGTGGTTTAAGACCATGGCGGGATTTACAAGACTATACAATGGTAACCGGGGAAGGGGAAGGATACACTTGCTGGAAATTTTGAATTTCTGGGCTGTTCCCATCGGGACCGCCATAGCGGGACTAGATCGCTATGGCGATCCCACTATAGCGGGATTTTTACCACCATAATGGAAGGGCGCGGGGAAGAGTGTCTGCCCTGCTTTCCCTTGTTTTCATTTTATTCTCGGGGCATGTAAAGGCAATTATTACATTATGAGTTGCTATATGAAGCAAAGAAAACATCCAGATAGCTAATATAGTATGCATATAAGGTATTTGATGGGAATTTAGCACCCATGTGCGATAAAAAGGAAAGGGTAGATATGGTAGCCCGGGATGTTGATGAAATTATGATTGACCATCAGTGGGAATCGTCACTCATGTAGAATTTGATAAATGACCCGTGATTGACTGAGTAGTGTGGGACACTGCTCATGGGCTTGTATTGTGAGGGCGATTATTGATTTGTGTTAGTATTGATGATTATTAGTGGTGAGGGTCGCCATAGCATTGGTTGGGGTGTAAGTACTCGGATAGACTTCTCCCCTAGAGCGGGAGTTGCCAAAACCTCAAGCTAGGATGAGTTCCAATGGAATATTTGTTGTTGCATGATTTAGAGATATATGGTGTATCAGGGCATAGTGTTGATAGGAATAAGGTGATACTATGATATGTGAGAGGCATAGTACCCCGTAGGAAGCTTCCGGAATGGAGTTCGGGCTAGCAGAACTCCGGGCATAGTGGAAAGGGGATCGCCATGGTGGGATCTAGCCTCTTGGAGGAGAAAAGCTATTTTGTTTATTAGGTGAGTTTCTTTTGCTCCGGTGTTTCGACGAGGCCCCAGATTTCTTGGGCACTCAGGGAAGGGTAATCTAGTTGCCTTGTGTAGCTCGAAGGAAGGGATTCTTTGATAGAGTGGGAGTGAATTAAATTTTGGTTGAATTGGGTATACCAAGGGATTCAAAGTTTCGATGGTTTCCGTAAGGTTATATTTACGCTGTCATGGTAGAGCAATAAGATTGAGGGACGGGCTTGTTCTCTCCCTCCGCCATAGAGATCGTTCAAGAATGAATGATGGGTAAATTGGTATCTGTTGTAACTATTGGGTCCATCGTTATGGTTAGTCCAATCGTTCCAAGTGTTAGAGTTAGAAAACTCCAGGTTTGGAAGATTGAAATTTTGGACTAGGCTAGCCTCGGCCGATTTTGGATCGAGGTGGAGTCTAGGAAAATCCGGGTATGGATTGGACTAGGTGTCTTGGGTTAAGCTAGTTTTCCACATAGCCAAGACATAGAGGAGGACGGGAGACTTTTCAAAATCGAATTTGGGTAAGTAGAACTCCCAGAATCGCGTTTAACGTGAAAGGGTTGCTTCAGATCATCGGGAGAAGCAAGTGTGTTGTGAAATGGCCAAAACTAGCATATTTCCAGACATTCTATCTGTGACGAGCGCGATCATGCGCGATAGCGGCCACCGCTATAGCAGTGGAAATTACCGCTATAGCAGCGGTCAAAGGGAGATCAACCTGCTTAAGACCGCTATAGCGACAGCCGACCGCTACAGTGGGACTGCTAGCAGAGCGGGGACCGCTATAGCGGGTCGACGGGGTTTAATGCAAAAAAATTCCCCAAAATATCAGTTTTTCACAAGTTCATTTTGGGAGAAGGGCTAGACGATTCCAGGCAATTCCAGACGTTTTTCCTCATTCTTCAGTCAAAAATCTTCCCTAAGGTAAGACTTTCATTCCCCAAACTCTGTAATACGTTTCCTATGCGGTAGAATTGCTAGGAGGGGAATTGAGAAAGGGTTGGAATGACCTAGGGATGGTGGAATTTAGGAAAAGAAGGGGGTTCCAAGCATGTATGTTCTTGGGTATTGTTAATAGTATGTTATTATGATCATAGGTTGTTAGATTCTCTGTTTTATCCGTAAAAATGATAGAACTAGGAGATTTAACGGTGGAAAGCCTGGGAAAAGGGTGGGATGATCATAGGTGGCCTGGGGTTTGGGGATTTGGTATAGTACGGGTAATGTGCAGGCCTTGTGTGTTAATTATATGTGTTGTGTGTTATTTTTAGACCAAGAACGAGAAAGGAATTCCGGTAAAAAGGATGTGAAACCACATATTCGGGCCTGCAGGATCGCCAGGAATGCCTCCACGAAGCCAGAAATGCATGGTTGTAGCTGCTTGGCGCCCATGTAGGCTAGATTTTCATGAGTAGTTAGACCTGTTTACTTTCCGTACTTGTTGTATAGTAGAAATGGAGAAACCATATTTTAGGCCTCCGGGCACGGAGTCTAGCAGATTCGGGATTGGTTGTGTTGTTTCTAGGATGTACGGAATGGTTGGTCTTGTGAATGGTATTATGTGTTCAACTTATTTATATTATCGTGATAAAATGATGGGTTGAGGGACTAGCGTGTCGGGAAGGTTTGGGGAATCGGGGAAGTGCTTGGGAGCACGGGAAGAGGGAATAGGAAGCTCCTAGGTGGGGTTTCAGGAATATTTATTGCTTGAGGCTTAGCGGCGGTCTGGCTAAGGTCAGAAAAGGGAAGGGTGTCGCATGCTTGTGTGTTTATCTAAAAAGTGAAATCGCTAGTTATATGTTATAATAAAAAGGGTGAACCGGGGAATTATCTTCGGACGGGATTTAATGGTTCATCGGTTACCTGGAAATGGGGTAGGTGATGGCTTATGATTTTCTATGAATGTGTATATTCATGTACTCATGTCTAAGTGATTGTATGCATTACATTGCTTAGGAAAATTGTGTGGAATGTCTAGGTTCCTGTTTACAGTCTGTGATTGAACGGTTTTACTTGTTGGTTTTAGAAGTTGTGTGTGTTCATATATTGACTGTGGTTTGTTGACATTCGGTTGGCTCGGTACCACGCCTGGTACGAGTATAACACATGGTTGGCACGGGTACCACGCCTTTTATGGGTATAACACATGGTTAGCACGGGTACCACGCCTGGTACGGGTATAACACATGGTTGGCACGGGTTCCATGTCTGGTACGGGTATAACATTCGGTTGGCACGGGTACCACACCTAGTACGGGTTTACTTTATTGCATCTTGCATTGTTTCATTGACTATTGTATTGCATTGGTTGATATTGGTTCTGTGAGTAGACCGGGTTATTTTACTGAATGTGATACTTGGTATTGATTTCGTGAGTGGACCGGGCTGTTTTTATTGAATCGTGATGTCCAATGATGGTCCTTGAGTGACCGGAAATTTTGTTATATCATGTTATTCGTTTGGTCTTGGTTTAGGCCGGGTTGTTATATCATGTTATGAGTTTGGTCTTGGTGTAGGGCCGGGTTGTTATATCATGTTATTAGTTCGATCTTGGTGTAGGCCGGATTGTTATATCATGTTATTAGTTTGGTCTTGGTGTAGGACGGATTGTTGTATCATGCTATTAGTTGGTCTTGGTGTAGGCAGGGTTATTGCATCATGTTATTAGTTGATCTTGGTGTAGGCCGAGTTGTTGCATACCTGGGTGCCATGGTTGTAGTTGCTTGCTAAAATCAACTCTTTTCTCTTAGTGGCTAAAATTTGTACCTCATGTCAATTTTTCAAAATAATAATTGCTAAACAGAAGAGTAGAATATACAAGGACAAGATTGAAAAATGTTATTTCACTGGCAAGTCGATGTGCAGACTAAAAAATGTTATTCCCATTGTTGATGGATGGGTCCTTAGTGGATCCACAAAACAATTATGACCCACAAGAACAAGATTACATACCATTAGGTCCCAAATGTGGCACCCGGCAGTCCAATTAACAAGGGGGACTAAAATCCTAAATAGAGGTATTGGTTTGACCAACTTTGTTCCAAGGATAATTACAAGTTGAAATCATTCGATCATCTAATTTCTAGCATATGTATAGAGTGTATATATATATATATATGTTTGGAAACTTTTTCATTGTTTTACCCTTAATAATTTTTGAGAAAAATGGGAATTTAGCCCATTACAAAAAAAATTAATTTTATAATTTTATTACAAAAAATCTTCATTTTTTTTATACATAAGAGATCTTCATCAACAAGAACCAAATGTACACTTTAAGCCTCAATTAAGTCTCCAGCACTATCTTGAGAATAATGATTAGAGGAAGAACGTTTGATAGAATTTAAATTAACTTTTATAAGTGTA
The DNA here is from genome assembly GCA_003996215.1 of Jaltomata sinuosa. Lineage (NCBI taxonomy): Eukaryota > Viridiplantae > Streptophyta > Magnoliopsida > Solanales > Solanaceae > Jaltomata > Jaltomata sinuosa. The sequence continues at coordinate 419,982 of QJPP01007492.1, read as the reverse complement.
GTTTAAATTTCATTTTATTTTTAAATAAGAATAATCTTAGCTTAATCATTACTTTGTTGTATTTCCTTGACTTGAAAAAAAGAAAGTAAAAAAAAAAGAAGCTCCCTTACTCTTGACCTTTCCGTCCAATTCTTATCCCATTTTAAAATTTGCCATGAATTTTTGGAAACTAAAGCTTCAAAAAGGCGATTAAAATACCTTTTTGTTTCATACGAAAATTATTCATATAACGATCCTTCCCATCTTATGGGTGAGCTATTCGTGCGAGAAAATGGGTTAGAAAACTTTCGGGTTGGGGAGTTAAAAATTTCGGATTAGGCCAGTCTCGAACGAAATTTGAGCGAGGTAAGGTCTAGGGCAATTCCGGAAAGGATTGGGTAAAATGACTATTTTTCCTATTATCTAAGGCATTATGGAGTCCGTAGGACTTTTCAAAAATAAATTTGGGTGAGTAGAATTTCCGATATCGAACTTGACGTGAAGGGGTTGGTCTGGAACGTCAAGGTTTGAAGGTGTGTTGCAAAATGGGCAAAATTTGGAGGATTCCCGAGTTTCTATCCCGCGGGTGACACGCTGCTATAACGGAGAAATTTTCGCAATAGTGAGAGTCAAAGGCGGTCTACCCCGCTATAGCATGCGGCTTCCGCTACGACGGTGCTGCTATAGCGGGATAAGTCGCTATAAATGCAGAAACTTCTCTAACAACGTTCGTTCTTTCTCAAGAATGTTTTGGGGAAGGGCTGAGGCGACTTGGGGCGAACTCCATCTGTTTTTCACCATAATCCTTCGCTAAGGTAAGTAATTTGTTCTCCTAATCTAGTACTTTGATTCTTGTGGCTTAGAATCGTTACTTACATGCTTGGGGAAGGGTTTAACTTAACCTAGGATAGATTTTCTAGTGAAAAGGGGGAATGTGGGGATGAACAACCTGGATTTCTTGAATTAGGTTGTCATTTAAAGTTTCTTTACCATATTTCACTGGCATAACCATGAAATTGATAGTAAATAGGTGAATTTAAGGTGGGAGGTCCCTGAGATGGGTGGAATGACCATGAAATTAGCCTGGGGTTTGGGATTAAGATGTAATCCAAAAATATTTAGGCCATTTGGATTAATTTGGTGTTTATGTTATTATTTTTAGACCGAGATCAAGCTAGAGTTTTGAGAAGCGGGAAGGCTCTGGTCCAGTAGAGCATTCGACCTTGATTTGAGGTAAGTGATGATTAACTTGTGACCCAAATTATGTTATGTGTACATGTTAATTATTTCGTTAGTATTACTTGTATAATACGTGTTTAGGAAATGAGGGAATGACTATTAACTGATATCTGATTGTCAATCTCATGCAATGAACTTGTTTTAAATACTTATTGATTTTACAAGTGTGGGTTGTATTCATTGTGATTGTGATTTTGTGATATCTGTGATTCTTCGGTTGACTCGGGTACCACGTCTGGTATAAATTATCGGTTGGCTCAAATACCACGCTTGGTATGGGATATTTATCGGTTGGCTCGGGTATCACGCCTAGTACTGGTTCTGTTATGGTTGGCTCGGGTACCGCACCTGATACAATATTGATTGTTCTTCTATATTCATTGTGATGTATTTATTACATGTTGGTTCATGAGTGACTGGATTGGTGTGTTTAAATACTGGGATGGTTCTTTTGTAGACCGATATTGCATGTTAAACAACATAGACTATGTTCTAGAGATCCTTGGGTGATCCGGGTTACTTGAAAGGTATGTTGAATCTTATATGGGTTGTTGTTGTTATGGTTCTTGGACATGTTTCATGTGGTTGTTAAGTCAGGATTGATGACTGAGAGTCTTGCTTATATTCATTGACTTGGATTTTACATATTTGTTCTGTTTTACTAAGTTGTAGTTATATATTCATATTTCATATGTTTGGAGCTGACCGATGATCCTACCAGTACACTATTATTTTTGTGTACTGATACTGTATTTGCTTTTTTTTATTGAGTACAGGGCATATTCTGACGACTGATGCGCGACCTCAGTTGTGATATGGACGCTTCCTGAATCTAAGGGTGAGTTTCTTCTTCCGGACTGCCATGGATTCATTTACTCTTTCTAGTCTATTTTTCAGACTCGAATTTCTTTTATTTTGGGGTTGTATTTCTGTATTTTAGATTATGTTAGATATTTTGGTACACGACTTTCAGGTTCTAGGAGATATTTTTTGCAGGAATTGTTATTACTTTATTTTAGATGTTAATCTTGACTTATTTAATGCAAGCTGGTTTTTAGTATGATGGTCCGTAGATTCGACCGTAAACACTAAAAATAGTTCTGCAATCTCTTCTAAGTGTTATAAATGCAGGTTCAGATTTTAAGGTATTTCACAGAGTGAGACTGATGAGATGCAAAGGCTATACATCTGTGATTCAGTATGAATATAATTCCACGATTATATTATAATTGTATCATACTTGCAAAGTTTTGTGATGACTTCTTATGTCTGTTTTTGGTGACTTATATGTTCAGTATTGATTGAAATTGGTATGTCTGAATTTGGTTTACCTACCTAGTTGTTGTTGACTACTTGATTCCTTAAGTTACTTGGTTATGTGTTATCTCTCTATTTCCTTTATTGACTATATAATATATACTTGCTACTAATTTGAGTCGGTCTATGATGCCTATCAGTACATAGTATTTATATTGATATACTCTTGCACATTTTTGAGTGCAGATTGTGTTCCAGAGTCTTCTTTGCGACCTCGCATTTAATGTTGCCTACTGATTTGATCCGAGAGTGAGCTATTTTCTTATTCAGGTTGTCGTAGTCCTCTTTTGACAAATGTCTATTTACTTTAGACATTATTTTATATGTTTTTGTTACTTCCAGACATTTGCTAGTTAGAGTCCTTGTATGATGACTTTTTGATTTTGAGATTATAATAGTTAGACTTTTGCCTATTTACTTTATTTGATACTTAAAACACTTAGTATTATATCTCGAATGCCTTAAATTTTTTAAATGAATTTGTAACTGCTTGTATTAGTTGGTAAGTTATAGTTCGCCCACCGGAGGGTTAGTGTGGGTGTCAATCACGATAGCTTAAATCGTGACAAAGTTAGTATCAGAGTGCTAGATTCATCGATCTCATTGTACAAAGATATGTCTAGTAGAGTTTTGCGGAGAGGTATGGAAACGTATGTACTGCTCCTCGAGAGGCTACATGACACTAGAAAAACTCTTTTTTTTTCTTTCGTTCACGCTATTACTTGATTCCAATTGGCATCTAGTGATTCAAATTTATATCTAACTTCTTTCATTCTTTTCTCTCATAGATGGTAAGGATACGTTCAGGAGAAGCTAAAGAAGAGACACCTAAGCCGACCACTGGGATCGTAGCTCATGGTAGAGGACGATCTAGAAAAGGTGGTTAAGGCAAGGAACGGGGAGCCACGCCAGCCAGAGGCAGGGGTCAGGCTGCTAGTCAAGTTTGAGATAGGTCTAAGTCCCCCGCACCTCCATAGCTCCATGATAGGGCAGCAGAGTATGCAACAACACTAGTTCAGGAATGTGTTGTGCCTACTCCGACTTCATCAGATGCATTAGCACAGATGTTGACTTTGCTGAGTGGATTGGCATGGATCGAGGTAGCACCCACAGTTTCTGCAGGTCAGTATCCAGGGATCTAGCATGTTGCTATCGTGGCTCCACAGATGAATGAGATTTCAGAGATTGGGGTATTTCTGATTCAGGTGACTGTACAGGTGATGACTGGAGATGAATATGACCTATTTTGGAGGTTCATTAAGATGAAACCTCCGGTATTTTATGCTACTGAGTCTGAGAATGCGTATGAGTTCATCATTGATTATCACGAGAGGCTTCACAAGATGGAGGTGATATAGAAATATGGTGTTGAGTTTGTTATCTTTCAGCTATTGGAAGATCCTAAGTTGTGGTGATGAGCTTTTGTGGAGTGTAGGCTAGTTGAGACGCCTTCGTTGTCTTGGACTCAATTATACTCTATCTTTGTATAGAAGTATGTTCCCCATACCTTGCAGGACAGAAACGTGATGAGTTCACTAGCATTGAACATGGTAGTTTGTCGGTTGCATCTTATGAGGCCAAGTTTCACTCATTATCCAGGTATATCTTACAATTATTTCCCACTGAGAAGGAGAGGATCAGGTGGTTCGTTAAGGGATTGAATGTGGGGATTTAATTGTCAGCTTTTTAGATGGTATCTCTAGGGAACACTTTTTAGGATATCGTTAAGCATGTTCAGAATGTTGAGGGAGTTAAGCAGGATAACTATGCTAAGCTGCAGAGAAGAAGTCCAGATAGGGTGGTAGTTGCAGTGACTCTTTCTCTAAGAGCCTAGTTTCTCAGAAGTACTTTGGATGCCCCATTCAGTCGGCTATGCAGGTTTCAGTTGGAGGTCTATCAAGGGCCAGCCAGTATTCTTCAGGTTACGAAGGGAGTGCACAGCCCAGTCATTCAGATTATGAAAGTTATTCTACCTCTTTGGCTTCAGCTCAGCAGTCTACCTTAGATAAGTCTCGTCATGACTGCGGTGAGATCCGGCATATCCAAAGATAGTGTCTCAGGTTCATACAGACTGGTCAGATAGTTCAACAGCAGGCTCCCCGAGCTCTGGCTTTATAAGATGGGGGAGGTAGTTTATATGGTAGAGACCGTCTTCAGCTTGGGTGGAGTGGACACAAAGCAGGTAAAGGTAGTGCCCAACCTAACCGAGGCAGTGGTCAGACTGGTAGGGGTGGTGCTCTTTCCGGTATGGGCAGAGTGTAGGCAGGTAAATGGGCACACTTTTATTCTTTTCAGGGTAGACCTGAGGCAGATGCTTCTGACATAGTTGTCACAAGTGCTATTCTAGTCTGTAACTGGATGTCTACAACTTTGTTTGATTCAGGTTATATTTTTCTTATATGTCTACATACTTTGTTGTGGGTCTGGATATGGTATGTGATTTGTTTGATGTTTATATCCATGTTTTCACTCTTGTTGGTGATTGTAGATAAAGTCTACCATTCGTGTATTGTAACATTCATGGAGTACAAAATCTGGGTAGACTTAGTAATTTTAGATATAATTGACTTTGATGTTATTTTGAGAATGAGTTGGTTATCTCCGTATCATATAATTTTAAACTGTCATACTAAGACAGTTACTATAGCTATGATGATTATGTCTAAGCTTGAGTACAAGGGGTGAATGTTGTGTTATTCCTAAGAAGATAATTTCTTTCATTCGTGCTAAGAAATTAGTAGAGAGAGAGTGTCTGACATTTTTAGCGCACCTTCAAGATACTAGTACAGAGGTTCCACCCATTAAATCAGTCCCTGTAACATGTGAACTCTTGGAGGTATTTTCTGCGAATTTACATGACATGCCACAAGACTGTGATATTGATTTCTATATTGACTTAAAGTCAGGGACTCAACCCTATTTCTATTTTGCCATATCAGATGATACCGATTGAGTTAAGGGAGTTGAAACTGCAGTTGCAAGATCTTCTCGGTAAGAAATTTATCCGTCCGAGTGCCTCTCTGTGAGGTGATCTTGTATTGTTTTTAAAGAATAAAGATGAGAGAATGCGAATGTGCATTGATTACTGTAAGTTAAATAAAGTTACTACTTGTAATAAGTATTCTCTTCCCCGTATAGATTACTTATTTGATCAGCTTTAGAGTGATTCAGTCCTCTCTAAGATTGACTTGAGGTCAGGTATCATCAGTTGAAGATTTGGGCTGAGGATATTCCTATTACGACTTTTTGGATCAGGTGTGGGTATTAAAAGTTTTTGATTATGTCTTTTGGGTTACTAATGCTCTAGTTGCTTTCATGAGTCTGATGAATAGTATATTTAAGACATATCTGAATTTATTTGTGATTATTTTTATTGATGATATACTGGTGTATTCGAGGAGTAAGGAGGAGCATGAGAATCATTTGAGAATTGTTTTGAGATTTTTGAGAAAAGAGCAGTTATATGCTAAGTTCTCCAAATATGAGTTTTGGTTGACATTTCTCTCCTTCTTGGGGAATGTGGTTTCGGGGAAAGGGATTATGGTTAATCCACAGAAGGTGGAGTCAGTTAAGAGTTGGGTTAGGGGCACTTCAGTGATAGAGATCCATAGCTTTGTAGGGTTGACTAGCTACTATCACCAGTTTGTGAAGAGGTTTGTTTTAATTACTTCTCAATTGACCCGTTTAACTCAGACAGATGTACCATTTCAATAATACAATGCGTGTGTGTTGAGCTTTAAAAAGCTCAAGACGCTATTGACTACGACTCCCATCCTAGCATTGCCTGTGGAAGGTAAGAATTTTATAGTTTATTGTGATGCTTTACATTTTAGTTAGGGTGCTATTTTGATGCAGGATAAGAAATTCATTGCGTATGCTTCTAGACAGCTGAAGGTGCATGAAAAGAACTATCTTACGCATGACTTGGAGGTGGCAGCAGTGGTTTTTGCTCTAAAGGATTTGAAGGCACTATCTCTATGGTGTCCGTTATGAGGTATTTATTGCACTCCAGCTTGCAACATGTGTTTATTTAGAGAGATCTTAACTTGAGGTATCGGAGATGGATGAAGCTGCTTAAGGATTATGATGTCACTATTTTATACCATCTGAGTAAGGCAAATATGATGACTAATGCTTTGAGTAGGAAGTCTGAAAGTATGGGTAGTCTGGCTTGTTTGGAGGCTATGAAGCGTCCATTGGCTAGAGAGATTCAAACTCTGGCTAACAGTTTTATGAGATTTAATGTGTCCAAATCAAGTGGAGTATTGACTTGCGTGGAGGCAATATCATCATTTCTGGAGCAGATTAAGGCCAGACAGTTCTCGAGCAGATTAAGGACAGACAGAGTAGATTAAGAGTTGACTTCGGTCAACATCTGGTTAAGATGACCTTGTTTGAGTATTTTTATAATTTTATTGAATCAGAATATCGTTTCTAAGCTAGTAGCATATTTGATTTGTCCTCGAGAGATTTCGGATGAGTTTCAAGTAAATTTTTAAATAATTTAGATGCTTTGGCTTTATTTAAGCAAAACCTATCAATTAAATGGTCTGTTTTTCATTTTAAATATCAAAAAATTATTCTGAGAAACTTTCAAAATTTTAAGCATGAATTCTAGGACTGATCTGGAAAGTTTGATATCATTTTGATAAGTCAAGATTGAGTTTCTACCGCGAAACATGAAATAATTTTTTAACGAGCAAAAATAATATTTAACTGGGAAAATAAGTATAAAATAAAGTTTCGATTGAACGAGTAGGTCCGTATGATTATTTAGGACTTATATGAAAATTAATCAATGTCTTTCATCATCGAATGTGAGATTTATGGCTATTTTGGTAAAAATAAATATTGTTGGTGCAGAAAAAAATTGATGCATAAATAGCTGGTGCAGATTTTTTGCATTGTGTATATAAATTTCACATTTTGTGCTTTCACTAAAAATTAATTTTTGGAAGGTAGGAAGCTCAGATTGAGGTAATTTTTAATGCGTTTTTTGTATGATCATTGGGTATGTGATTCTACCTTCATTTTGCTTATTTTCCAAGAATAGCTATTTCATTTTTATTATTTTGATTTATAAAGTTGACATTTGAAATCTCAAAGTTAAGAAATCAAAAGTTTTTCATCTTAGGATCAAATGTGATAGGTTTTTCGTTGATTTTTGAAAATTAAGGTCCATGTAGTATGGGTAAATTAATTTTGGCATAAATTTATCGAATTATTGATAATTTTCTCATTTTAAACTGCATATGAACATAGAATTGAGGGTATTTTTCGGTAAAGTTAAGAAATATTATTTTGATGATTTCAAGATCGATTTTAACTCTATTTTAATACAATTTCATAATTAAACTCCTTAAGTTATGGATAATATTATTTTAAAATAAAATTATAATTTTGCCCTTGTGGGCTCGAGATTGATTTGTGAATTGACTTTATAGATCAGAAATAGAAGTATAGCAATATGGGTATCAATGAACTCATATTTACCCGTAGAACTTATTCTTGATAGATTTGAGGTGAATTAAGACTGTATTGAAAGAGAAGTTTTTTATGATGGTTCGTGGCACATTTGTTCGGCTTCGAGGTAGGTTATGACTTAACTTTCCTTAGATTTTGCTTGGGTGAAAACTTATTGTGCAAAGCATACTATGTGTTGGATGACTTAATGCATTAAAGTGTCATATGAGATGCGTTGTAGTTGTGATGCCTAAATTGGGGCTTGTACTATGTTAATAAATTGTAATTCAGATTTTTGACTTGATATTGAGGCTTGTAACCGATGTTTATGAGTTGATTGACATCTGGAGATTTCACATTTATATTTTGTGTTTGATTCATCTTATCATCTAGATCATGCATATTCATTCATCTCATAGATCACTGGATTATAATGTTGAAAACACTGATTTTGAAAGAAAATAAAATACTTTCTACATATTCAGTTTGATGCAGGATTTCGGACCTAGATATGTGATATTTTACTCTTTTAGTATGATGCAGGATTCCAGGCATATACATCTGATACTATACATACTCAGTCCGATGTAGAATTTCGAGTGTAGTTATATGATACTTATGTGATTTCGTCCGAAGTAGAATTTTGAGCGGTGTATGTGGACCTCGCGAGTTCCTCATGGATCCTTCCTTTACAACAAACCGCTAGAGGAGGTGTACACATATAGGCATTGGCCATTGCATATCATCCTATATCATTACATTGCATTATTATTTGAAATATTGTTGTGATTGAGATAAACTGTACTATTTATTGATGTTGAACTGCTGGAACGTTTCTACGTGCAGAATTATTTTAGTATTCTTTATTCGATATAATATATGCTCATGATTAGTTGTCTTATGATGCGTACTGAGTACAAATGAATCGTACTCACCCCTACTTTTCTGCATCCTTCTGATGTAGATCCAGTTACAAGTGGAACTCGCGGCTAGAATTTGTACTTTTTGATATCTTTGAAGTTGTGGTAAGCTTTTGTGTTCGGAGACTGTCCCGACTTCTTCTGCCACTTATTTATTTTTTCTTTACTTTCTCAAACAGTATTGTAGTATTTGGTTAGGACGTTCTGTACTTAGATTTACTTTTGTATTCGTGGCAACTGAATCTTAGAATATGTTTTTCGGAGTCTACTGTTTGGTTTTCTTTTGATTATCGTTGATTTGATAAATCATTATACATTCATTGTGTTATTCCATTGTTTGTCTTATTTTATGTTTCTTGCTTTTGACGAGTTAGATTTATCCACCATGATTTAATTGGGGTAAATACCATCACAACACTAAAAATTTTAACTCGTAACACCACTTTGGTGATTTCATCTGATAGTGTCCATTCTTAGTCCTAAGATAATAAGTCGGCTTCAACATTACAGGTATGTAATCCTCCATAGTAGATAGCCTAATGAGCAAGTGCATTCCTTTCAAGTAACCAATTTTACATTCCGATTTGACTTCGCACCGTGACAATATGATTTGCACAATTCTTCGAGTTCTGGCCAACCGTAGAAGAAATTTTTTACTATTGTAAATTATAGATTCTTTTGTATAATCATCGTATCAACTTCTTCCTCCTCTCACACTATGGTGGGTTTTCCATGAACATCTATTAAAAGTTAAATGGTTATGGAATTTTTGGGTTTGAAATTGGGGGAGGGTTTGAGGCTATTATTGTATGGTTGTTTTGGTGGTAGGCTATTTATCACCCTTAGTAGAGGTGGCCAGCCATCGCAGGCCATGGCTATGGTCATGACAAATGCCAACGATGCAAGGTTTTGGTAATTAAGGGTTAGAGAGAATTCCGTAGAGAGATTTCTTTGGTCAAAGGTGCAAATCTTATCTGATATAAAAAATGTGGTGGATATAATACTGAAAAAAGTGTAGTTTCATGAAAAATAGAGAGTAATTGTAAAAATATTTAAAAGCTTATTAATTTCTTTGAAGATGTACATATTGTACATATTTCTAAATCTTGGAATATTATAGCATATCATTTAGTCAAGTTTTTTATCTCGTTGTTATATAAGTTGTTCGGTTTCTATTTTTTTTTTCTAGTTAAATTATAACTGATGTTATTGCATCATTTAACTTTTTAAGACTATTTATGTATTAATGTACTAAGGTTGTTTGTCGTAAAAAAAAAAAAAAGACATCCTCATGACTAATAGGAAAAATAATAATTATGGGCGCGTGTATGGTTTAATACATCATGGGCTCAAAGTTAAGTATGAATATATAACTATAGGTAACTTACATAAATTCCATAACTATAGAAGTTAATTACTTTCTTTCCCACTATTTTTAAAATTACATAATATACCGCTCAGATACATTGGTACAGGCATCCACACCACTCAGACACATTGGTACATGCATCCACGCCACTCACATATATCGCTAAGGGTATTCAGATACATAATTTTATCTCAGATACATCGCATAAGGCATGTGTCCACTATCCGAATACATGGTTTAGTCTCAGATATATCGCATCCGCATGTATCTGAGGGATTACAACATGTATTTGAAAGATTACACATGTATTCGCATGTATTTGATACACGCGATGTATCTGAACGGATTTTGAATAAAATGTAATATATTAAGTAATTAAAATAAAATAGTAAAAGAATTACTAATAAATATGATAGAAATATTTGGCTCTTTAGGTAATTTTTCTATATAACTATCGTGATTCTTTTCAATTGAACAACAATGCCATGAGGGAATTGCGGGATTAAAAATGTCTAGTACTCATCACAAAATAGGGTGAAAATCGTTTACACCCTCGAACTTTGCTTTAAAATCAAACACCCCTCTCAACTTTGAACAATAATCATTCTCCCCCCTTTATCCTAATTGAATTTTTTAAATGCCTATTTTGCCCTTGTATTATCAATCTTTATATCTTTTTAAAAAAAAAAAATTGTAATCACAATTTTTATTTTTTAAAATCTATATAACATATGTTGTATAAAATATATATATATATAATTTCTTAGATGAAAAAGAAAAGTGAAAAATACTAATTGAATATGTAAGTTAATGACATTTCATAATGAAATAAATGAGCAAAAAAAAATATTAATAATAATCAAAACTCTAATATCTAATTATACAAGTAAAAATAACAGGTAATTATAACTTTATAAATATATTTCAATGCATATATATAAATTAAATGATTGTTGTTTATAAATTTTAAATTATAATTTAGAAAATATTTTATTATTGACAACCAAAACTCATTTATCTATGTAGACATTAGAGAATAACAGAGAGAGAACGAAAAAAACATACATCTATATACATAAATACATATAGACATACATGCCCGTTTGGCCATAAGAATTTTTCACTATTTTTCAAAAAATTATTTCACTTTAAATTATTCAAAAAAAATATTGTTTGGCCATAAAATTTTCAAATACAACTTGAAGTTGTATTTGAAAAAATGAAAACATCTAAATACTTGTTTTCACTTTTTAGTTGTATTTAACACTTTGAATTCTAAAAAGTCTTTCAAAAAAGGTATGGCCAAACATAACTCCAACTCCAAAAAATTTAAATAAAGTGAATTTTTTTTCATGACCAAATGCCCACTTAATGCATATAATATAAAAATATCAATCATAAAAGATAGCATTAGATTTTGTGATTAGTTTGTAAAAGGATTATTTTATTAATAATGTAAATGAATTTAACTAAAAATGGTAAATATCTAGGTTAAGAAAAAATAAATATATGATATAAAAAGACATTACATAAATAAAAAATAAAAAATATTAAGGGTAAAATAGACATTGCATAGGATAAAGGGGGGAGAATGATTATTGTTCAAAGTTGAGGAGGGTGTTTGATTTTTAAAGCAAAGTTAGGGGGTGTAAACGATTTTCACCCGACAAAATATAGTAACAAGAAGTCTGACCACAACTATCCCTTAGGAATTACTCTTTTTTTTTTTCAATTTATATTACATTAATTAGACTAATTAGATTTGATGTAATATCGTTTTTTTTAAAAACTTTTGAAATTTATCGTATTAGATATGTGTTGATGTTTGTATGACTATAAAGGTTTTAATCAAGGGTAAATGAGAAAATTAAAGTTAAATAACTTTTAAATATAAAAATATGTCATTTTTTTCAAAACGAATTAATAAGGAAATAGTATTACATAAACTGAAATAGATGGAGTAACTATTAGGACTAGTGGGTACTTTTCTTTCTTCTTCTTTTCTTGTTTTGGATGGAGGGGTCAATCAAATTAAACTTGATCCGTTTGACCATAAATATTGCAAGTATTTTTTGAGAAATTTTTTGGCAAGTTAATTTTAGGTAAAACTCCCAAATCTCAAAATCTAGAAAAAAGTAATTTTTGGATCAAAATCTAATTTTTGATTTCTTTAAAAATTTAAAACTTATCTCAAACTTATAGATTTTATATATATATATATATTATATATATAAAGCTCACAATTATGACTCCAACCAACTATAATTCTAGTCTACTCAACACCTCATTAGACACATTCCTATTAAGGAGATTATTCATAGAGTATAGGAAGATTATATTAAGGAATAGCTAGGTACTACTGTTATTATTATTTATTTTTTTGTATCGATGGATCTTCATAACCAATTATAAATTGACAAATTGTAATAGCTGGTATTTGTATTATTAGTAGTTTTATTAAAATATCGTGTTATGATTTTTGAATAATGTATTATCTAGTTTATTATAAAAATGATAATTTTATGTCAAACTTATGGTATTTTTGATAATTTTTAAAATTTATGGGTGTAAATCATGTTTCATATGTTTTTTTTAAAAAAAAAAGGAGTGAAATATGTTTCACAAAAATTATGGGCAAACACACATTGAAACTTCACCAAAACTTTAAATTGGTTTCCCAAAAAAAATTGAAAATCTATGAGCAAACGCTAGCGAGTTTTCCAATTATAATAACGTGCTTAACGCAAAGTTTAAATTTCACCCACTTGAGAATTGGAAGTTTGTGTATATTCTGATTCTTTAGATATTTAATTTCTTATTTTTGTTTCTTTCAACAATTTTTTCTTGAGCTTACCATAAGCTACATTCGAAAAAAAAAAAAAAAAGATAAGACGAAAAGCAGAAGGAATGAAGAACATAACATGCTTTGGATTGGATAAAAGATTCCTAAAAGATTGCAATATTCTAAAAATTGCAAGAATATATAACATCAGAGCATCAATGCTTGGGAATATTTGTAAAGCTGAATGATAGTTAAAAGAGATAGCAACCCACTGAAAACATATACATGAAAAGAAGTGAACAGAATCATCATAAAGAGTGGTAGTTATTTAACATAGATATAGAGCATTGTTTGGTGGGGTGAAAATTAAAATTACCCACATATAGGTCAAATATTAAAGGGATAATCTAGGGTTATAGGTCATATCTTCTTAGTTAATTTAAATTAGCAGAAAGGAGTTTCAAAAAGAAACAAGTACTAATTAATAAGGTGATGTTAATTAAAGGTATATATTTGACCTCTAAAGAGTAATGTCTAGCAATGATTGTGTCTGTGAGGCATGGTCAGCTTTCTTGGCTTGATAAGAAAACATTTTATAAGCTAATAGGAAAACGGATATTCAAACATTATCAAGAAAAAATAAAAAATGGTTGGGGGGTTGGGGGTGGGGGATGCGGGGCATAGTCATTGAGGTATACTTGTGGCTGACCAACCAACCACCCAGCCAAAAAGTCGAAAGTGGAGATTCTCCTAAACCATGATTTTGGGTAAGGTTATTATTAGAAAGATGTACTCCTCCGTCCCATTTTATTTGACACCTTTTGATTTGACACGATATTTTTTTAAAAAGAAAAAAAATTGAAACTTGTGGTCTAAAATAATCCTTGAACATTTGTGTTGTTGTAAATCATTTCATTAAGAATAAGTTAAATTTTTTCTAATTATAAAAAAATGACATTCTTTTTGGGACGAATTAAAAAGAAAAATGTATCACATAAAATGAGATAGAGGGAGTAATTTTTTTTCTTTCCTTTTTATGTGGTAGCATTTAAGATTTTCTTATCCGATTAATTTGAATTTATTCCGCACGATGTCCACTGAAAAGAGAATTGCTTCCCATTAGAGTTTCTTTATTTTTAAAAACTCGAACGCAAGAATTATCTTATTCTTCAATTTTATTATTTTTTTTTTTTAATTTTGATTATCTTTACTATTTTTATTGTCAGTAATTTTCTTTCTTCGGTATTTTCATCATAGCTTTCTATTTTGGTATTTCTTTCAAACATATTTTTGAAAATATTTTTCTTGAATCGAGGGTCTATCGGAAGCAGTCTCTCTATCATCATAAGGATAGAGGTAAGGTCTGCAAACACCCCATCCTCCCAGATCACATTTGTAAAAATATATTGAATATGGTATTGTAGTTGTTGAACATGACTCATAAAGGGTGAAGAGATCAAATCTATATTGCTTACCCATCTATGACAAAATATGTAACTTTTTTTTCGCTTTATGTCTAGAATTCAGGATCCACTACTTTAATTAATTCGAATTTATTTCACGTAGAATTCAGTAAAAAAGAAAGTATTTCTTATCAAATATTTCCTTATTTTTAGAATTCGAACACGAAATCCCCGATAAAATGATGTGGAGGGAGAGATCCAATGGATGTCACCTCACTCTTTAATGGTCAAAAACATGGAATTGAAAGAGTGTACAAAATTCTTATCTTTGGTTTCATGCTTGGAGCATCATCCTTGAAGGGACCATGTCCAGCTTCTTGCATCAACATGATTATGATGTCCCTCATGCTATGTACACAAATTCTCTTCTCTTTAAGATTTGTTTGCATTCATCATTAGGGGAAACTTCTTTTGAGTGATTGCATGCACATGCCCTCCTTAGTAATATGTCATTTCTTTGATTAAACAACCATCTTGTCTTCAAAAATTCATTTCGAAATTTTAAAATATGGTTCCTAATTAATTAGGTATCTCACTTTAATAGAATGTAAAAGAGCTTCGATTAATATACTTTTACCAAAAAGAAGTCTAAGGACCAGTTCTCTTTTCACCTGGCCTTCACCAAAACAAGGCCAATGTAAAAGCTTAGTTCTCAAGTAATGAATATTCTAATTCAAACCAACCAAAATGAAAAGACGCCACAAGACTTGGAAATAAAAAAAAATTATTTTATTTGAAATTTTTAAAGTTGGAGTTGGAGTTGGAATTGCGTTTGACCATAGTTTTGCAATAAAAATTTAAAATTTAAATGTATTTTTTTAAAAAACACAAAATATGATTTAAAAATGAAATATAATTTAAATGGGGTTATTTTATGAAAATAAAAAATTTAGGATTTTTTTCAAAAAAAAAAAATTAAAAAGTGAAAAGTAAAAGTGAAAATAGTGAAAACAAGTATTGGACTGTTTTCCAAGTTGTATTTTGTATTGTTATGGCCAAACAAAGATTTTTGAATAAAGTGAAATAATTTTCAGAATAAAGTGAAAAACAAGTATTGGGCTGTTTTTCAAGTTGTATTTGGTATTTTTATGACCAAACAAAGATTTTTGAATAAAATGAAATAATTTTTCGAAAAAAGTAAAAATAATTCATGGCCAAACGGCTCCTAAGTAAGGCAAAAGGCATACTCAAGATTTAAAACTTATGAGTTTGAGATTCTAATCCATCCAAGTTAGTGAGTTCAGAATTTACATACTTCAATGAATATTTTAAGACAATTTTAGGAATTAGGACCAAAACTACTAGAGTGGACCGAATTCGTAACGAAAGCTCTACCTCTGTCCCCCACAAAGAGACAAAATATATCTAAGACATTTTACAGATATGGTCGGTATATTTTTGCAAAATTTTCCACATGATACCACTAGGAAAAATATGAACAAAGAAAGTGTGAAATTGCAAATCAAAATGGACTTTGAATTTTTTGACGAGGTATACTAGTGGCCACAAGGGGATTGACTTGATAGCAATGTGCATAGTGCTATTTTAGTGGAATTAATAGAAGAGGACATTTTCAAGTGGATCAAAGTCTTGTTGTTCCACTCATATCCCAGTCAAGATCAGCCCATTTTACTTGTGTTGTGGAAATTGGAGTTTAGTTTCCAGCACTGAGAGGACAATTCAAACTCAAAGTCAACTTGCCCATCCTGATGTTAAGCCCAATTAGAAATCTTGGTTCAGGCCTGCAGGCCCATCCACAACCTATTTCTCTGAAAATTATTTATTTCAAGACACACTTTTATCAAAATAACTTTTTTGAGAAATATTTATTAAGAAAAGTAATTTTGTTTGGTCAATTCATTTGAAAAGTACTTTATTTTTGGGATTTGATTAAAAAATAATTGTGTTTTACAAATCTTTTAAAAAAAAAAATGATTGAAATTATGAAAAAGACAGTATTAATATTTATGTTATAATTTTAGATATTTTTAATGAAGCACTTTAATTATATTTTTTTTATTTAGTTAAATTTAAAACATAAAATAAAAATAAGTATTAAGGTTTTTAATCAATATAAATATAGTTAAACCAAAAGAGGAGAAAAGGAGAAGAAGGCTATATTTATACTTGAGAGATATATGAGTTACATTAACGAGAGAGGGTAGGCTAGATATAAATTTTTGGTGAGGATAATATTGTGTTGAAAATTTTAGTTTTTTGTTTCTTGAAAGAAGAAGAAATTTGTAGCTTCTCCTCAGTAACAGGAAAAAATATTTTTACTATTGCTTAGGAGCAATTTTAGTATTTGGTCAAATACCTCAATCTCCAAAAAAGTTTTTTTTTGCTGGAAAATAACATGCTTTATATTTCCAAAAGCTTGAAAGCTTTAAGAGAAATACTTGTTAGCAGTAGAGGTCAATGATTTTTTGAGAATTGATTGAATTGATCTTATGTTGGACTTAGAATGTTTTGATGATTGATAAATGGTTTGAGCCAAAAAATTAGGTCGGATCAAATAAATAACATGGAACATGTGCTAAATTAAATAAATCATGTACATCAATTTCATGTAATTCATTTAAGAGTTCGACTGCTAGAAAAACTCTTTGAATCAAAGAGTCTCGGATAAAAATAAAAGATCTGAGGAATATGGAAGTCTTTGGAAAGATCTTGGATAATCTTAGCATGAAATAGAACTCTTAAATGTTGCATAAGTCCAGTTGTGTAAACATGGAGTTTGCCTCCAACTCAAACACTCTTTTCTTATTAATTACTACTAATCCTAAAAGTGTTTGTATTTAACTCACTTGATTTCACTTGTTATTATAAATATGTAGTTCCTTTATTGAAGAGACTCCCGCACCTATACTAAGAGAAATAGTGATGGCTTGTATGGGTCCACCGAGAGTCAGGGGACCAGGTCCTCTGACTGAAATTGCAGTTACGAGTAAGAAGGTGAAATAACGAGAAGTAAAGAACACGAGACTTTTACGTGGAAACCTCCTTGCTCAAGGAAGTAAAACCACGACTTACCCCAGTAGGATTTCACCAACCAAACTTCACTAAAATACCGAGCAACTTCGGATTACAGACTCCAGTAACCCTATGGATTAAACTCTTAATCCACTACACTGCAATAACTCTATTACAATGTAAGATACAATAACACTACTGCATCATCAAGTATTAACTAACTCTAGCTAATACTACTTCTCTCAATCAACTAACTCTAGCTGATGATTACGATGAAAAGCAAACTACAAAAGACTCAACTAAAGACAAGGAACTGTGGACTTCATCTTGATCACGATCAGGTCCTTTGGTCAGTGAACTTCTGTTTTCTTGTTCTTGAGTTTGAGCAGCCTTTGCTTAGAGATGGATAATGTTGATATGCAAAAACTAGGTTTTGACTAAAGTGTCTCATTGTTTATAAATGAGAGAAGCCAAAACCTTAACACATTTCTATTGGTTCACCGAGTTCCAAGGACTGCAGCAGCACAGTCCAAAAAGCTGCCAAAAAGTATAATCCACATTTGTACCACGTTGATTGTTCTTCAAGACCGCCGGGGATACCAGGTCCCCCTGAGTGTTTGTCAAATCATCAAAACAAAAAGCCCATATTACATCATTTTCCCCCTTTTTGATGATGACAAACTAGGTTCCCCCTGACGTCGTTACCTGGTCTCTTTCACAAGTTATGCAGCCTCTCCATACAACAGATCACTCTACGTTTCCCCTGTCACTGTTATCTGGTCCCCACACCTGTTCCCCCTATCAGCAATATCTTCCCCCTTTTGGCATCATAAAAAAGAGTGAACAGTAAACCCAAAGCAATGATGTGTAACGATTGTTAACTCATGCTAGATCTGTCAACTGGGCCGGTCTGACCCGGACCGAACCGGTAAGACCGGCCCAAATAGAGAACCGGACCGGTTGGCCCAAAATCAGAATAAGGATTCGGGTTCGTGGGCCGGAACGTGGGATGCGCCGTCCAGGCCTGGCAACCCGGGAGACCGGCCCAGTTCTGAGACCGGACTTGGCCCACCGGTGCACCGGACCGGACCGGCCCGGGTACTAAATTTTTATTTTTTATTTTTGTTTGATTTGGCATTTGGGGCTTTGGGACTTGGGCTGCTGACAGGCCACATGGGCCGCTGTCACTAGGCCTGTTGTGGGCCGCTGCAGGCCCTAGGCCCTAGCCTCTATAATAGCCTTTTCAGCCTATGTTGATTTAATGCCTTGGCAGCCTTTTCACTTTTCAGGCATTTGTTGAACGTTGGTCCAACGGTTATAATGTCGTTTGGGCCAACGTTCAATTCTTCTCCATTTTAAAAATTCACCCATTTTTCATATATAAATACTTTCTAAATTTCATCATTTTTATTACAAAATACTTCTCATTCTCTCTCAATTTTTTGATTTTCTCTATTGATTTCTAGCAATATCTACTTTATTATTTTGCTATCAACAACATCAAGTTGGAAAAAGTTCAAGTGTTCAATTCATCAATTTACGGTTGCTTAATTACTTGTTTGTCTCCGATAATTTGGTATAATCGTTCTATCTCTTACTTTTAGTTAGTATATTGTTTGTTGAATATCTTTTTGTATTAATTTTTGCGTATTTAATATTTATTAATTTAATTTATAAAATGGATAAAGTAAGACGACTTGGTAAAAGTGTTAAAAATTTATGTCCCGGAAGTAGTAGTGGTAGTAAGAAAAAAATCACTTCTGGTAGAGGTAGTACAAGCGGTAGAAATAATTATTCTCGTGTGCCTCCATCATCACCTAGTGAGATAGGAGAACGAGATATTCCTGTGGGTGCATATGATATGAATTATTTTGAGGCACAAGAAAATTATGGAATTGAAGAAGAAAATGAAGTTGACGTAAGTGTACATAATAATAATAATGATGATGATGATGGTGATGATGATGAACCCACTAGTCCTGTTATTGATAATGCTCAATCTCGTACTCCTAATCTTCCTCCACGGCCTAGAAAGCCCCGTAAATTAACTAGTATTGCATGGGAATTTTATACTAAATTAGAAGGAACAACTCTTGTTGAATGCAATCTTTGTCATAAACAATATCAGCATAAGACCGGGGGTAATTTCGGAGGGACGGGTCAATTGATGAGACATTTGAGAACCGATCATGTAGGTTGGGAAGAACTTTTAGAACAAGGTGGGGCTGGTGGAACACATAGACAAACTAAAATGAACCCACATACCGGTAAATTAGTTGGGACGTATAATAAAAAGAAAGACCGTGAAGAGTTAGCGAAAATGATAGCATTGGGTTGTTTGCCTTTCACGTTTGCTTCTTCTGATGCTTTTGTTCATTACATACAATCTATTTATAACCCAATGTTTACCGGTATTCCTAGAAGTACTTGTCGATCAGATATTTTTAGACTACATGGACAATATGCATTTTATTTACGTTGGTTATTAACAAATCTTTCATGTAGAGTTTCTCTTTCTTCTGATCTTGGTCGTGCGGTTAATAAAAATGATTATTTAACAATTACTTGTCATTGGATAGATAGTAATTTTTTCATGCAAAAACGTATTTTGGCATTTCAATATGATGAAGATCATAGGCATACTGCGGATTTTATTTCTAAATCTATCTCAGTGCTTACAGATTATTATGGTCTTAATGAAAAAGTTTTATGTATGGCTTTTGATAATGCATCTAACAACACCGCTGCTATTGATGATTTAAAAATTATGCTTACTCCTCCGTGTGTAGAAATTTTTCATGTTAGGTGTGCTTGTCATATATACAATCTAATTGTAAAAGATGGTCTTGATTTTTTTGAACCTATGATTGAAAAAATTAGGCATGCAGTTGGCTTTATTCAAGGAAATAATAGAAAGCTTAGACTTACTGAATTTAAAAGAAAATGTAAGGACAATAATCTTAGACCAAGATTAATGCCTGAAGAAATAGACACTAGGTGGAATTCTACTTTTAATTTTTTAAATACTTGCTATATTTATAAAGTTCCTATTACTACGACTTTTAACCAATATGCTAGCGAATTTCCTGAACTTATGTTACAAGAAGCCGATTGGAGAAAAATTAAAGATGTTGTTGATTTTTTAAACTCATTTTATTTAGCTACTGTTGAATTTTCCGGTGCTTATTATCCTACTGCTTCTAATATTTTAGCTTATATAGCCGATCTCTCTATATTGCTTAGTGAATATAAGCTTAAAAGAGGTTACTCGGAAGCTATCACTAAAATGATCGAAAAATTCAAAAAATATTTTTTTCCGATTCCACCTATTTACTTAGTTGGTGCTATTTTAAATCCATGTATGAAATTTGTTAATATATGTGAATTTGTTGCTATAATTTATAAAAATTTAGAAATTAAGAATGATGAAGTACCTATTATATCTGATGCTACTATTAATGCGAATATTTACATGGAAAATTTATTTAATCATTATGTTACCTTAGTTAATAATGCTACACCGACTCATAATGCTTCTTTATCTCATCCTTCGGACGAACCATCATCTTCCAAAATACAGGCACAAGGTGTGCCTGCTTATGGTGTAACTAATTTATCTGTTTGGTCAAGATTACAGCCTACAGCGCAAGGAAGCATAAATTGCGATGAGCTTAATTTATATTTGAGATCACCCGTGGAGGACTATAAAAATCAAACTCCAACACTGGAGTGGTGGAAGAACAATCAAAGACAATATCCCGTACTTTCAACATTGGCTAGAGATGTGTTAAATGTTCCAATGTCAACTGTTGCATCAGAGAGCGCATTTAGTCAAGGAAGGCAGCAGCTCGAAGACAATCGACACTCATTAAGAAGCAATGCCATGAATGTTTTAGATTGTCTCAGAGATTGGATTAGAGCGGAGCGAAGAAATCAAGGAATGACAATTGAACCGGATGAAGAAGAACCACTTGAAGAAATAATGTCAATTGGAGATCCTTCAACACAATCAAGTCCAGCGTATGGAGTTGTTGATTTTGAAAATTATGATCTCATTCCTGCCCATGTTAATACGGAAGAATTAGAGAAAATGATTCGAAATATGTAGATTTCTCAATTTATCTATTAAATTTTCATTTTCTAGTTTTACTGTTTTAGTTTATGAATTTGGAGAAAAGTATTTGTAACCTTTGAATTTCAACTTTATTTTTCAATCAATATATTTTTAATAAAGTCAAAGGCGCATTGAGTCTTTGCATTTTTAATTTTTTTCTCTCATAAAATTTTAATTTTAATTTTTGTCTATCATCTATTTTATATATATTTGTATAATTAGTATATATTTGTTATATGCATATATATTTTATATATCATGAATATCATATTGTGAATATTCTATATACATCACAAGTATATCATATTGTGAATATTCTATATACATCACAAGTATATCATATTGTGAATATTCTATATACATCATATGTGTGAATATTCTATATACATCACAAGTATATCATATTGTGAATATTCTATAAACATCACAAGCATATCATATTGTGGATATTCTATATACATCACAAGTATATCATGTTGTGAATATTCTATATACATCATAAGTATATCATGTTGTGAATATTCTATATACATCATATGTATATCATGTTGTGAATATTCTATATACATCACAAGTATATCATCTTGTGAATATTCTATATACATCATATGTATATCATATTGTGAATATTCTATATACATCATATGTATATCATATTGTGAATATTCTATATACATCATATGTATATCATATTGTGAATATTCTGTATACATCACAAGTATATCATATTGTGAATATTCTATATACATCACAAGTATATCATATTGTGAATATTCTATATACATCATATGTATATCATATTGTGAATATTCTATATACATCATATGTATATCATATTGTGAATATTCTATATACATCACAAGTATATCATATTGTTAATATTCTATATACATCATATGTATATCATATTGTGAATATTCTATATACATCAAAAGTATATCATATTGTGAATATTCTATATACATCACAAGTATATCATATTGTGAATATTCTATATACATCACAAGTATATCATATTGTGAATATTCTATATACATCATATGTATATCATATTGTGAATATTCTATATACATCATATGTATATCAGATTGTGAATATTCTATATACATCATATGTATATCATATTGCGAATATTCTATATACATCATATGTATATCATATTGTGAATATTCTATATACATCATATGTATATCATATTGTGAATATTCTATATACATCACAAGTATATCATATTGTGAATATTCTATATACATCACAAGTATATCATATTGTGAATATTCTATATACATCACATGTATATCATATTGTGAATATTCTATATACATAACAAGTATATCATATTGTGAATATTCTATATACATAACAAGTATATCATATTGTGAATATTCTATATACATCACAAGTATATCATATTGTGAATATTCTATATACATCACAAGTATATCATATTGTGAATATTCTATATACATCACAAGTATATCATATTCTGAATATTCTATATACATCATATGTATATCATATTGTGAATATTCTATATACATCATATGTATATCATATTGTGAATATTATACTATTATCAAATTTAAATTTTAAATTCAACTTTCAATACATTGAAGTTTGAACTTTAACTTTAAAATTTGAAGTTTGAAGTTTGAACTTTAACTTTAAAATTTGAAGTTTGAAGTGTTTGGACTTAGAAATTTAAATTTTAAAATTTTGAATTTCATATTTCATATTTTCAAATTACATGATTATAAAATATAAAATACTACTACACTAGTACACTATATGATTATAAAATATAAATATATAATTCAAATTTAAAATTTAAAATTTAAAACGATTATAATTATATCGCACTTTAAAATTGATAACACTATATTACATGATTAGAACTCAATTTTTAAATTTAAAATAAAAAAAAGGGTGGAGTGTTTGGAATGTAGTATTATTTATAGATGGAGAATATTTTGAGAAGATAGGAAGTTTTAAAATTTGAATTTCAAAATTCAAATTTTAAATTTCAACTTTCAATGCATTAAAATTTGAACTTTAACTTTGAAATTTGAAGTTTGAAGTGTTTGGATTTAGAAATTTAAATTTTAAATTTTTGAATTTCAAATTTCATATTTTCAAATTACATGATTATAAAATATAAAATATTACTACACTAGTACACTACATTATTATAAAATATAAATATATAATTCAAATTTGAAATTTTAAATTTAAAACGATTAAAATTATATCACACTTTAAAATTGATAACACTACATTATATGATTAGAGCTCAATTTTTAAATTTAAAATTAAAAAAAAAAGGTGAAACCCATGGACTGGCCCCCAAACCCGGCCCATGAAGGCTCACATAATTAGACCGGACCGACCCGTGAAACTCGGTCCAAAAATGGGTGACGAACCTGGGCTGGGCTGGCTGAGCATTTTGCTCAAAACAGCCCGGACCGGACCAGCCCATTTATTCTGGACCCGGACCAGCCCAGTCCATGAACCCAGTGGGCTACAACTTATGTGGGCCGGTCTGACCCGGACCGGCCCGTTTGACAGGTATAACTCATGCCTCTAGGGCAAAACAAACATGAGCGAAAGGAGATAGTCAAAACAAAGTAAACGCAAGATAAACACCATAACAAGAGCTTCATTTCATTCATTTTGGTAGCATTACAAACAGTTCACAAAAAGATAAAAACATCATTAGTTAAACAGCACCAAGGTAAGATAAAGACAGGACGGAATTAGAGGGTTAAGACTGGGAACGAAAGCAAGGAAGGGAGGAGGGAAGGTGAGTCTTGCCAACTTCTGAAGTAGAAGAGTCATGCGACTGTTGGCTTCTTCATGAGCATCAAGCAGCTTCTGAGTAAGGACCCCGACCTGGTCCCTTAGTGAGGCATTTTCTTCCTGCAACTTCTTGAACTCATCTGAGCTGGCACCAGGTCCCTCAGAGTTGGTTTGCATTTGTGCCTTGAGAGTTACAATCTCAGCATCTCGCTGAGAAAGTAGTGCAGTTAAGCGTTCCAACTCTCCAGATGATCGTTTCTGAGAGGCGATCAGATCAGACAAAAATGACTTAGAGCCAACTCCTCCTTCTCTTTTGACATATTCACACTCCTCAAGCGTTCCTAGTGTGAACATCTGCTTCCTGGTCCCCTGAGCACTATTCAGCACCTTTTGTTGCTTTAACAGAGCAATTCTTTGTGCTGGAGTGAGTTTCTGCTTCTTCACTTTCGAGGGGGGACTAGGTTCCTCTGTTTGTTCTTCCAGATTATCCCCTTTCCTCTTAGAGCCAAAGAGCATATCCTTCTTTTTGCCTTTATTTTCACTGTCAGTTCTTTTCTTTGGACTTTTTGCAGATTCCTTTTCTTTTTCCTCTGGAGAAGATGCTCCACCCTTTTTCTTAGAAGGTTTCCCTTTGGAGAGAGCCTTCTTCCTCACCTTCTCTACACCTTTGACAGTGTCCTCTTCATCTTTCTCATTAGATTTCTTAGTTCAGCCAAGGTTGGAGTATTTTCAGAGGGATGGGAGACACCCTCAGAGGATTCCTTGGTTGGAGAGTTTGGTTGAGACATGGCTTAAGAGAAATTTGAGAGACGGAAGAGGAGAAAAGAGAATATGTTTGTTCATCTTGAAGAAGAAGAGAATTTTGAGATCAGGTGATTTGGTATGAGAGGGGAAAGGAATTTAAGATAATTTGGTTTTAAAATGGATGGATGGGATGGGATTTAAGAGGAGTGAAACAACGTGTCGCATCAGGGAGAGGAGATGACAGTTCAGGTTTAACCTAATGCGACGTCGTTGTCCAGAGAGGTGTCATAGGTGCTGTTTACATAATGAATGCGTTTATTTGAAAAGTGAACAGCTTGTAATACTGACCTGTATGAGGGACTGGGTCCCTCATTTTGAATTTTTGAAGTATGTCTTGATGTTTATCCAGCATCCTATTTCCTTTGATGTTGCTCCTTCCACCATGCATGCATATCTATAGTGGTATAATGTTGAGTTAGACAAGTTAGACACATCACACTTTAGGATACCTGCCTTCTAATCATAGCCATATGGAGGGAATTTTTCTGACTGAGTGATCAGGTCCCCTGCATTAAACCGAGTTTCAGGCAATTCTTCTCGAACTGATCTCTTCCCAAGGCTTTTGTAAAGATGTCGGCAATCTGGTCCTCCATCTTGCAGAAGTTCATGCTAATCAACTTCTTCTCAACATTATCTCTGAGGAAGTGATGCCGGATATCAATATGCTTGGTTCTCTTGTGATGGACAGGGTTTTTGGCCATATTCACAGCACTTATTTTATCACACATGAGGGGCACACACTCAGTGTATATCCCAAAATCTTCAAGATGCTGTTTAATCCATAATAGTTGAGCACAACAAGCTGCAGCAGCAACATACTCTGCTTTAGCTGTAGAAAGAGCAACTGAATTTTGCTTTTTGGTCCCCCAAGAGATCAAAGACGCTCCAAGAAAGTGAGCCATCCCAGAAGTGCTTTTTCTGTCAACCAGGTGCCCTGCATAGTCAGCATCAGCATATCCAACAAGTTCAAAATTATCTCCTGAGGGGTAGAAAAGCACAAGATCAGGAGTTCCTTTGAGATATCTGAGAATCCTCTTGGCAGCCTTGAGATGAGACTCCTTTGGGTTGGCTTGGAACCTGGCACACATTCCCACACTGAACACTATATCTAGTCTGCTAGCTGTTAGGTATAGAAGAGAACCAATGATCCCTCTGTACATGGTCTCATTAATAGGGGGATCGAATTCATCATTGTCCAGTTTTGAAGAGGTTCCAATGGGAGTTTCAATAGGCTTGGCATTCTCCATGTTGAACTTTTTGAGCAATTCCTTGATATACTTCTGTTGGCTGATCATGATTCCATTGGACACTTGCTTTATTTGAAGCCCCAGGAAGAAATTCAACTCTCCCATCATACTCATTTCAAACTCACTTCCCATAAGCTTGGCAAAATCATCACACAGTGAGTCAAGAGTGGATCCAAAAATGATATCATCAACATACACTTGGACAATGAGAAGATTTTTGCTCTTTGTTTTGAGAAAGAGAGTGTTGTCAATTTTCCCTCTAGAAAACCCATTTTGAAGAAGGAATTTTGACAACCTCTCATACCAGGCCCTAGGAGCCTGTTTCAGACCATAAAGAGCTTTGTCCAGTTTGAAAACATAGGAGGGGTGATCATGATCTTCGAATCTAGGGGGCTGCTTGACATAGAATTCTTCCTTCAGATATCCATTTAAAAGGCACTCTTGACATCCATTTAAAACAGTTTGAACTCCATGTAAGAAGCAAAGGCAATGAGAATTCTTATAGCTTCCATTCTTGCAATAGGAGCAAATGTTTCATCATAATCTATGCCTTCCTCTTGATTATATCCTTGTACAACTAGCCTAGCCTTGTTTCTGGTAGTGTTCCCTTGTTCATCCAGCTTATTCTTGAAGACCCACCTGGTCCCTATAACAATTCTGTCATAGGGTTGGGGGACCAGGTGCCATACTTGGTTTCTCTCAAATTGATGAAGCTCCTCTTGCATGGCATTGACCCAGTCGGCATCTTTCAATGCTTCCTTGATATTTTTAGGCTCAATTTGTGAGATGAAGGCTGAGAAGGCAACCATAGCTCTAGACTTGGACCTGGTGCATCCCAGAGTCTAAGGGAGAGATTAGATTGTCCAAAGAGTGAGAGGCTCTGTGCTTCCAGTGGGAAACTTGAGTAGCAGGTTGTTCAGAACTCGTACCTGGTCCCTCAAAGGTTTGATGAATAGGAGAGGGAGGGACTGAGGTAGAGGCCTTGTCATGACTTGCTGTATCTGCTAACACTTCAGATGGATTTACCTTTTGAGAATTTGCATCAGGTCTATCTGTTGCCTCAACTAATACTTCATCAGGTCCCTCGAGCTCATTGAGGGAGTCTCGTTGAACCTGAAATAGTTCATCATCATTCAATTCTCCCTTTTCATCCAGATCTCCTGACTCATTGAAGATGACATGAACACTTTTCTCCACACATTGAGTCCTTTTATTGAAGATTCTGTAAGCCTTGTTGGTTTAGGAGTAGCCTACGAAGATTCCTTCATCACTCTTGGGATCAAACTTTCCAAGAGGCTTTTTTCCATTGTTGAGAACAAAGCACTTGCACCCAAAGGCATGGAGATAACTCAGCTTAGGCTTTTTCTGGTAGAGGAGCTCATATGGGGTTTTCTCCAACAAGGACCTGATCATGCATCTGTTAGTCACATAACATGTGTGTTAATAGCCTCAGCCCAGAAACTTTTAGGAACATCTCTATCAATTAGCATAGTTCGAGCAATATCCACCAGGGTTCTGTTCTTTCTCTCAACTACACCATTTTGATGTGGTGTTGTTGGAGCAGAGAAGTTATGTTCAATACCAATCTCAGAACAAAACTCTACAAAGCTTGCATTTTCAAACTCAGTACCATGATCTGTTCAAAGACAGATAATATTGAGGCTCATCTTGACTTAAATCTGTTTGGTGAATACAGCAAATACTGGGAAGGTCTCATTTTTAGTTTTTAAGAACATGGTCCAAGTGAACCTTGAGAAGTCATCTACGATCACAAAGATGTACCTCTTCCCTCCTCGACTGGGAACTTTGACCGTACCACAAAGATCCATATGAAGGAGTTCAAGGGGCTTAGATGTGCTTACTTTCTTCTTGTTTTTGAATGAGGACCTGACATGCTTGCCCTTGGCACATGCATCACATACTTTTCCTTATGGAAATTTTACCTTGGGCAGACCGCGTACCAGGTCCCTTGAGATCAATTTGTTTAGAAGAGAGCAGCTAACATGTCCCAATCTCTTGTGCCACAGCTCAACATCATCATCTTGTGCCTTCAAGCAGGTGAGATATCCTCCAGAAATGGAGCCAAGATCTGCAATATACATGTTCTTGTGTTTTCTAGCCACCAGAATGATTTCTCCTGATGAGAGATTAGTGACAGTGCAGCATACAGATAGAAACTTGACCTCATTCCCTTTGTCATAGATTTGGGACACACTGAGTAGACTGTATTTCAATCCATTTATATAATAGACATTTTCAATAGCATGTGCTAAAGACTTGCCAACACTTCCAACACCACGGATGTGTCCTTTCTTACCATCACCAAAAGAGACACTTCCACCTTGGAGTGCCTTGAGTGAGAGGAATTCTTCCATTCCTCCTGTCATATGCTTGGAAAAGTCACTATCCATGAACCAGCTTTGGCTGCTTCCTCTCACTGTTCCCTGCACAAATAATCACTTGTTAGCTTTGGGAACCCATTTTAGGTTGAGTCCCCAGTAATGAGATAGAGGGTGGATGAGGTTCTTCTTTGCCCAGCCTGGCAACCTGATCCTCCTGGTAGGGGGACCAGATTGCCTGGTGGTTTCCTTTCTTTCAACAAGGATTCTGCCCTTTTTAACAGCAACTGATCTTGTAGGGCAGGAATCTTTGTAGTGGTCATTTCTACCACAGTGAGTGCATAGACAATTGTCAGGATTTGATACATATTTTCTATGGGGATCATAAGGATGGTTTTTATTCTGAAATCCAAGACCCTCACCAGCATTGGGTCTCATGCTTGTCAACTGATTCAAGACATAAGAGGAGATGGTCCATTTAAGGGCCTTTTCTAAATCAACCTTAACACGGACCAAGTCCCTCTCAAGTTCTTTGTTCCTTTCAAGAGAGGATGTGAGATCTAGTTTGAACTTGTTCAGTTCAGCTTCAAGTTCAAATTGGATCTCACTACCATTTCCTTTTCCTTTAGATTCTCTTAGAGAGGTGTCTTTCATTTTTTCAACCAATGAATCATTTTCAGACATGACAATTGCAATTTTTTCTTCTAAGTCAGAGACTTTGGAAGACCAAGTGGTTTTATCAGCTTCAAAGATACTCAGACTGTTGTTTTGAAAATCCCTTTCTTTAGTGAGGTTATAGTATTCATCAATCAAAACATTTGCTAAGGAGCGTAGCTCAATCTTAGAATAGTCTTTGAGATTTTTTTGAACATCACGAAAGCTTACCTCTGGTTCTTCTTCATCTTCGGATTTTGCCATCAGTGCAAACAAGGAGTCATAGATGGATGGTCAATCTTCAATAACCAGCATGGATGCATCCTCTGGAGCTTCTTCGTGGTCAGATTCATTGGAGGATTCACCCCATGCAACTAAGGCCTGTTTTACTACAATATCTGCCAGTTCCTTCCTTTTGAGTTTTTCAGGGACCGGGTACCTCTTTCGTCCTTTCTCATAGTTGTTCTTGGCATAATCTTTGTACTCTTGTTTGTGAAAAGGGTAATCCTTGATGAAGTGTCCAGGTTTTCCACACTTGTGACAACAATCATTTCCTTTGAACAGCTTGCTTGAGTTTTCTTTTGATGAGAAACCACCATTTCTTCTTATCATCTTTTGAAAGCGACGGGTGATATAGGCCATGTCAGATTCATCACCACTTGAGTCACTTTTGACAAGCTTGAGGGCCAAACTCTTGTCCTTCTTGGGTTGTTGTCGTTCTTGATCTTGTTGTTTTTTGAGCTCATAGGTTTTTAAATTTCCTATTAGCTCGTCCATTGCTAGAGTCTGAAGATCTTTAGCTTCAGTGATGACATTGACTTTGCTTTCCCAGGAGGAGGGTAGGACACTTAAAATCTTTCTTACAAGCTTGCTTGGTTTGATCCCATCTCCAAGACAGTGGAGTTCATTAATAATGGAAGTGAATCTAGTATGCATTTCTTGAATAGATTCTCCTTCATTCATCCTGAACAACTCATATTGAGTAGTGAGCATGTCTATCTTGGACTGCTTGACCTGGCTGGTCCCTTCATGAGATGTTTGCAAAGCATGCCATATCTCCTGAGCTGTGTCACATGCCGAGATGCGATTATACTCTTCAGCACCAATCCCACAAACTAGCAACTTCTTTGCCTTGAAGTTCTTCTCTATCTGCTTCCTATTAGCGTCAACATACTCCTTTCTTGTTTTAGGAACAGATTTTGTTTCTTCACCAGCTGTGATAGTCTTCATGGGAACATAGGGACCATCACAAATGACATCCCACAACTCACTATCTTCAACCATGATGAAATTGTGCATTCTCGTCTTCCACCATCCGTAGAACTGTCCATTAACTCTAGGTGGCCTGGTGGTTGACTGTCCTTGTTCAAGGTTTGGTGGAGCTGTCATTTCGAGTAAGATTTTTCTAGGTGTTAACCTTTTATAAAGCCCTTGCTCTGATACCAATTGATGGCTTGTATGGGTCCACCGAGAGTCAGGGGACCAGGTCCTCTGACTGAAATTGCAGTTACGAGTAAGAAGGTGAAATAACGAGAAGTAAAGAACACGAGACTTTTACGTAGAAACCTCCTTGCTCAAGGGAGTAAAACTACGACCTACCCCAGTAGGATTTCACCAACCAAACTTCACTAAAACACCGAGCAACTTCGGATTACAGACTCCAGTAACCCTATGGATTAAACTCTTAATCCACTACACTGCTATAACTCTATTACAATGTAAGATGCAATAACTCTACTGCATCATCAAGTATTAACTAACTCTAGCTAATACTACTTCTCTCAATCAATTAACTCTAGCTGATGATTACAATGAAAAGCAAACTACAAAAAACTCAACTAAAGACAAGAAACTGTGGACTTCATCTTGATCACGATCAGGTCCCTTGGTCAGTGAGCTTCTGTTTTCTTGTTCTTGAGTTTGAGCAGCCTTTGCTTAGAGATGGAGAATGTTGATATGCAAAAACTAGGTTTTGGCTAAAGTGTATCATTGTTTATAAATGAGAGAAGCCAAAACCTTAACACATTTCTATTGGTTCACCGGGTTCCAAGGACTGCAGGAGCACAGTCCAAAAAGCTGCCCAAAAGTATAATCCACAACTGTACCACGTTGACTGTTCTTCAAGACCGCCGGGAATACCAGGTCCCACTAAGTGTTTGTCAAATCATCAAAACAAAAAGCCCATATTATATCAAATAGCAAATATCAAATCATATAACAAAGATCATTCTTAAATTATGGCTAACCATTCAAGTGTGTTATTGATACAAAGGAACAGATTGGAGGTACACGTTTCATGTACATGTGTCACAGTGTCTTTAGTTCTAGTTTATTGTATTAGGATTGTTATTGAGTTGTACCTATCTCCACCTTTCTTAAAAGCATTGCTTTAGGTAAAAACCATAAAAATCTCAGCTCCAAGTTAAGGGTAACTTGGAGGGGACTCCACAGTCTGAGTAGATTATCGTAAGAAGGATTAGAGTTAGTTTTTAGGCTGCATTTCTTGTAGTATGAATTTTACTCAACAATCTAAGCAAATTGTTGTAAGAGAGATTAGAGTTAGTTCCTAGGTTGTATTTCTTATAATATGAATTTTGTTAAGGCTCATATTTTTAGTGAAGTTTGGGATGAATCCTATAGAGATTAAAGTCGTGATTTTTCATCCTTGTGAGCTGGATGATTTTCACGTAAAAATCCAGTGTTGTTACTTTAATACTCCTTAAAGTCCACAAATTAGTCTTAAGAAACATATAAAGTAACTTAGTTTATCATTTAGACGAAAAGCAGAAATAACTCAATTCACCCCTCCTATGTTATTAGATCATGCTAAATATCAATTTGTATCAGAGTGCATTTTCTTTTAAGAGGGTAACACCTTAAAAAAAGATCTAGATGAATACTACACCACCAACTGGACACAGTGAAGAACAATCAGTCAATAGGCCTCCATTTTACAATAAAAAGTACTACACTTGGTGGAAAGCTTGTATGAAGGACTTTCTACAAGATCAAGGTTCTGAACTATGAAACATGATTATTGATGGACCACAAGATTTCCGACGAAGAAGGATACTAAAGGTAGTGATGTGTTGAAGGAAAAATATGAGTACATTGAAGCTGATTTCAAAATGCTTGGGAAAAATGCTAACAAATACTTTCTTGTGTGTGGTCTTGGACCACATGAGTACAATAGGATCTTTGATTGTACGACTTCAAAGTAAATTTGAGATGCCTTGGTGAATGCTCATGAAAGAATGAGTCAGGAAAGTGAAAGTGTGAGGGGAGGGGGAGGGGTGAATTGTCTTTTTTTCTAGTCGACTAACTATTTTCAGTAGTCAATTGTGAGTATAGCTAGTAACACACTGGAAATAAAGCAGTAAAGGAAATGCTGAAAGTAATTTGGAAAAGGATGTTTTATACGGGTTAGGATTCTAAATGAATCTTAGTCCAGTCTTTTTGAGTTGCAAGGGTGTTCTCTTATAGCTTTGTAACTTGATTTTGTACAACGATGTTTGAGTATAATTTTTACACATGCACTCTATCTTTCTTTTGTAACTTTTGATATAAAGCTTCACCAATAATATTTTTCTCTCATCTCTTTTTTTGATATATAGTAAATCACTAAGAGATACAATGTTTGTTAAAAATAAAGCAAATAATTTGAGAAGGTTCAGACTATACGTATATATTTTCTGTTCTAGGAATGGTAACGTTTAATAGGTCTAGACTTTGCTTGACAGAGATAAAACCCATGATATTTGATCCTTGAAAAAAGGAATAGCTTGATCCTATTTTCAAGAATAAGGCTGAGCTGTTAAGGCTCCTTAATATAGCCGTTTCTTTCCTTTCAAAACAATCGTGTCTTTCACACAAGAGATCTCTTTTGTGTTTTATTTTCTTCCTTGACAGCTGAGAGATATTCTCCATGATAGTCCTCAATGAATTGCTTTCCTTAAAGGGTCTTCAATAGATCCTTGGTAGCTTGTTCCTTAATTAGAAGATCTTAGTACACAAATTTCTTCCTTTAAAAGGGTCTTCGATGGATTATTGGCAGTACTTGTTTTCCTTAATTAAACAATCTTGCACTTGTTCCTTAATTAGACAATCTTGGGACTTGTTTCCTTAACAAATTCTTGATTGATATCAATTAGGACCTTTTCAACTTGTTTTTCTTAAGTTTCCATGTTTGATTGAATTTTTCTGCAAAATAAGTTATCAATCATTGAAATTCAAACACTAAGAATCTCTACCTTTTTAATGGTGATAACTTAAGAGTATAATGAAATAGTCAACTTCCTTTTGAAATACTAGTTAATTTGAAGATTTAGAGTTGACCACGATCAAATATGTGTTGAGTCGAGCTCAGATTGTTGTTTTGAGTGTTCCAACAAGTTTGTAGCATGTTTTAGCAGTGATATGCATATTTGGTTTACATCTCGAGGGGTTCGGGTGAATTTCAGACACTAAAATAGACAAGTTGAGGCACCACATTTTCTGATTCTGGTGCCAACTAGTTTACCCTTTGCGGTCGCGATATGTGTTCCCTAATCGTGAAGAGGAGTGGAATTAACTGGTCATTGCGGTTGCTAGGGTAGTTACGCAATCGTGAAGAAGAGTGCACTGGCTAATGCATGGTGATTGTGAGAATGGGATTCGCAATCGCGATGGTCTAGTTACTGTTGGACCCGCGATTGCAAGGGCCTTGGTTGCGGTCGCAAAGAGGACTAAATGGCAGAATATAATATCTCCCAAATTGGTATTAGGAATTTCAAAGCATATTTTGACTCCAAACCCTCGAATTGGAGAGATTTTCGAGATTTATTATGGGTAAAAAATCTAACCTTCTTTTTATCAATTATTCATGATTTAGTTTGGGTTTTAGCCATTTTATTTATATTTTGGATTGGAAAATTGCACATTTGAATCTCAAAGTCAATAATCAGGAAATTAGGGATTTAGAGGTCAATTTGTGATCGGCTTTTGATGAAATTTGAGAGTTGAGACCCCTAAGTTATGGATAAATTGATTTTGAAAGAAAATTTCAGTTTTGACCTCGGTGATCGGAGTTAACTTTTTCACTGACTTTTTGACCCGTTAATTTTATATCAAAATGAGCATCAATGGACTCGTACTTATGTAGAACTTATATTTGAATAAATTTGAAGCGCTTAGAGGCTTTGAGGAAAGGAAAGACTATGTTGTGAATTCGTGGTGCTTTAGATCAACGTAAGTTAAGACTTTCTAGACACTAATTGAGGGATATTTCGTAATCAATGATAAAAAGGGCTTTGGGATAAGGGGACACCGTATATGTGAGGTGACGAGCACCTGTGCGAGTACATG
The DNA here is from genome assembly GCA_003996215.1 of Jaltomata sinuosa. NCBI lineage: Eukaryota > Viridiplantae > Streptophyta > Magnoliopsida > Solanales > Solanaceae > Jaltomata > Jaltomata sinuosa. The sequence continues at coordinate 385,180 of QJPP01007492.1, read as the reverse complement.
TGATATTTATGGGTACTAAGTTGATTCTTTAGCTTTTTATATATGTGTGTGTCTCTGTGTGTGTTTGGGATCGTGAGTTTATGAATAATTCAAATATAATTTATTTCGGGGTTTGACTAATATAATTTGATCGAAAGTTGACTTTAGAGTTGACATTTACTTAGGTTTGACCTAAAAAAATGAAATTGACTTCGACTAATATAATTGACGTGATAACTGAATATTTCGGTGTTAGGAAGCTTGATGATTTTGTGTTAGACCTTTCACCTCTCGAGTGCTTACTTTTCTAAAAGCATGATTTGGAACGTACATAATTTCTTTCAAACTATCTAGTATGTTGTGGGGCGAGCGCCTGCTAGCACATATGTACTATTTTTAGCAATTTTCTGAGCCTTTTGAGTTGTTCCTTTTATGGAACTATAATTCACGCTTCAACAACTTTGACTTGCTATTTCTAAAGCTATCACAGTATAATTTAAGTCTGATTTGATAAAAATTGAGCATGCCACGACTGCTTGCACTTTTATGATGCATGATATGAAATATGTCATTTATTTATGTTATTAGAAATGCATTGAATGTTTATACGCGTTTACTGATATTGTTGAGTTACAAATCTGTTGTGTTGCTTGAGATTTATGAGTTAAGCTGGTTATGAAGGGTCTGGCGTCACGCACAATCCAACTAGCCTCCACTGTGGATGGTCTAATATTACACACATATAGTAGGGCTACTTGCGAGGTAACGCTCGACTATGGACAGTCTATTGCCATGCATAGTCCAACCTACATGGTTTGTTGAGCCCTATGATGGTCTGAGTTCTGATGGAACGCATGGGTGGTACTAGTAATTGAGACATTGTGATGTGACGTGTATATTTATTCTATTCATTTATACATGTTATTACTGTATTTGCTCTCATGCATTTGTCTTGAAGACTTGCTCTAAATATGACAGAGGGCGGGTCAGTGAGACTCATCATTTACTGCTCTATGTAGATTCCTCTATTAGTAGCGCATCGGGACCCAGTTTGATCTATTTTGAGGCCTTGCTTGCTTTCTTTTCTTTACGTGACAATCGAACCATTGACATGCTAGTTAGCAGAATATAAAGCAATCTGATGGAATAGTCCACTAGGCAAGAGGCTGCAATTCGAACTGCAAGATCAAAGTATACAATGAGACTACTGTTGTCAAATTCAGCCTTTCCTCCCTTGTCAACCTACTTGGAGAAAAAGAAAATGCAAAAAAAAAAAAAAAAAGACAGAGCACAAGCAAATCACCAATGCAAGCTAATGGGACAATTGGAACCACAAAGGAGATTTCTTCTTTGATGATATATTATTCAGTGTATAATTAAAATAAATCACGCGTGAGTATGTATATATATATAGTAGTACAATGTTTACACATTTCTCTCTATAACATACCGAGCTAAATTAGTTTTTACAAAGTTTTTCTTATAATTCCTCGCATTGCAATTCCTACTTCTCAGTTCTCTCCCAATAGCTGAAGTGAACATGATGTGATGACTTTGGATCACGTATAATCATACAGGCAACTTCATGGTATGTAATTGACACAGGTCTGGTACAGCGAGAATATGATCACATCTGTGGTCTTGTCTGAACGACATAAATCTTTCCATCCCTCACTACACCCTCGATGTCTTGAGGAGAGCCATATAGCTCCTCGATAGCATTTCCAGCACGAGCAATGTTGGATAGGATCATCTGGCGGAAGTTATCATCAGTTATCAATGGGTCGGAAGAGTAATCAATTACAACTTTTTCCTCCTCATCCATTGGTACACTGCAGTAAACCAATACGGAAGCTGTTAGGGTGATGCCATAAAAATTGAAATCAAAGCATTTTGTTACAAATAGGACTTGTGAAATTGAAGCATATGCAGTATATACACCCTCTTGGGGAAAAAAATGAAGAGCTCAGATCAGGAGTGTATAAAGGGTCGTGTGTGATAATATAGGGTTGCTTTAATCTTTATTGCTTGTCCTTCTGTGCATATCAACTTCTGAAAGTTTTAATCTGCATTAATTCATCTACCCGAAACTAAGAAAATGATAACTAACTGTCTCAAAACGTTCACCAACTGAACTTCTGAGAGAAGTTACCTGTCGTAGAGGCCGGCACCGGCATAACCTTCCAAATCTTCACCATTGGAATCAGATCGGAAGATGATAGATCTTTTTATGAAAAGGCCAATCGGTTTGCTTGGGTAACCTAACACCTGAATGTATTTTTAGATCCATCAGAAGATTCAGAACAAAGGCGAGAATCTCACTCTTACCCATGTAAATAGAATCAAATGGAAGCCCTTAACTATCTGCTTGGACACTAAAATCTTCTCTCTCTTAGAGTGATGAACTCAGAGGAGGTGTGGTGGAAGGGGGGATGTAATAAGGGGTCTACAAAAGGTAAATGTGACTCTGGAAGGCCAACAGGCACCAATACTCACTTGAGGAGAGTTGAGATCCTTTTTCTTGCAGATAAAACTCAAAGCACGGCCTGGATAAGCTCCAACAAGTGTTTCTCCAAGGCCCCTGACCACCTGTCCAGAAGGAAAGACATAAGCATCCTTTGCCCTTTATGAAAACAAACATATCCCAAGACATCATGCTTTAGTGATTATGCCTCTTGTACAAGCTAATTTCAACTAACGATCTACCTTAAGAAATATGGTTTACTTGTCGAGATAATGGCAGACAGAGGAAGGGAAGGTTGAGGAAGAGGACAGTTGCTAAGTTAGGACATGTTCATTTTTCAAAGTTGAACTGAAATCCAATAATATGATGAAAATAGTTGATCCAATTCTACCTCGGCATATATTTCTGAGGAGTCTCCAGAAGATGGGTTGATTGTGTGAATAACAAATGCATAATCAGCATTTATTATTTCTTGAACAAGAACAGCCATACACAGATAGTCATGATCCAGTTTCACCTTCCTTGTGCTGAAGTATGCTCTCTCATTCCATTTTGAAGCCCACACCTGAAGAACAGAAAAAATGAAAATGCATATCCACCTACTGGATAGAGAGATAACGGCAAGAGGGAGTAAAAATTGATCCCTTCTAACGGAAAAGGTTATCTTGGATAGATCACATATAAAATGTAACAAGTAAAACCTCCCAAGGTGCTAGTATTTCAAGAAGCAACAGATATCTGAAAGCTTTGAAAAGCCAGATACACCTCGCATAACAAGAATGAATTCGTCCTTCACGAAATCCTTGACAAAAAGAGGCTTCGACGTAAAATATTACTATCTGTCTATAGCCTGCTACCCGTTACAAAAAGATTTGAGCAACAGAATTACAGATGTTAAGGAATGCTACAGAAGGTTTACCTTTTTTATGGCCATCCATGCTTGTTCCCACCGCTTTGGACCTTCATCACCAGGCCAAGGCATGCCAGAACCCTGCATCTTCTCTTTCAGTTCTTTGACCTATAAAGATATGATGACAAGTGTGTTGGCCAAAGATGTCAATCTTCTTTGAGGTAGTATATATGGATGCCTTTGAAAATGTAATCAAGGATATACTAGCCTGGTCATGACTTTCTATTTAAGACTAATAAACACGTCTGAAAGGATTGAATCAAAAAAGAGAAAACATGATCAAGGTATCTACTACCCTGTTCGTGAATTTCTATTTAAGACAAAAAACATGTCTGATAGGATTAAATCAAAAGAAAAAACTTCCTAGCTCGGGAGGATGATGAAAAGAGAATTAAAGCACCCACTAGAGAAATTGTTGTTGCACCTTACAAAAGTTTCAGTAAGTTACACTAAGGCACAATATATCAGAAATGAAGAGAATAGATGAAGATACCAATTGAGCTGGTGCTAAAAGATCTAAAACAGTTCTGCGAATATCACCAAGAGCGCTGAACTCTCCTTCAGATAGTTTATTTGTCAGAATTTGCAACTCTTTTGCCACTCCCTGTGAATTTTAGAAAACAGTTCATCAATTGGTATCATTCTCAGAAACACATAAAGCAAAAGAGAAGAAGACAGAGAGAGAGAGAGATGCAACGAGCTCGACCAAGAGGTCAACCCCCTACTTTCGCAGGCAAGGGTTTTCGAACTTGAGACCTCCATTATGGAAGTCCCAAGCCAAACCATTTGGGCCACCACCCCGTTAGTATTTATTATTGGGAAATTTTCAAAAATATACACCCCAACATAAAATATTACGTCATGTAGCCATATTTTCAATTTATACAATATTATACATGGGGAAAGCATTATACATAATGTATCAACGATGTATAATAATGTATAAAAAGTGTTTATACACATATGAGTTAAACCACGGGTAACAAACTCAAAATATGGACTAAAGTGTGCAAATATTTCTCCTAGTAGACATAGAGCGTAATCTTCACTATATTATTTCTAAAGTAGAATTCAAATCTCATGCTATTTGGGATAGGTTTCCCTAGGGGTGAATTTTGTTATTTTTCACAAGAACATTATGAATATTATTTGAGAGGTTTCTCTTCTTTATACATATGTGTGTGGTGACTATGGATTTATCGTGCAACCTTATAAGAAACATTTTTAGGAGATAAAGATTAATTCTTAACTTGATATCTTTAGTTTCTATTAAAGTAAATTAAAGAAGGTAATTAGTCTTATACTACTTATTGTCTCTAATTTATTCGAAATAGGGGTCTAGATCACTTTTGATCTAAGTTCTTCTGACTTTATTAGTATCATAATTACTTTTAATCTGCTAATTTTTTAATAGCAAAGAGTGTAGTTGGAACCCTCCCGGAGGAGTTCCCAGGTGCCACTTTATTGGAGATTCAACGTTGGGTTGCGAGCACCTGGAGACACTATCATGGTATCAATATCTATGATTTGGGGGATAATAGATTCCTCTTCGAATTTCCCAACAAAACAATTGTTGATCACATAGTAAGGGGGAAGTGGTTCTGGAAAACCCACAATTTCAGTTTTCAGTGGTGGTCGCCGACCTCAACTGCCATTCACAAGAGATTAGACCAAGTCTGGATCAGGGTAGTTGGACTACCTCTCCAGCTCTGGTCCCAGAAAATTTTCCGTGAGATTGAAAATTTCTGGGTGGATTCGTACTGAAGAAGAGATAGAACTTCGTAATCACCTCAAATGGGCGAGATTGAAGGTGCGTGGAGATGACGAATCGATTCTGAGCTCAGTGGAGTTGATCCATGAAGGCCTGACCTTTAAAGTGCAAATCTGGGTTGAGATGCCGGCAAGAGTAATCTCCAATGAGTGTAACCTAGAACCCACGGATATCCAATGGTCTGAAGAAGAGACCGGTCACAAGGGGGGAGATAGCCTTTTAGGCTTTACTGAGGTGACTGGCCACGTGGGGGCTTCGTACGTTCCAGAGAATTCAAATTGGACAGCTGGCCCAGCACGTGCAGCCTCACGTGAGCCAATGGCCCACTTTGCTATCCCTTTTAAGAAAGCTGTTGTAAGTAAAAGGAAGAAATTGGGCCCAAGTCTTTTGACCCAATTCATTTCAAATAGGCCTTCTAAAGAGAATTCTTTCTCTCTTTTATCTGACCCATTTGTGATGGAACTTTAGGCTAATTTAGTTACCTCCTCCACAGCCTTACAACAGACAGAGAAGAACGTAATAGAGCAGGGGATACCTCTGAGGGAGAAAGAAAAATCGCAGGGGAAGAGAGCTACAAAGATAGAGATGAGAAATAATTCAGACACTCCTGAAATTCTCCTGCGACGGGAGAATACTTGCATGCAAGGAGAGTTCCATCAAAGAACAGAAGCAGTAAATGCCAGTTTGACTACTTTGGAGGAAGTTGTGCCTTTAAACCAACACAACCCATAGGAAGGAGATGATCCAGAGTTCGAAATCCCAATCTGGATTCACCAGAACATCAACAAATTGGCCAAGGAATTTGGAATAGACATCAAGGGGTGTAAAGTGGAAGCATTATCATTATTCATGAAGATTGACAGTTTGAGGAAAAATTTCACTGATGAGGGGGAGACAATCAGTAAATCAACACCAACAATCTAGGGGTCTAAAGAATTGAAGAGCTTAGAGTGTGGGAACAATTTCAGAAGCAACGGCACTAGAAGCAAGGGGAGATACACTGTTCCAAGTACCCAATGATAGTAAAGATAATCTCATGGAATGTGAGGGGCCTTAATCAGGCAAACAAGAGGTGTATTATCAAGAACTTAATCCATGGATGGAAATCAGATATGTATTGCTTTCAAGAGACCAAAATTGAGGGGGATATCAGTAATATTGTAAAAGATTTATGGGCCAATAGAGGGGTAAAATTCTGTCAACTTGAAGTTAGTGGGACTAGAGGGGGCATTTTAATCCTATGGGATGGGAAAGTATGGAATGGAGACATCAGTAGTATAGGAGCCTATTCTATATCCTGCAAGTTCACAGGTAAGAATCATGATCTTACCTGGGTACTAACAGGCATATATGCTCCCAATAACTGTAAAGAAAGAGAAGAAATCTGGTGGGAGGTTGGATCAGCTAGAGGTTTATTCAATGATCCTTGGGTGGTTTGTGGAGACTTTAACACAGTTAGGTACCCTTCTGAAAAGAAGAATTTCTCCAGATTATCAAAAGCAATTAATGATTTCTCCGAATTCATTGTAGACCTGAATCTGATAGACCCCCAACTAGATGGTGGTAAATATACTTGGAGGAAAGGGGACAAGCATGATATTGCGGCTAGACTAGACAGATTTCTTATATCTAATGAATGGGATGAAGGCTTCACGAACATCAAGCAATCAGTTCTACAGAAGGTAACATCTGATCACACTCCTATTATGCTACAATGTGGGAATTGGGATCTTGTGAGGACCTACTTCAAATTCGAAAACTGGTGGTTGCATACAGAGGGCTTCTTGGATAGGGTCAAAGAGTGGGGGACTTCTATAGTTTGTGAAGGAAGGCCTGATTTTATTTTAGCTTTCAAACTGAAGGCTTTGAAAGCCAAACTGAGGGAGTGGAATAAGTCGGGTCAGCGCAATCTTGCTTTGCAAAAACAGAGTATACTCAATCAGCTTGTTGATCTTGAGGAAACACAGGATCAAAGAGTTCTAAGTGAAGAGGAGATACACTCAAAGGCTGAACTTCTCCTAGAGTTTGAGAACGATGCCAAATATGAAGAGATAGCATGGAGACAAAGATCAAAGGTAAATTGGTTGAAGTAAGGTGATAATAATACCAAGTTCTTCCACAGAAATGCCAATGCACACAGAAGGGGGAAACTGTCAAGAACCCAAAAATTATAAAGAAAGAAATAGTGGAATTCTTCCCGGAGTTATACACTGAAACCGAGACATGGAGACCCTCGAGTGGATGCAGGGAGGGGCACAGAATCTCTGAAGAAGACAGTATTATGCTGCAAAAGGAGTTTGAGGACCAAGAGATATGGGATACAGTAAAGCTTTGTGCGGGAGACAAAGCTCCTAGGCCTGATGGATATACCATGGCCTTCTATTCTCACTGTTGGGAGGTACTAGGAGTGGAGGTGATTGCTGCTGTTAAGAATTTCCATGAGATATGTGTCTTTGAGAAAAGCTTCAACTCAACTTATGTGGCCTTAATTCCCAAAAAGGTGGGTGCTAAGGAGCCCACTGATTTCAGACCAATCAGCCTAATTGGTAGTGTATAAGATCATCTCCAAACTCCTTACTGAAAGACTCAAAAAGGTGATGCACAAACTGGTGGACACTCAACAGTTGACTTTTATTAAAGGAAGGCAGATAATGGATGTCATCCTCATGGCAAATGAATGTGTGGACTCTAAAATCAGAAGCAATGCTTCAGGTATTCTATGTAAGCTGGACATACAGAAGGCATATGACCACTTGAATTGGCAGTTTTTTGTTTGAAATTCTTTCTAAAAGAGGTTTTGGTGGCAGATGGTTAAGGTGGATGAAGTTCTGCATTAGAACTGTTAAATTTTCAGTTCTTATTAATGGCTCCCCCACGGGGGTTTTCTCTGCTCAGAGAGGTCTAAGACAAGGTGACCCACTATCCTCTTTTATCTTCATTATTGTTATGGAGGGACTAAATGATATGTTGAAGATTGCTCAAGAAAATCTTTGGCTAAAGGGCTTTAGAGTATCAAATAGAGTGGGTTTGGAAATGGAGATCACCCATTTACAATATGCCGATGATACTCTCTCTTCTGTGATGCCAACAGAGAGCAACTCAGGATTCTGAGGGTAATTTTTATTCTCTTTGAAGCAATATCAGGACTTCATATCAACTGGAACAAGAGTTTCTTATATCCGGTCAATGCAGTCTCTAACCTACCATTTCTAGCCAGGATCCTTGGTGGGAGAATTGGTGACCTCCCTACTACTTATCTGGGGATGCCTCTAGGAGCTAAAAGCAGGTCTATAGGTATTTGGAGTGGGGTGATTGAAAAATGTGAAAAAAGATTGGTGAATTAGAAGAGTCAATATTTGTCCCTAGGGGGAAAACTAACACTAATCAATAGTGTCCTGGATTCCATGCGCACTTATATGATGTCCCTTTTCCCTATTCCTAGTGGTGTTATTGATAGACTGGATGCTCTGAGAAGAAACTTTATGTGGGAAGGAAACAGTGAGACTAAAAAATTTCATTTGGTCAAATGGGAGGTCTTGATTGGGAGCAAGAAGGATGGGGGTTTGGGGTGAGGAAGCTTGCCTCCAATGAACAAGCATTGTGGAAGGAGGTAATCTAGTCAAAATATGAAATGGAAGACCATTGATCAACTAAAATGGTTACCAGCACTTATGGTACTAGCCTTTGGAGAGCCATAAGGAATCTTTGGCCAAAGCTAAGAGGGAACTGCAAAATCAAGATTGGAAATGGTGTGAAGGTATTTTTCTGGAAAGATAGTTGGCTGGAACAAGGCTCTTTGAAAGCTCTTTTCCCTGATATCTTCAACCTCAACTAGCACCAGAGAGCCACTGTGGCAGAGGTCTGGTCAAATCAAGGATTTGAGCTATAGAAGGCCTCTAAACGATTGGGAGATCCAGAGATTAATAGAGTTCTACACAATTTTGGAACAACACAAAGGAGATACTTCTATCAAAGACTGTTTGGAATGGCAGGGTCACAAGCAAGGTAGTTTCAGTGTCAAAAGGGCTTACAAGAAGTTCAATCCATTTAATACTCAGATCAATGGGTGGCCATGGAAACTGATCTGGAAAGCCAAAATTCCCTATAAAGTGTCTTGCTTTACTTGGTTATTTGCCAAATAAGCTGTTTTGACTCGGGAAAACCTCATGAAGAGGGGTATCCAATTGAGTCCTAGATGCTTCCTATGTGGGGGAAAGGCTGAGACTGTTACCTGTTTCTTCAATGTAGGATCACCAACCTTTTGTGGGACCTTTTTATCAATATGAAGGGACTAAACTGGGTAATGCCAAGGAGAGTAACACATGCCCTGAAGCTTTGGAGTAGTTATGCCAACATATCTGGGCCTAGAGATAGATGGAAAATCATTCCTGCATGTATTTGGTGGTCAGTGTGGACAGAAAGAAACCTTAGATGTTTCCAGAACAAGAGCAACAATATCCAGAAGATGAAGTTGAATTGTCTTGTGTTGTTTCATTTTTGGTGTAAACAGGAGTATATGGAAGATCTAGAATCAGTTATGAAAGTTTTAGGTTCATTGTAAATTTTGGTATAGGGTTAAAGGGTTGAAGATCTTCCTGTATACTCTCCTACAAATTGTAACTAGGAACCTGTAACATGTTGTGGCAGGTTTGGTTTTTTGGAAATAGAAATACAAGTTGTTACTTTCTCAAAACAAATACTAAGATCAATTAGGGTTCTTAGCACTTATTTTGAAATTTGGGGATTTTATTCTCGAATTTCACATCTTTCAATTCCTGTCTTTAATCTTCGTATTTTCGATTCCGTATTATTTTCTTGTTTTTATTCTAGTAACCTGATTCTTATCATTAGTTCTCGTCACATATATGGAAATGGAAATTTGTTCACTGAGCAATAAATAGGACTGCAAGAGTTTTTTGCAGCAATAAAAATCAGCGTGGAGGGTATTTGTAAAACAAACAAGTGGAAATATCACTAATATGAATGGAAAATAAGTTGTAATTGTTTTTGACAGGTAAATGGAAAAGAACCTGATTTATCTCGTCTGAAAGTACTTTCTCAAAGACTCCAAATGGTAGAGCCACTGAAGTAGGAATTCCCACCCAGGAAGGCACCTTTCCTTTCAGATATGCAATATTACGTGATTTAGCTCCAACCTAGATGAATCATTATCATACAAATTTGAGAATGTCAGCAGAGTGTTTCCAGAATCAACTACAGCAGCTTCTATCACTCAGGTCAACAGAAAAACAGGAGAAAACAGTTGCTTAGTTTTCTAATACACAGTCAATACTGCAAACCTCACCATTTCACTCGTGAATTCATCGGATGATATTGCGTAACAACCACCAAATTGCTTTCTCACCAATCTAAGTGTTGCTGAAGCCTCAACTTCTACCAAGTTACTTGAACTTTGGAGCTCAATCTCTTTCACCTCGCTATTAGATGCCAAAAAGCAAAATCAGACAAAAGGAAAGAGTAATAACCATTATACTGCCACTCATATATTTCTTGCACTTTAGACAGAAACGATCTGTGCCCAAAACAAAAAGTAGTTCCTATGACAGAAAAACTTGATTTTCACAATTTTATTCATTTTGCCGGATCAAACTTTAGAACTTCTAGAGCTACATTATAAAACCGTGTTAGGCACAAACTTTAGGATTATTTGTTTGACATTTTCAAATGGTTAATAATGTTTTGAGCAAGACTCATACAATTAATTGAGTTTACCTATAGATTATGTCTGAAGGTGTAGGCTTTAAGAGCAAAATCTTTCCTTCCTTCGCTTGGAGGTCAGCCAATATATTGGGATCAAAACATGTAGCAAAGCAAACCTAACAAAAGTTTCCTTCAATAATATATACATCATAATTGTATTTCAACACTCTAAACAATTTTCAATAGAAGACACTACCTTCCCATTTCTTGCTCGAACAGAAACATGTGAAAGAACATCTGGCATGTCTGGTGTTATTAGGGCAACAGCACCATCAGGAATTTCCTCCTCTCCTTTAACAGATTTTGCTACTAAGATCGTGGGCTTCTCGTAGGTTTTGTTCTGAACTGAAAGCAACTCATCCACAACGACAACATATCCAACGGCTTCAACTGGGCTGATAATCTGCCAACTGTTATAAGAGGAGAGTTGCATAAGAAATAACCATGCCAGAATATTCTCTCCTCTCCTCAGACACTTGCATTACATGGAAAGAGAAAAGGAATAGCTATTTTCTTTGCTCTCTAATTGCAATGTTCTCTTACTGATTTACAACATAAAATCTCTCTCTCTCTCTCGGTAAGTAAGACTTACCAATATTTCTAGACCAAGAAAATTGATCCTTTATATTAATGCACAAAAGCATAAGATTTACCAATATTTCTAGACCAAGAAATTGATCCTTTATATTAATGCACACAAGTATACCACTCGGAACTGTCACAGTTTATTGAGACTAGTAAATAGTTCATAAGAGTGCACATATTCTCAACATGCTATTAACAATATCTTAGAGCATATAGAGGTATGAAAAGCTATCAACCTTCCTAGATTTGCAGTTTTTCGAAGCACAGGATCAAGTCTATTAAGAAGTGAGGATAATGAAGCTGCTGATCCAGCACGTATAATTTCCTCAGTAAATATGTTCAACTGCATCCAATAATCACAGAGATAAATTATTATGATAATTCTGTGCTGGATGTGTAAGTAATGTTTTGAGTGACAGAAAACATACAGCCCATAGGTCCACCCCAAGTATTGATCCTAGATATTCCGCAGATGGCTGCAATAAGTGATGGTACCACCCTGCCTTGCTTGCAAGTGCAAGACGGGTTCTGTCAAGCACAGCTTTTGCAAATAAAGCCCAATGGTTGTCTCCACCATTGGACATTGAAAGAGCTTGATTCCATCCCTTTATAAACAAAAAGATATTTCAATCGACAGGAGAGAGCTTTGTAATTGAACTTTTGTACAGGATGTAATGAAAAAATTTCAATGACTTTAATTTCTTTTTTTCTGCTCAAAAGCAAAGCAGTTCAAACCTAAAAGTATTAGATTGCTGAACATTTTAGATAAATCAGTGCATCCAGTGAATGGAACAACATCAGCACAGTAAACAATTTATAATTACCTTCAAGCAATAAACAAGATCTTCATTATCGTCCACAGAGAGTGCGAGATTTTCAAGAACGAGGGAGATGAAGTAAATGATTTTCTGTGAAAAAAGTAACATGGCCATGAAGAGAGCAAAGTTAAGCTTTGAAATAAATAAAATACATTTAGACAAAGAAACTTGATTTTTAAGACTAAGAAACATTTAACATAACATACCTCAGGATTAGCGCTGTTCAATTCTTCATATCCCCTTTCTACTGCTGTTCTAACTGTAGAATCAAGGGCTATGTCCAAAAATAACAGATCCTTTAGACGGTTGTTTGGTTGCAAAAGTAAGGGCCTAAGCTCCTCACGAGCCTCTAGCAATCCCTACGGACACAAGAATTTCAGAGAGAGAAAAGTTAGTGGGAAGTACCATGTATTAAGCAAATGAAAACAAAAGTACAAGAAAATTGGAGTTACCTCAAGAAGAGCTTCCACATTTTTATCTTCCACATGGTCTAAGACAAAATGGAGGAGGTCCTATTTGTAGGATTGATAGGACATGAATCAATTCCAGAACCGGCAATACACAAATAGGATGCAGGTTGACAATTACTACCTGAAAGCCAGATGGCAAGCCTGATACAGGATTTATCTGGACTCCAACCATAAAGCCTTCTCCCTGATGAAAGTAAGCACCATCTAAGATGAAAGTTGCAAAGTAGAAAGACTAAGTTTCCTGTAGAAAGCATTACCTCAGTTTTGTAGCCCATGCAGTTTGCAATAGCAGACTCAAGATCTGCACCTGAATGAACAGCCTGCAAATGGATCACCATTAAACTGAGGTCTTCAAGCTCTATAGAAAAGATCTTAGGAAGTATGTGACCTAAGTCCTCTCAAGTTAAACAGATAATCAAGCACACGTTTTTAAGTAAAATTTCCCCAGTACACAAGTATCCTCGAGACAGAGAATCACACCTCTTTAGGGACACAGTTAGTTTCTATGCCAGCTTGATTTATTTGGTACCTACTTATTTCTTTCCTATCAAAACAAATACTGGTCTCACATTACATCATTAGATCATATACTTCAAATGATATTCTGAAGCTCCTTACAAGTTTAACATTATCAGGCGTAGATGTGCATATTTGCATGACGTCTATAAAGGACAGAGATAAATCTCAACCCAAAGCAGGGCAATACTAGTCTGACACATACATTGAGAAATGGCATAGAAAGGATACAACTACTAATTTTCAGTGTTTAATAACTTGAATTATGCAAAACAGGATCCACATATAGATGCAAAAAGGACAAACCAAAGAGAAGCAGACCAGAATAGGGGTAATAACATCCAGTTATCCATCAACTCCCAAACCAGGCATCAGAGAAATGGACACAAACAAGACTGAGTGAAGAAAGTAAATAAAAGGAATAGTGTTATTAACCTTCAATGTTCTCATATAGTGACCTAAATCACGCAAAAGACCATCCTTTTGATCTCTTCTAAAATTTGGTTCAGAATGGATAGCACGGTCATAACTCAAAAGACGCTCTTTTGTTATTCCGTTCTCATTCAGGGTTTTCCAGTAAACACCAATATCAAAATCACTCTTGATATAGTCAATCAATGCCTGCAAAAGAAGTACATTGTTAAACTACTTCGGGGAAAGAAGTTTCATCAATATTCCCTCTCCATTCTCAATACCTGACAGATCACAACATCATCAGGACTAGTGTTATTATGCAGTTTCTGATGCCATTCTTCCATCATGCCACCCTTGCAGTCATTTTTCCTCTGAAATTAGGAAAAGAACTCTTATCAACGTGCTCTTCACTAAAGGGAAACTAGATACCTCCCCTCTATCAGTGAAAGGGCCGGTGAGAAGATGAAAATATATATGAACCTGGATGACCAAAATTTCATCCCTAATTCGCTGTCCTACATCCCCTTCACCTCCACGTCCAACAGTTGACATAATCATCCGCAAAATTTCACGGTACTGAGGGTGACTGGTGAAAGCATTCTGCAACAAGTCTGTAAGCCTGTCCTGAGCTTTGCTTATTTCACTGTAACAACAAAGACATAAGGAACAGTCAAATCGGAATGCTTGGCACTCACAACGACATGAATATTTCTGCAACTTGAATACAAAGAACAATTAATGAGAAAATTTGAGACTCATACTTCAATATGTTGGCATTATAATGGAGGACAAGAACCTAAAGTTCAAGGATCAAAAAGGTACATACAGTTGTAGATATAAGAAGAGATGTACCGTGGTTTTACGTTATAGTTTTTGTTCCATATCAGCTGCCTTGTAGCCATGAACCTCATCCACACAAGAATTCCAGCAAAACCAAGTTCACCAGCACTAGTGGCGTGTTCTATCAAGTCACCTGCAATATTAAACCTGTTGAAAGTAAAATATGACATGATGTTAAAACTCAGCACATCTTTTGGCAACCAAATCAGCAATCATGCATGTGAGAAAACAACACAACACAGGCTTCCAAATTACAAACTGATTTCCTCATTATCATTACCAGTACTGGGTTCTATTATGCAAATAAGATAAGTATGTACGCAAAATATTGACATGAAATGCCAAAGTGGGAACAAGGTGGACACCTATCTTCAAAGGTAAAGCAGGAATTTAGACAAACTCTCAATCAATCAACTATGCCTCAATCCCAGATTAGTTGGGGTTGCTATGTGAATGCTCTATACCCATTCTGCTTTTTTCAGGTTCCAGTATCCATAGGATTCATCATAACTAGACTATCTTACCCTGGTCATCAATCAACTACAGCCCTACTCCATCTGGGCTTAATCCAAGAAATTCTCAATACCATGAATAAAAAGTTAATAGCGTGAAACTGAAACACAGAAAAAAGTAAAGAGCCTCAAGTCAGAGAGGGAAACCAAAAAAGAGATCTGCTCACCGGTGCATAAATGACTTCTGAGCCTCACTTTCCATATCTGCTATTTTATCCAGTAAAGACTTTGCAGTTCCACTGCCATCCCCAGCAACCTGATGGGAGAAGAATTAAATACTCCATTTCATAAGCAACGAAACAGATAACAAGCCAAGAGAATACCAAAACGCTGCATCCAAATGTATAACAAGTAATGTTTAAGAGATTAAGAAGCAAAGAAACCTTGAGTGCTGGTTTCGATGCAGCACCGAAGTCAACATAGAAATCCGACCCTTGGTTTTTAATCCAGTTTTCACCAGACAAAAGAACAAATGGCATCCCCACGAAATTGCCATCTTCAATTACTATATCCAAAGATTGTACCTGAAAAATTGATTCCGTTGAATAAACCAGGAGTATTATACAATGTTTTGTCCACGGTCAAACAGTTTACATCATCTAATGAACTACTTATGTGTTATACCATAGAAGTTATAACATCAGAAGAACTAGCTGTAATGGGGATTTCTGCACCCTTGTCTAATGTACCGGACCCAGGCGTCAATATATTTGAAGGTGGTTCCTGAAAATGTAATTGATTACACAATTTAATGGATAGAAAGGCTTTACTTCTCTTTGTTTTCCTCCTTTTTGAATCATTAAAACAATCAATTATATAATCTAAAGGAGCTATTCATTTAGCACACCTTAGAAGTTAGACCATCAGACGAACTGGCTGAAAAAGGTGTTTCAGCAGCCTTGTCTAAGATAAGTGACCCAGGAGGCAAGATGCTTGAAGGTGGTGCCTGAAAATGTAAATGGTCACTGATTATATAAAATTGGTAGTGTATAAGTAGGTTTTATGTCTTGCTTCTTTGCTTTTTTTTAGTTGCAAGATGTGTACGATTTTTTGATTCTTACCATCCACTCTCCAGGACTTCTGGATAATGCCCAGTGAAGAGTAATTGGCTGATTTACATCTGTAGCTAGATGTACTTTTATCTTCCCAGGGGACTTTGCTACCAGTACCTTAAAATATGGAGACAATGGAAGATTCTGAATATGCATTCAAACGTAGCTTTTATGGTTACAGTCAAGAATAAGTTCGCACTCACCAGTAGCTCCCCATCATCGACCTTAAAAATCTTTTTATTTAGGATTGTATCATCAACCTGCTCCTCCTTCTCCTTGGCATAAAGCTTAATTTTAGATAAGGCTGGTGGTTCTTCCAAGACCTTTTGTACTTGTACTGTAGAACTGGAAGGATATTTATTAATAAGCAACCCAAAATCTCTCTTCTTTCTTTGGATCCTTTCAGCAGTGGAATAACTCTTTTTCATGTGCTTGGCGACCTTAGTTTTTATCTCTCCTTTTGTGATCTTTTTCTGCAACTCATCAAGGGTAATGCCTTTCTCAAGCTCAAGTTCCAATTCTCGTCTTGCTTCTTCAAGTTCTTTCTGTAAATAAAAGAATACATGATCAAAGCCTCACACCAATAGAAGACAGCACACCCTGCTTTATTGTGCAGGCAGATACACACACTCTACATGAAATTTTTGAAGGATTCATAATTTACAATTTGCTTCTCTGGAGAATAGTTCGGCTTTCCTGCTTTCTCCCACCTAATGTAAGCTTGTATTTGGGCAAGTTCATCAGGTATATCACTCTTTGTTACAGGAAGAGGCTCTTCCTTGCTCTTAGTTTTATCATTAGTTTTTGTTAGTCTTGCTCGAATGTCATGTATGGAAACACCACGAGCTATTTCCTCCTGTAGTTCAGTTCGAGCAGCCTCATATTCCTCCTAAAAATGCAGAACAAATAATATCAGCAACTAAGTGATTAAAAAAAAAAATCTAACAGCAATGGGTTAGGATATCGTAAATACAGAAAGAAATATCTGAATACCAAGTTACCAACAACATGATTAGAATTTATAGCTTGAAAAGAATGCAGTTGAGAAAGAACAAACGTAACATTCCTTTGACCTGAGCTTATCTTTTCTCCAAATTACGGTATAGCACCCTCCCCAGGCCATATCCCTTCCTTCCCACCTATCTCAGTCTCTTCCTTTATTTTTTGTTTAGTTTTCTCTTATAATTTCTTCTCCCTTACCTACTCTTCCTCACCCCACCACCCTCTAGGCACACAGCTGACATATTTCATTTTGTTTGTTGCATTAGCTTTGTGCTGTAGCAATATGCATGTTACTGACCATATTTCGGGTCTTGGGTGATGCCAAAGTCTCTGAAACAATTCTTTTTTTGATAACCAAGAAATCCTAATGGGCCAGTAGCACACCATTTGAAACTCTAGTGGATAATGGGCCCGCCCCAATTCTGATACAATTCTTGTTTAAGTGTTGGATACTTATAAGTCCGCAGAGATTTATCACACAATTTGAAATACTCTTCTGTAGAACTCAATGCTTTCTGGTATAGTTTTACTTATATATATGATACAGCCTTTTTGTTTATTGTTTCCTACTTCCTAGGCTTTTAATGAGGGACTATAGCATTCTGTAATTTTAATATGCATCCCCTGGATAATAATGTCTTTCTTTTCCTTAAAAAACGAAAGAAAGAAAAGAATTGGCCACCCATAGACACTCACTTGGGAACTTTATACTTGATTTCGCGTAAAATTGGCTTACTGATTGGACTTGGTCAAAATTTCAAGCCTCATCGTGGACTCTAAGACTAGCATTTTTCGAAATTAACTACTACAATATATGGCAATGTACCTAATGCTCAGGTTTCAGCAGAAAAAAAGTTTGAAAATTTAATATCAGCTTGAATGATCAACTAAGTGATATTTTTGGAGCTACCAACAATTTGCAGTATGACTTCCCCAGAAAGGTGTGGGACTAAAGGATAGGTTACTTGCCTTCTCTTTCTCAGGGGTGTAATTCTGTTTTCCCTTCCTCTCCCACCTCAAATATGCTTGGATCTGTACAAGCTCCTCAGGAACTGAAACATCTGGACCTCGTGTCTCTTTTCTTGACAATTTGACACGAAAATTACCACCATTATACTTTATCCTGAAGAAGAGAGAAAAGTGAAATCCATGCAGCTCTTTATCCAAAATGCTATGCTGTTCTTTCAAAAAGATACTCATTTACCAGTTATTTTGGGCTTCATCATATATGAGAAACTCTATAGCTTCGATAGCAGTGTCCCGTATCTCCAGTCTCAGGATGGAGTTGGAGCCAGACTAAGAGTAAAATTACAACAATAAAAATTCATCAATTTTTCATCATAATTAAATCCCTTTATTAGAGCAGCAAAACGACTTCCAACTTACTTTAACAAATGGAGTTCTAAGTGCTTTGTTCTTGTACACTTTGGTTCCATCTGGACGATCATTAGGAAGAGACCATGTTCTAAGATAATCATAAAAAGAATAGTACAAGGACGGTTAGTTGTCACAAGCCTAAGTTTCTCAAAATGATGACAGTCCAATTTGCAATTAAACTTACTCTTTTCCGAACTTTACTGCCCCCCAGTGCAAAAACAGTTTATCACTACCATTTGTAACTTGGAAATCCACAAAGGACACATCACCTGAAGTGGGAGGCCTAACATCAACCTGTTAAGGTGCAGAAGAAAATTTGTATAACCAGCATGAGACATATAGGCTTCCTCTTTTACAGGCAAACCAGAATAAAATTCATTTTGCTAAGGTAGTGTCACACATGTGTACCTGTAGCTCAATATTCCCTTCTAGGCTGAACTTTTCTGCTAGCTGTTCAAAGAAAAAACATTTAAAATAGGTAATATTAGAAAGATATTTGCACGGCGAATTAAACATCATGGATGCTGATTTATTAGTCTTTTTTTTTCTTTTTGAGAAAAATGCTGAGTTATAAGTCGTGTGCTCTATATTTACCAATAAATGACTTTTGGCTTTTGTTTTCACCTCATTATACATTCCCATAGTACACAAACTATTCAGTGTTTGTTTCCTATCTCAAACTCTAGTTTTATTGGTTATATATGGTAGCACTGAAAGGAAAAATTAGACATCTATTCTCAATCATGATTTGATTTTAGAAGAATTCTGTCATAGCAACAGATCTTCACAGGAGAGTCCCACTCCAGCAACAAATATAATGCAGGAATGAAAGATGAAATTTGAGGATAAGAGAAACAAAAAAGTGACGAGATAAGTTCAAGTAATCTTATAGGAATTATCAGCATCTATGCAAAGTTATTCAGATACCAGTGTTTACACTGTGTGTGGCAGACAATAATCAAGCTAAGTTGTCAGTTTCTAAGCACCAAGCAGAAGAAATCAGAAAGAGGAAGAGAACTGCCTATATGCAGTAAATGATGACCAAAACATTCAAGCAACGGGCTAACTATGTAATAATAAGTGAGAAAAGATTCTCCAATTGATGACTTAATTGAGTGGTAACTATAGAAAAATCACATATTGTCAAACAGGTAAGCGTGTAGGTTCAGCATTTACCTCAGAAGAGGTATCAGTGGTAAGTACAGCGTGAGGAGAACTAGAAATAGCACACTTCTTTCCCATAGGTATTTTCTTTTTCTGCACCTTTAACCTGTTACCTCGAAATTCAGTTGATAAAGGCGATTTCGAGATTGCTTGCTGTTGAAACAAAGAATTGCTTCCAACACAAGGAGAACTGATTCTACTTTTATGTTCCAACACTGTTGAGGTTAGGAATCCCTGGTACAGCAAGTTATTCCCTAAGGAATTACTCATATTCTCCCACTGCCTAAATTCACTGCTAATATAATACAAAAACAATCAATACAGAAGCAATATACACAAAAAACAATGAACTGTTCACGAGTAATCAAATGTAATCTGTGGTGTGTGCGTGCGTTTGTGAGTATTTGTCTACCTATTCAGAACATGTCAGTTCACATAGAACACTTAAATAGAGTAAATTGCAACAAAAAACTTAAAAGGTTTTTAAACGGAATCAATCAAACCGGAATTATTTCAAGGCAATAAAGTGCACAGAGAAATATACTCGTATGACTCGTGTATGTATTAATCAAATGAATGTCGGTGACTAAAAGTTGATCAAGCACTTTTTGAACATACAGAACAGCTTTTTCCCTTTTTCTTTTTTGTTTTTCTTGAATAAAACATCAGAACTGCGTCCGAGAGATCCACCAAAATTTTCCAGAAATATGCTTGAATTAAAAAATGAAGCTTGATTTATACATTAAAGCATGAAAATTAACACCAATTTTTGCTAAAATTCAATTGAAAAAACAATGATTTAACCAGAATCTCAACTCGAATACGAAAAAAAAAATCGATTTTGAGATCAATCAAGCGTAAAACATATCAAATACAAGCCTAAATTATGCCAAATGTAGAGTAAAATCACCAGAAATTTACCTCGAATTCAGCTAGAAACGCGTCGATTTCGAGTGAAAAAACGAGAAAGTCACAGAAGAAGGTTCGAGAAACTCAAGGAAGGTGAATTGAACGAAGCTATGAAGAAATGAAGATTGGAGCAGAGAGTATGGGAAATTGGAGAGTGGAAAGTGGAAATAACGTAAAGGAAAAGCATTTTAATTTTAATACTCTTATAAAGAAAGAGTGACGTGGCGAGTTTTCAGAAGGGTTATGGTCTTGATTGGTTATGGGATTGGGGGAGGTGTCACGTGCCAAAAGTTTTGAGATGGCGCCGGCGTGGGCCCGTGAAGTAGCAACTGCGTTCATTTTTTGATTGGATCTTTTTGCAATTATGAATGTCTAATTTTGGAGTTTTGTGCGAATTTACTTATAACCTCTTCTTTTTATTTGATATTTTCTTTCAGGATCTTTTTTTTCCTTTGGATATTTTCTTCCAACAGTTTACTACTTTCCTTAGCACGTGAAATAAAAGAGACTCTTAACTCTGGCTAAATGAATTTTAGTCTCAATTTTTTTTGTTAATCCGTGTGAACATACTTTTCATTCATTATCTTCAGGATCTTAAAATTATATAGTAAAAAAGATTGAAAAATAATCACAAACAAAGGGATATTAAATAAATGCATAGGCGAATTTAAGAATATATTGTTCTTTTTTCAATTCCTCAATTCTCTCTAATGTAATTGAGATTTTTTCTCCATTTTCTTTCACAAAATATCTCCACTTTGTTTTCAAAATTGTATATCACTTGATTCTCATTTTTGTTTCAACATACATAACCTGAAATCATTTATCATAAAACATGAAATCGTAGGGAGAATTGATTCTTTAAAATTTCAATTTTCCCTTGGATCTTAGGATTTTGTAAAGTCTCTTCTATAGTAAGACTACAAATCTCATTTTTAAGAAAGTCGATTTGTTTATTTTTTAGAAAAATCATGTCTTTAACTTCATTAACGAATTTTGAGAATGGTTGAGATATAAAATCTATTCTCATTTTTCTTCCCTCAAAAGTGCCTGTTATTCCATTTTCATTCCAGAGAGTTATGGGATAAATATGCCAGAAAAAAGGCATTCCTAAAATAATTTCGTTAGAAATGTTTTTTATTAAAATAAAACTTTCAGGCATACATATATTATTTATACAAATATATGCTTTAGGAATCTTATATTCAATATCCATTTTTTGACCACTAGCATTTCGAAGACTATGAGTAGTTTTTTTAAAATATTTTGATGGAATTAATCCTTCCTGAATACAATTTAAATCAGCTCCGCTATCAATAAGAGCAATAAAATCTTTTTTTAAGTTATAATCAATAAAAGGCGTTATTTTTGCCAAAGGTTTATGAGCTGTAATTAGCTCGATAGTTTCTAAGAATAAATTCTTATTACTTGTAAATTCACTGGAGATATCAGGAAAATTATCTCCAGGGATGTCAGCGGAGAGGTCATCATCAACCATAACCTGTTTTCCATTACCTTTATTTTCTATATGACTAATTCTCTCATCAAGAACCATATTATGATCCTTTAGAGAAGATATTTCTTTTTTGAGATTATTAATCTCTTCTATCAAATCTTGAATGGTAGTGGGGATATGATCCCTTTGAGACCTAAGTTTTAACTGTCTCTTTACTTCTGCCATGGTATAAGCATTATGATGGGAGGCATTATTTTTAGGAACACTAGTATTACCAGTGGAAGTACTAGTATTACCAATTTTGTCAATAATTTGTGACCTCAGTGTTGGATCATCAATCATCTTGAGAATTTCCATCCAATTATCATTACTGATGACATTAATATTTAAATCTTTGAATTGCGAATATAACTGATAGAATTCATCCTTATCTTTTTTATCACAAGGTTGGCCAATCTGGCAAGACGTGCATTCTTCCTCTGAAGTGGTCATGTAGTCTTCTTCATGAAGAACCTTTAGGTCTTCACTTGTAGAGGATTCTTCTCCATCACTATTGTTTTGGCTCGAATTTTTCGGGGAAGAGTTAAGGAGGATTTTATATAAAGAATCCTTTATATTATCTTCTAGGTCAAGACTTTTAATTTTATCTTTAACCTTACAATCTCTCGCATAATGGCCTATTCTACCACATTTGTGGCAAGCATTTGGTCTATAATTCTTATAAAACTCCTTTTTCCCTTTAGAATCCATTTTTCTCTTTTCACGCTTATCTAAGCGTTTCTTTTTCCTGTGCTGCCTATAAGGCTTTTCCTTATAATCTCTTTTTCCTCTATGTCTATTAGACTTTCTAGAGGATTCAGGCATATCAATAGCAAATTGTTCACAAAATTCTCCTAATTGTTGTTTTTCATTCAAGTGATATCTCTTGATTTGTTGATTCAACTTGATCTCGTTACATAAAGAGAGACCTTCTTGGGTACAAACACTAATAAGTTTTCCATAGGTATACTCGTCGTAATTAATACTCACTCCATCTCCTCTAAGGGTTTTCCTAACTCTCTCTGCAAATAATGCAGGGAGTCCGTCTATAAACTTGGATTTCCAATGAGAGTTATTACACTCGGGTAATTCCATAACTCTTGATAAGAAAACATCTTTATACCACCTAAAAGACGTTAGAGTTTTACATCTAACGTTTTGAAGCATAGTCCTAATAGTCTCACTATTATCTGACCATCTACCAGAAAAATGTTCTATTATAGTTAGGACCAATGTGTAGACTACATTTGGAATCATTCCACTTTCATCCTTTACAGCATTTAAAATAGCCATTCGTTGGGATTCTGAGAGATAATTATCCCACCATCCTTTTAATTGGCCAGTGAATCCAGCAATAATCATATTAGCTGTATCCTTTTCAGAATTCTTGTTGGCCTTGCAAATTGTACTATACATAAGAATTCTGTGTGCCAGAGTATAAATCTGTCTGTCAGTAAAACCATCAATATTCCATTCATAAATTTCCGTGCCACTAAAATTGTTGGAGACATAGTATTCTTGCTCTTCGAGAAGGATATCTTGAGGAGTCGGTCTAGGATAATAGTACATCCTTTGTACTGGTTTTCTAGCATGTTTTTCTGAGATTTTATTAATCTCATTTGGAGAATTCCTATCAGTGGCCTCATTTTCACTTAGTTGAAGAGGATTAATATTTAATCCTTCAAACCTTTCTTGAAGCAACCTTTCAATATTATCAAGCTTTGATAACTTAAAATCCTTAATATCTGGAGGGGGTTGGATAGTAGGAGTAGCTTTCTCCTTCCCTCTATCAGGGATTTTGGACTTCTGCAATTTAGAACATAAATGACTAATTTTATCATGCAAAGAGAGAATATGTTCTCCTAAAATGCTCACATAAACATTCGTATAGTTGTTTTGCCTTATTAACATTTTAACATGCTTAGATGTAATAAGAGCAGTATCATTTTCATCAAATAATTCTGCAAAAGCAGTAAAATAAACAGTTTTATTATCTTTTTCAATTTGAAAAGATTGTTGAGGAGGAAGAAGAGACTTGGTAATTGTACCATCGGATAATTTATAATCTTGTTCTAACATAGAGATATAGTTATAAACATATTTCGTCATGAACCATGGTACAAACGCTATAGCTTTATTTACTTTAGAAAGATCCTTATAAAAGTCTTCTTGAAAATAAATTTGTTGCTTATTATTAAAATTCTTAAAAAACCATTTTCTAAATGATTCCCATTTGGGCTGAAAAAATTCATTTGAAATTTTCTTTCTTACCGGTGACCCCGGTCTAAAATCAATAGGTTCTGATTTATCCATTTAAACCATTTGGAAAGTCCATTTCGGACAAAGTAGGATCCATATCAGGGGTAACTATATGATTTTCAATTTTAATATTATCAACTCTTTTTTCCTCTCTCATAGAAGAGGTAGATACTCGAGAATTATCTTCTTCTCTAATCTGAGAAATAGACACTCTGGAAGGCATATCAACAATATAATCAGCAGGAGATATATAAGATGAGTTAGATCTAAACATTCTAGAAGAAAAGCCTATATTATCAGCATAACTCATTAACAAATTTTGATCAGTGAATTTGATTCTTACCGTCCAGTCAGGAGTTTGTTCAATGTCAGAAATATCAGGATTTATATTATTTTTGGATGGAACAGCCTCTTCAATCACCCATTCTTTAGGAAAATTAATTTCATCCCATTTAATAGGCCTTCTAGTTATAATTTTTGACTTACTAAAATTTGTTTCTATAAGAATTGTTTCATTTTTAAAATCCATGATTTTACACATAGGGTTCAAAGTATATAATGGTTTATAATAAATCCTATAACAGATACATATAACTTCAGTACCAGGCAAATAATCATAACCATGTAATTTTATGCTTAATATTAAAGTATTCAGAGAATTCTCATCATTCAAAGAAATTTGCAAATTAGGGTAGGCATTAAAATAAACAGGGTCATAGGCTAAACTGGTTTGAACCGTCCCTATAAGGGATTTTTTCCAGTTCTGATTCCTGCCATCTCTCAGAGCTGCTATAAAGCTCTCAGGTAAACCTCTCAAAGTGAGTGGCTTAAAGACAACTTGTACTAAACCAATATGCATAAATCTATGAGTTTCCCTATAAGGGGCAAAATCACTTTCAGACAGCAATCTAAAAGTACCATGATCAGAGTCCACCGTAATAGTTTCCTCTGTGGTTTTTACAATTTGTTTAAATCCTATTTTTTCAAAAGTACCCATTTGGTATATAACCTTAGGTTGGATTTTAGGAATCGTCCATTTATTAAGAAGATCTAATTGTTGAGGCATATCATATTCTTCTTTTCTACTGTTTTTAACAGTAGTGTGCTTCTTAAGGATATTCATAAAAATAAGATGTGTTGGACTACCAACATCTACTACTATTAATAACATGCCTCTGATACCAGAGGAGGAACATGATCGCTTCGATGTAACTACAGGTTCTTTTACGACTCATATAATCAGGGAATACAAAGAACTTTTACGGTTCCAATCTAGCCCAAATAAATGCCTCCACATGGGCCTAACCAGGAACTCCGGACTAAGCCAAGTTCTTTCTATTCCTTAACTGTACTAGATCGACCTTAGAGACATCGGAACAGTCTTTTTCTCACCATGTCTTAATAGTTGAAGTTGCTGTTAATCCAACACGAGTTGTTTAGCCTATCATTTAGGCTACAAAAATCTAAGACGATTGAAGTTAAAGATTGGAAAAGATGAATACCTTAGGTGGAGATCAGTGATTCTTTAAACTATGCACAATAATTTTATTTTAGTACTATGAAAATACAGAGAGAGTAATATGCGAAGGGTTGGCTGAAGCCTGCCTTCTATATACAATAAGTAACCCTTTTATAGGAGGGATTGACAGAAAGATCTAAACTATATGAAGTAAGTGCTTACGTCCTATTACATTATTGGACCTGGGGTCCTCTACTTTATAAAAGTTACAATAATTCCGATAATTCCAACTTTAATAAAGTTGACATCTGACTTTTTGTCCTCTATTCTTCAGCAATCTTCTTTCCTTTGTCCGAGCTGGAAGATTCTTCTATATGGTTCTTGAACTGTTGTAAAAACATTTCAGTGTCCATTTCTTCTGTGCTATGAATACTTTGAGATTCTCCTGCTACACAGTTGTCTTCTTCTTCATTAGAAGTGGTCATGGATATATTATCTGAGAATTCTATACCCATATTTTTTGCTAAAACTTTTTTAACTTCTTCCATATATGATGCAAGGAGTTCTGATTTAGAAATAGTCCCTTGTTTCATCTGCAATTTTCTGGTTATATGTTTAAAAGGACTAATATCATCCTTTTCTTGTATAACTTTTGCTTGGTTTCTGCTAGTCTCAATGGCCACATTAATTGAGTCTATTATCTCACGTCCATGAAGTGTTCCCTCCATATCCTTTTGGAGTAATTTACTCCAAAATTTTGTATGAAACTTCCTTTTTAAGCAAGGAAACCCTTCTTCATTTGTGTGAACTTCTATGGTCCATTTCATTATCCATGGGATAGAAAATTCTATAAAGAAATACATCAAGGATATTCCCTTAAAATATATGTCTTCTTGTTGTAGTCTTATTATTTTGGGAGAAACATCAACCCATTCAGCATATAAATTTTTATAATCCTCTGGAAGGATATTCAAGGTTGGGCCATATAAAGTCCACCACTGACAAAACCAATTTGGTATATGTTGTCTGAATACATTTGAACATATTTTAATGAACCATGAATGCTTCTTATTAGCATTTTCATATAATAAGGCTTTATTAAAGCTTTCAATATAATCCCAGTAATTAAACTTAACAGCTATTCTCTGTTCTGGATGGGTGCAGAAGTAAAGAGACAGTTAAAACTTAGGTCTCAAAGGGATCATATCCCCACTACCATTCAAGATTTGATAGAAGAGATTAATAATCTCAAAAAAGAAATATCTTCTCTAAAGGATCATAATATGGTTCTTGATGAGAGAATTAGTCATATAGAAAATAAAGGTAATGGGAAACAGGTTATGGTTGATGATGACCTCCCTGCTGACATCCCTGGAGATAATTTTCCTGATATCTCTAGTGAATTTACAAGTAATAAGAATTTATTCTTAGAAACTATCGAGCTAATTACAGCTCATAAACCTTTGGCAAAAATAACGCTTTTTATTGATTATAACTTAAAAAAAGATTTTATTGCTCTTATTGATAGCGGAGCTGATTTAAATTGTATTCAGGAAGGATTAATTCCATCAAAATATTTTAAAAAAACTACTCATAGTCTTCGAAATGCTAGTGGTCAAAAAATGGATATTGAATATAAGATTCCTAAAGCATATATTTGTATAAATAATATATGTATGCCTGAAAGTTTTGTTTTAATAAAAAACATTTCTAACGAAATTATTTTAGGAATGCCTTTTTTCTGGCATATTTATCCCATAACTCTCTGGAATGAAAATGGAATAACAGGCACTTTTGAGGGAAGAAAAATGAGAATAGATTTTATATCTCAACCATTCTCAAAGTTCGTTAATGAAGTTAAAGACATGATTTCTCTAAAAAATAAACAAATCGACTTTCTTAAAAATAAGATTTGTAGTCTTACTATAGAAGAGACTTTACAAAATTCTAAGATCCAAGGAAAAATTGAAATTTTAAAGAATCAATTCTCCCTACAGATATGTGGAGACCACCCAAATGTGTTTTGGGAAAGGAAAAAACATGTGGTAAGTCTTTCTTATGAGGAAGAATTTTCTGAGGATAATATTCCCACTAAGGCAAGACCTTGCCAAATGAATTCAGAATATTTGGATTTATGTAAAAAAGAGATTGATACTCTTCTTCAAAAGGGATTAATAAGGCCCTCAAAATCTCCATGGTCTTGCAC
Organism: Jaltomata sinuosa; assembly: GCA_003996215.1. NCBI lineage: Eukaryota > Viridiplantae > Streptophyta > Magnoliopsida > Solanales > Solanaceae > Jaltomata > Jaltomata sinuosa. The sequence continues at coordinate 357,257 of QJPP01007492.1, read as the reverse complement.
TGCTTTCTATGTTAATAAACACGCAGAACAAGAGAGAGGAGTGCCCAGATTGGTCATAAATTACAAACCTCTAAATAAAGTTTTAAAATGGATTAGATATCCTATTCCTAATAAAAAAGATTTATTAGATAGACTTCATGAAGCTATAATATTTTCAAAATTTGATTTAAAATCAGGTTATTGGCAAATTCAAATTTCTGAAAAGGATAAATATAAGACAACCTTTAATGTCCCAATGGGACAATATGAGTGGAATGTTACCCCTTCCGAATTTCAAAAAATAATGAATGATATTTTTAACCCTTTTAGCAATTTTATCATTGTTTATATAGATGATATTTTGGTATTCTCAAAAACCTTAGAAATACATTTTAAGCATCTTGACTTATTCAAGAAAATTATAATTCAAAATGGTTTGGTTATATCTAGACCAAAAATGCATATTTTTCAAACCAATGTTAGATTCTTGGGTCATAATATTGAGAAAGGAAAAATTATTCCAATTCAGAGAAGTATTGAGTTTGCGTCTAAATTTCCTGACGTCATTACTGATAAAACTCAGCTTCAACGTTTCTTAGGAAGTTTAAATTACATTTCTCCTTTCATAAAGGATTTAGCTAAAGACACAGCCATATTATATGACAGGCTAAAGAAAAGCCCTAAAGCTTGGACTGATGATCATACAAAAGCAGTTAAGCATATTAAGGCAAAGGTTAATAACCTACCATGTCTCACTTTGGCTAATCCAAATTGGTAAAAGATAGTGGAGACAGATGCCTCTGATATTGATTATGGGGGAATTTTAAAATAAATTTCTCCAGCTGAAAAACAAGAATATCTTATACAATTTTATTCAGGGAAATGGAATAATAGTCAAAAAAATTATGCTACTGTAGCTAAAGAAATTCTAGCTATAGTCAAAAGTGTTTTGAAGTTCCAAGGAGATTTATATAATCAAAAATTTATCATAAAAACTGATTGTCAAACAACTAAATTCATCTTTAATAAAGATGTAAAGCATGATGTTTCTAAACAAATGTTTGCAAGATGGCAAGCTTTATTAGCACCATTTGATTTTGAGATACATTATAAAAAAGGAACAGATAATAGTCTTCCCGATTTCCTTACTAGAGAATATTTGAGTTAATAATTCTTTGTTTTCTGACTATAGGATAATGCGGCCATCGGGAAGTTCTTCCTCTAATAGAGGAAGAGGAAGAGGAAGAACATCTATGAGCAGAGATAATATTATTCTGGCTCAATTTGGAAACCAGAGGCTAATAGCCTCAAACATTGCAGGTACCTCTACAGGTACTCCTACAGGTATCTCGGGAATTAGTACCGAACATCCAATGTATAGAGAATTCATGAATTTCATACAATCAAGGAACAATGCACCACCATCATACTCAGCTATCGTCAATGAGGAAGTGGGTGAAAATATTGAGATATACGATAAAAATGAGAAAGATGAAGTAATACTTCTCCTGGAGCCAAGGGATTTACAATGGAGAGATGATCCTTGGCAAATCATGTCAAGATATTTTGATACGGCATCATATGCTGTCCCAACATATAAATATAGAATGCATTATGAGATTATACTTTCATCTATTGGGTCTGCTGAATTCCAGCATTTTTTCCCAGCAAATACAAGAAAAGTTTATAATTTTTCAAAAATTATTATAAAAAAGATATTCACCCCAGAAGAATGGGGAATCAGTACGATGAAGGAAAAAGAATATACCCATCCAGAACAGAGAATAGTTGTTAAGTTTAATTATTGGGATTATATTGAAAGCTTTAATAGAGCCTTATTATATGAAAATGCTAATAAGAAGCATTCATGGTTCATTAAAATATGTTCAAATGTATTCAGACAACATATACCAAATTGGTTTTATCAGTGGTGGACTTTATATGGCCCAACCTTGAATATCCTTCCAGAGGATTATAAAAAATTATATGCTGAATGGGTTGATGTTTCTCCCAAAATAATAAGACTACAACAAGAAGACATATATTTTAAGGGAATATCCTTGATGTATTTCTTTATAGAATTTTCTATCCCATGGATAATGAAATGGACCATAGAAGTTCACACAAATGAAGAAGGGTTTCCTTGCTTAAAAAGGAAGTTTCATACAAAATTTTGGAGTAAATTACTCCAAAAGGATATGGAGGGAACACTTCATGGACGTGAGATAATAGACTCAATTAATGTGGCCATTGAGACTAGCAGAAACCAAGCAAAAGTTATACAAGAAAAGGATGATATTAGTCCTTTTAAATATATAACCAGAAAATTGCAGATGAAACAAGGGACTATTTCTAAATCAGAACTCCTTGCATCATATATGGAAGAAGTTAAAAAAGATTTAGCAAAAAATATGGGTATAGAATTCTCAGATAATATATCCATGGCCACTTCTAATGAAGAAGAAGACAACTGTGTAGCAGGAAAATCTCAAAGTATTCATAGCACAGAAGAAATGGACATTGAAATGTTTTTACAACAGTTCAAGAACCAGATAGAAGAATCTTCCAGCTCGGACAAAGGAAAGAAGATTGCTGAAGAATAGAGGACAAAAAGTCAGATGTCAACTTTATTAAAGTTGGAATTATCGGAATTATTGTAACTTTTATAAAGTAGAGGACCCCAGGTCCAATAATGTAATAGGACGTAAGCACTTACGTCATATAGTTTAGATCTTTCTGTCAATCCCTCCTATAAAAGGGTTACTTATTGTATGTAGAAGGCAGGCTTCAGCCAACCCTTCGCATATTACTCTCTCTGTATTTCCATAGTACTGAAATAAAATTATTGTGCATAGTTTAAAGAATCACTGATCTCCACCTAAGGTATTCATCTTTTCCAATCTTTAACTTCAATCGTCTTAGATTTTTGTAGCCTAAATGATAGGCTAAACAACTCGTGTTGGACTAACAGCAACTGTAACTATTAAGACATGGTGAGAAAAAGACTGTTCCGATGTCTGTAAGGTCGATCTAGTATAGTTAAGGAATAAAAAGAACTTGGCTTAGTCCGGAGTTCCTGGTTAGGCCCATGTCAGCCATGTGGAGGCATTTATTTGGGCTAGATTGGAACCGTAAAAGTTCTTTGTATTCCCTAATTATATGAGTCGTAAAAGAACCTGTAGTTACATCGAAGCGATCCTGTTCCTCCTCTGGTACTTCTTTTTATTTGATATTTTCTTTCAGGATCTTTTGTTTCCTTTGGATATTTTCTTCCAACAGTTTACTACTTTCCTTAGCACGTGAAATAAAAGAGACTCTTAACTCTGGCTAAATGAATTTTAGACTCAATTTTTTTTGTTAATCCGTGTGAACATACATTATCTTCAGGATCTTAAAATTATATAGTAAAAAAGATTGAAAAATAATCACAAACAAAGGGATATTAAATAAATGCATAGACGAATCTAAGAATATATTGTTCTTTTTTCAATTCCTCAATTCTCTCTAATGTAATTGAGATTTTTTCTCCATTTTCTTTCACAAAATATCTCCACTTTGTTTTCAAAATTGTATATCACTTGATTCTCATTTTTGTTTCAACATACATAACCTGAAATCATTTATCATACAACATGAAATCAAAATTTATACATTATTACTACTTTATAATACTATCTAACTGTATCTGAAATTGTATCACTTGATTTTCATGAATCTTTCAATAAACATAACTAGAAATCATTTTTCATACAGTGTGACACCAAAATATATATACACAATCTGTTATTACTTTATAATACTATCTTACTGTATACTAGATTCTCCTGAATGTTTTAGCAACCATAACAAGAAATTACATTAAATCAATAAATAAATTACATCTACATTTGATAGAATTATACACAGTTCACACACAAACACATAAGCTTTTTCTTTAACAAGTATTAATTTTACAATAAGTTATGAATAAAAATTCACACACAAACACATAAGCTTTTTCTTTAACAAGTATTAATTTTACAATAAGTTATGAATAAAAATGACTGATTTATTATTTTTTTAAAGAGAAAATTATCCTAGATATAATAGGCATAAAACAAGAAAAATCGGATATATGAGAAATTGTTGGCTTGATTAATCTCCCAAATCGCTTTTTAAGGAAATTTGTTGAGCCTGACTTTTTTTTCTTCCTTATTTCCTGTTTTTCGTTTTTTAGTTTTTTTTTTTTTTCCTTTTTTCCTTTTTTTTTAATTTTGTGTTTATTAAGTGGGTAGATCTTGCAAGAAACACATGGTAGATATTGAAAACTAGAATCTTGTGGTATAAGTTGTAATATTCTATATAATATAGAATATATAGGGTTTTTTTCCCTAAAGTAAAAAAATAAGATAAAATTCAGAAGTCTAAGGAAGAAGAAAGTAAAAAGAAAAGAAATCAAATAAAAAAATAAAATAAAAGGTAAAAAATGAAAAATAATTAAAATTTAAACAAGCTAACACATGGCAATGTAAGATTGGAGCGTGATTTCTACTCACTTTTTGGTAACTGGGTTTGACTGAAAAAAGGTGGTATATTTGCCACTTTAAGTTGTTGGAGAGGGGTCTACTTACAAATTCGGTCCAAGTTTAGGGGAGATTTTATGCATTTTCTCAAATAACAATAAAGGCCAATGTTTGTTAACATCAATCATTTGTTTCCAATGCTAAAAACACGAAGTTAACATGAATAATAGCGCAAAATGACCAAGACATACAAGCAGTAGGAAGTTGAGAATCTGCCTTGAAGAAATATTTATGAACTTATCGTCAAAAGTTTATGTTACAAGCAAATGAACACCATCACATATAAGAGTCAAATACAATAAACAACAAAACTGGCCCCGAAATATATTTTTCTTAACATCCAGAGTGAACGAGCAGTTGCCTTTTGCGAAGCAGCTCATAATTTTAGAACTTGTGAGTTACCTGAGGCCTGCTAACAAACTCAATTGGCTGGAAACACCATCTGCGCTTGACCTTATACTAGTCTTAACTCGTATTCACCAGCCATAGTAATATATCTCACCCATGGAAGAGCCTGATAGCCACTTTTCTCAATAATTTTCAAGTAGCGAACCTGACATTCATTGAAGAACACATATTGTTACAATGTTAAGAACACGCTGTATCAGCTTAGAGAACGGATGAAAACAAAAATATACTTGACTTGCCATATGAAAGACTCTCACGGGACTAAACAAAGGACAAGATGAGTCAAAGAAGGCAATATATACTACGGGTGACAATTTGATCAATAAACAGCAGAGCAAGATTTACTTCCTGGTCTTTAGGAACGCATGTGGGGAACTCTGAATGCCTAATTGGAATCCACATATTAGGCAGTATTGTTGGAGTCTTGTAAACTCGTCTCCACTTTTAATAATTTAAAGTTATTCAGCTGGTTAATTGCAGTATTACAGCCTATACATGTACCAGGAAAACAGACAATGTTCGCCCATGGGTAATTAGACTTTACGATATGCAGACATGAAGAGATAACAATCAGCTATCCATTGCTGAACTCCCGCGCTGCCTCTCTTTTCGTATTGCGCACTGTCAAGCAATACCAACAGTAGCCACTAGCAAGGAAAATAACTGAAAAGGGAGTTCAACTAAATGGACATTTTGTGTTGTGTTTTGCCAGTTCTAAGTTTATTCTAATGGTGCGTCTACAGCAGAACTGAACCAGCCACATCACCTCATTATCCCCAATATGACTTTACATGTACAATAACCCCTAATTTCCAATATCATTTGAAGTGTCAACCCTTACAGTAATTGCCAGTTCTAATTCCTAATGCCATCCGACTCCCCTCCTACTTTCCCAGCCTGAGAACTAATCAAGTACATAGAGTTAACAGCTTATCCAAGACTCATAGTGGTTTCTTAATGTGATAGACCAAGCAAGGATATCAGCATGGGCCTAGAGATAACAGAAATCTCGAGAAAAAAGACTTGGAAGTCTACGACCAAGTAAAACCAATGTTTTTTAAGGGTTAGTACAACTAATGCCTTTTAAGGGCTTACCTGTATGCCAGAAACTGTAAAATAAGGAATTTCAAATTTCACACGTATAGGAGCTTTTCTCTCAGGAACTGATTCTTCTGCCGTAATACTGGGAAGAGTAAACTCCGCTCTCAACATATATTCCTGAAAAAGTAATGGCAATACATATAGGCAAGCGCAATGAGAGAACAAACAGAAAAGTCAAACTATGAGTTAAATCTTCAACTATGATCAAGTCCACTAACCTTACCACCTGGGAAAGATTTTATTTTCCAAATCAGTGCATCTTTTTCAGGTGCATAAGTAGATGATCCCATTGATGTTCGGACATTTGGATTTGTAGCATCCGTTGCCACGGGTAACTCAATTTCAACATTAGTTGCAGTACTGAAATTATCGAAGAAACTCGTAACTGGACATGGAAAACTTTGCTATAACATAATGCATGCAATCCATAGTACAAGTTAAATTATGCATCCAATTAGTTGAATTTTTCACCATAATACTTGAAACACATACCTTCGTTCCTTGAACTGGCTCCTTGCTTTAACCACAATTTCCATACGGCTCCTAGAATGTATTTCCACTTGAGCTTCTACCCATATGAGAGGCTTTACCTGAGAACAATCACCATCAAGGAATTAAATTATTTTGCTAAAGAACGTCCACAAGGGAACTAAAAGTTCAACAGACACGGCAAGCTCATAATTTACCTGAGTACCAAGTCTGTAGGTCATAAGATCAAAAGCTCCATCTGGAGGTATAAATGATATAGTGCGATCATTTTCAAATCGGGCCAAGCGAACACACCTAAATTAGAAGCAAAATTAGTTGAAGAGAAAGAGAAGGACAATAAGATAGAGAAACGGGTTACTTGAAACAGGTCAGGATAAAGATAAAAGCCTTCAGAATTTATCATTTGACAAATTGTGCGGGAGGTACAGGTTTACTGGTTCAACCACATACTTCACTTAATTCCTTTTATTAAAGTAATAGGTTTGACTTTTCCAGCACCCCAGGCCACACTATTTAGTAAAGCATTTCATCTTCGAAAAGCGTGATATGCAAGAAAATAAGCGACCATCCCACATAATTCCATTTGACAGGAGAGACCACTATATCATAATCCCACAAAAACAGATAACTGAATAAGTTCATACTGATGAAACTTGATATCATCCAGATCAATGGCCTTCCCCTTTGTAGTTCTCCCTTGTGCTTCCAGCAACATTCTATCATTCAGACCAAGCTTACACTCAGGCATGCCACTGCAAAAAAGAAACAATAAAACTTATATTCAGATAACAGTCACTCTATATACAGTAGGGTAATACCAACAATTCACAACATGAGGGACTGATGAACATGACTATCAAGTAGTGGAACCAAGTGTTTTCTGAACCAACACGGAAAAAATCCCAGCTATTCAATAGAAGATAAGATAGTGACACTACAACAGATGCAGAATAAAGAGCTCATTAGCTCACCGGAAACTGAAAAAGTCCAGGCAAAAGAACAACTCACACTCCAACAACTAGACCACATTTATAATAATAATAATAATAATAATAATAATAATAATTATTATTATTATTATTATTATTATATTGATAATGTAATAAATACTATTGATGTTTGGCCAAAAAGAGCCCGTATACAAGAAGAATACCAATAAGTAGAAAACCTACAAGAAAAATATTTTTTAACGAACGGAACTCCAATCTTCTATTCTATATCTATAACATAAAGGAACCTCATCGGTACACCAAAAGGAAATAAGTGATAAGAGGTTATTCCTTATTTGTACAAATTCATCCCCACCTTCAAAAGCTCTCATATTTCTCTCTCCAAACAGCCCACATAAGCGCTAGTATCTTGCTAACGTCGTCTGAATTGCCTTGCAAGCGCTAGTGGGAAAATGTTCCCAGCCCTGCGTCTTTTCTTACATCTACCACAACTCCAATTGGACATGACTTCTTTCACAGTGTCAGCCAACTGATTCCAAACCAACCTAGAATTTCCCACCATAACCTCGAAGCTACCCGACAATGAATGAGGAGATGGCTGACATCTTCGTCCCAGCCCTTGCACATAAGCACCAAGTAATGTACGGAACCTTCATCTCTCTAAGAATCTCAGCCGTCAAATCACCCCTCTTATTGCTAGCCAAGTAAAAGACAAACTTTTCTTGATAACTCTGAGATCCAACTCGAGTTATATAGAAGACAACCTCCTCCCTAGTTAGAAGCTTCCAATAATATGACTTAATAGAAAACACTCCACCCCCCCCCCCAACCACCAACTCCATACACCAAATCTTCAGATTTTGGAATTCTGGCACCTTCTTCCAATGAAAGTTTCACCTAAACCTCAAATCCCAAAAAAAAACTTCTCCACTTTGAAACCTCTAAACTTGTTGGATAGTCATCTCTTTCTGGAGTGAAATTATGTAAATGTTTGGGAATGTACTTCTCAAAGTGTTTCCCCACAAGTAGAACACATTTATTAAATCAAAAGGTTTGGAGAAGGGATTTGCATTCAAACATCTAACAAATGTGAACCATAAATAGTTGGAACATCTTTGAAGGCAATAGAGAATGCCCTAGAGGTTGAAGGCCTTGAATTAATTTCTAAAAAGGATAATAAATAAAGTGGAAAAGGGAACTAATTTCCACTCTGACTTAGGTACTTGAAATATTTAACTAGGAGCGCTAAAATTGGCCCTTAATAGTGTAACCCACCAATAAAAAAGGTAAAGTGGAGGATCTGTATGCTCATTAGGACATGTCAGTTATAGGCTCCACACCTGGTGCCCCATAGATATCTTTAGGTGGATAGGAGGCATGACAGTAAGCGCAACCGACTGATTGTTGTTGTGGGCGTCTCAGAATATTTCTTCATTGTTAAGTTTTACCCAGCTCTTGATCTTCATCGGGGTTGTCAAATGGGCAAGTTGGGCAAGATTTGGCCTGGTTAAATTAAGTTGATTCAATAAATGGGTCGAGTTATATAACCCACCAAATGTTCGCTTGGGTCAAATAGGCCTGAACAATGAGTCATAACCCAATCTGCCGAACTCAAAAGCTTTTCTCATTTGTTTGTTTGTCTTTTATAATTTGTTTAATCATCAACTCAAACTAACAAAAGCTTTTTCTCTATTTATCATGACTATTTCAAACAAACCACACATAAAAAAAATATTTTTCCCTGTTTTGAGAACTTTTCTTATCAATCAATTTGGGCTACATATGCAACCATTGGCCCAAGCTTTTCTTTTAATTATCGGAGAAGGTCTTCTATTAAAGTGCAGCAAAGTGCTGCAAATATTTACAGAGAGATAGCCGCATTACAAATCTGTAACGAGTTCAAAATTCTATCATGACCTCTTTTTCATTTGCAATTGCCATGTTACCTACCAAAAAAGTAAAAAAGATGCATCTATACTTAGTGCTAATGATGAATTCCTTTTTGCTTCCACAAATTCCTGTGTTCCTTCCATTGTAGATGATCCACCATGTGTTTGAGAGAACTGAATTCCAGGTTTTCAGCTTTTCCTTTACCGGTCCTTTCATGTGACAGCTTTGCAGCTTTTAGATGGACTAAATTGGGCTCCAAAATGGCCCACCAATGAGCATATACCCAGCCCTATCCGCCCAAGTCTGGCAGGTTACTCTTTTATGAGCTAAATTTGACACCCCTAATCTTTATCTACAATTTTGTGACCATTGAAGCAGTGAACTTCTCCACCTAAGTAGAGGGTTCACTATCTAGAGAGAGAGAGAGAATTACCCTCGGAACTTCTACTTAGAGCCCGACGCCTAGGTTACTCTAATTTCTTAGGTAGTCGTAAGATTAGAGGAAAGACGAACCAGTCCAGGGTGGTGATATTAAAAATCCAACACACTCCTAGGTCACGAGTATGCAATGAAACATTAAAAATGCTCAACTTTGTCCCTAACATTTAGTAATTCTAACTTACACTTGAATGCTTTGCAGATTATGATGGTCGTTCTTGTATACCAAACAATTCTATTGGTGATGGTGAATTTGTTAGTGACATGTATAAAAAATTGATGAAATTCGGGGGGGGGGGGGGGGGGGGGATTACTTGGCGAGTTCTTTACAGCTACATTCAGTGAAAAGAAGGAACAAGTTGTGTCCGAAACTTTAATCTTTACATTACTAGCACAAAAGGAGGTAATAAGTCAAAATTCTTAATCACCTAAATGCATAAATGTGCAATGTATGATTCAATCATGTTTCTGATAATACAATCTGACACTAAGTAAAGAATGTAAATTCTTGCAGACGGATTTCTTGGGATCTTAAATTAACCAAAGGTGGGGGGCAACAACATACCCAGTAAATTCCCACAAGTCTGCGGAGGTACGCAGACCGTACCTTTACCCCAGAGGTGAAGTAAAGAGGTTGTTTCCGATAGACTCTCGGCTCACAAAATCCAGGGGAAAAAAAAAAGGAATATACAATGCAAAGAGCAAACCTCAAGTATGTCCTCATCTTCAGTGCACCAACAACATCTGACCTCACTATTTGTCCATTGCTGTTTACAAGTATATTAACACTCTCCACGACATCCAAAAACACCTGAAAGAACAAACTTCCATGAAACCCAATGAAGAGAAAATATTCTCTTAAATTAACATGTATACCTACTTCATTCTTCTTATAGCGTATCCCTTCACTACGCCAGGACACGGCATTTGTAACTGCCATTGGAGGCCTTTGTGTAACCTCCATCCTATATGCATCAGTTTTTATAAACTCGCTGAGAATTTTAGCTTCAGTATATTGAGGATAACCAAAGTCCATCATTTCGTCAAGTAGCTCATACTGCAAAAAGCAAAGAACATCAGCTCAGTCTGGATGAGCCAATATGAATGATAATTTCCTCTCTAACTTTTGATCTTAAAGAGACATAAAATATTCCTCATACCACTACAACAAAATTATCGCGAAGGGATTCCTCTTCTAACTCTTCAAAATAATGCTTGAATACCTGCCAGAAAGGTAAAAGAAAAAATCATAAATCTTCCCAAGTTCCAACTAAGGAAAACACATTTTTACGATATCACTATTTGAGGAGTCGAACAAAAATTTCCTTTACCATGATTTTTTCTTCCATTTTAAGAATATTTTTAATTATAAAATACTGTGACGTTCATTGTATACAGTTATAATATATAAATATTACTTTAAAAATTAGAGGAATTGACGTCCAAATTGAGACTGAAAGTTGAACAGATTGACCCTACTCCGAAGTCCGCCATTTTTCTCATAACTGAGGGAGAAATTCATTTCGGATTAACAAAGTTAGAGGACACATACTCAAATATCAACATAACTTACATCTACGACACGGTGTAGAAACAGAAGGAGACTAGCTGCATTACAGTTCTGCCTTGATGCAGTCATGAGATACACATTACTATGTTGTATAAACATATAGGTCACGCCATTATCATATGCGACAGGATCCTGAGGATCACCCTGCAATGGATCAAATAAAAAAACAATCAAATTACACAGCAAGCTATAAAACTTCTCAAGCTCCAACTAAATCAAAACAATTCAACTGCCTTGAAAAAAAACAAAAATATCGATGATAAAAGATGCATCCATATCCGCGAAAAAGTACTTTTCGCGTTAATATTCATCAACTTAACTTTGATTTCTCAATTAGATTTGCTCTTTTTAAGTAGAGCAGTTCAACATAATTATGGATCGAATATAAGTCCTTGAACCTGTGTGCTTGCACAAAATTGCTTTAAATTTCAAACACGTGAAATCATCAAAAGAAATTCTAACTAAATTTACATGATTTCAAATCAAACAATCAAATTACACCAATTTTCACTCTCCTGAACTCAAATTTAACTCCAATTTCAATCTGAAGCCATTTATAAAATGTTTCAATTTCACGATTTCGAAAAGGAACCTCGTTTTCGATGAGCTTGGTGAAGAATCGTTCGGCTTGTACGGAAGTGACGTCACCACGGTAATCACGCCATACGAGGACGCGGCCTTTGATGTCGAGGAGGAACAGCGCGGAGGCCGCCCCTGCCATGTGATGTAATATGAATTCCGATCAATATCGCAGATCGGAAAAGCTGCCGGAGAGAAGCTTTCCGGTGGAGATTTACTGGTGGTAGGGTTAAAACGGTCAATTATTAGCTCCGCCACTGATCCATTTCAGTGAATCTTCATATGCGTTCGCTAAAGTATGGGTTTTGAGATCGAAATGGAGTTTCGATCAAGTTGCTGTCATGTGCTTGCACTTGCAATCATATTTGGGCCGTATCGGGTCAAATAGTCCAACTTCTGTTGGGTCATTCATACATATACCCAGAATTTTTATGGGGAACTTATATAAATATGCTATATTATGAAAATATTTATCATCTAGTAATAGTATTTTTTTTTCACTTGACACTTATAATACATGCACAATACAGTTTTAATACATATTATAGAAAATAATTTTATCACATATAATATAAATTTTATTCATGAATAATACATTTATCACACATTTTAAAACACTTATAATACATACTCTTACCAAACATGCATAATACATTTTAAGACACTTATAATACATTTATATTGCATGCATAATTCACTTTTAATACATAATGCAGATTTCACTGGTATCATAGTATTGTTATTTATTGCTATAGATGGTAATGAATAAAAAGTATTTTTAAAATAATTTTTATTTTTTAAAAAGTACTCACTCAAGTAATTAATAATTTTGAGGAAACAATTTAAAGCACACTATTATTGGGCTAATTACTTGCTGAAACATGAGTTTGCGAATGAAAATGTTCCAAATACATATATTTGACGGATCATATACATGTATCTCAGACACATGCGCGTCAAATTAGGTGTAATTTATTTCAAATATATTGTATTCAAAACGTGATTCACATGTATCTGAAATACACTGCCTTTCTCGCTATACTCTCTCCTCTCTCCTCCCTTTATTTCTCTATATTTGTATTTCACAATGTATTTGAGTTTCACAATTTCATGTATTTGGTATTAATTTTTACGAGTATATCCAGTAGAATATGAAAGCATGTATCTAATATCAATTTCACCAGCATATTCAAAATCAATTTCATCTAGTGTATTCGATATCAGTTACATCCAGTGTATCGATATCAAATATGTAGTGTATTGTGTATTGAATATACTGTATCTGAAGAATACTTAGATAGTGTATTTGGTGTATTTACGCATAAATACATATATATGGTATTAAATATTGTTTCTAGTATACCAAACTAAATTTAGTGTATTCGTTATTAATTTTAGTAACATCAAAATATGTATTCAAATTCACTTGAGTATCGTCACCTTATTGCCATCTCAATCACGGGTCACCTTCTCCACGCCTATTCAATCGTAATAAATTATATACTAAGAAAATCAGAGATGAGAAAATAAAAGCAAAACATAAAACAAATACTGATTTACAATTTACATTGACACTCTCTCTAAAATCTAATTTGAAAGCAAATACAAAATAACATTGTGAAAAAAAAGATGAACAAATAACGAACAATTTACAAAATAGGGGATAAATATATCTATGTATTTGGATACATGGGATACAATTGTCTTTAATATATTTAAACTGTCTTTACAAACTCGGATAATATATTTAGTGTATTTTTTTATTGGATATAATGTATCTAGAAAAAACTTGAACAGTGTACTTAATATATTCATGCATAAATATATATATATCTGATACTGATAAAGTTGTATTCATGCGTAAATATATGTATTTAATATTGACTAGATTTTATCTGTACATATATATATGCATTCGTGTATAGATATTTCTCAACTTTAAAATTATATACAATAAACTCAGACAACATCGCATATAAAAGCACAATGAATGAGAATTGAAATTGACAAAGTTGGATGAAGAACAATATTAACTTATCGAAAGAGAAAAGCTGAGAATGAAAGAAGCGAAAGGTAGGGTTTACAGGAAAAAAAATAATAGGGAATAGATGTACTGAAAGAGGGAGAAAAGTCAAAGCAATAATGATTGAGTAATTTATGATTATCCATTATAGCCACCGCATGTGCAGTGGGAGGGAGAGGGAGAGAGGGGGAGATGAGAGGGAGAGAGAAAGAAAGAGGAGTGAGGTGAGTGAGAGAAAAGAGAGGAGAGAAAGGGAAGGAAAAGTGAGTATTTGAGTTGAAATCAATTTCAATATTAATTTTTTTAAGATGAAAAAAGATCATATATACTTTCAAAATATCCGAAATGGTTTATAAATACTCTCTGTTATATTTTTAGGATGTTAATAATCTTGCCGTCTAACTTTTGAGCATATATATTCTTGACTTAAAAGGGTGGACCACGTGACAACATATAAATGGCTTTATCCGATTCACCTTAAGATTTGATCATAATTAAAAAGCTCACTCGTTCTCTTTATTTTATCCGATTAGACTCGATTAAAAAAATTAATTAATAGATCAAGACCCACAAATAATTTTTCCAAAACAGATCATTCTTTCTTTTTCAACCTCACTTCAAACCCTTCATTCAATTCAACTTCTTTCTTCTTCTCCCTCACTTCAATGTAACGACTTATTCCGTCGTTAGGGTAAATTATTCATGCGAAGTTTTGGGTTAGAAATTTTTTGGATTTGAGAGTTAGAAAATTTGGACTAGGTTAGTCTCGGACGAATTCTAATGAGGTATGGTCTAGAAAAATTCGGGTAAGGATTGGGTGAAATATCTTAGGTCGAGCTAATTTTTTCGTTAGCTAAGACCTTAGGGAGTCTGGGAGACTTTTCGAAAGTGAATTCGGGTGAGTAGAACTCCCGGTATCAAAATTGATGTGAAGGGGTTATATCGAAATGTCAGGATTTGAAGTGTGTTGTAAAATAAGCACTTTTGGGGGACTTTTTGAGTTTCTGTTTCATGCCAATCGCTATAGTGATTGACACTGCGCTATAGCGACTACTGCTATAGCGGAGAAATTCTCTCTATAGTGGAGGTCAACGTCGGTCAGCACCGCCATAGCAGTCGATTTTGCTACGGCGGTATCACTATAGCGGTGTACAGACCGCTATAACGGACTGAGTCAGAATTAATGCAGAAACTTCTCAAAAAATATTTAAAATTTCTGAAGAACATTTTGGGGAAGGGCATAGACGAAGGGAGATGATTTTCAGTGAATTTCCATCAAATTCCGTAAAAAAGGTAAGATTTTCGTTCCCCATATTCATATTTTGATTTTCATACCTTAAAAACTATAATCTCGAGCTTGGGGGAACGTTTGGAATAACCTAGAATGGTAGAATCCGGTGAAAAGGGAGAATTCTAGGTGTAAATTTTTTGGGTTATGCTTATTATTGCTTTTGCATAATTAAAACATCGTTATTTACTTAATGTAATCGCTAAATGACAGTTTTTAGGTGAATTGATGGTGGAAAAGCCCAGGGATGGGTGAAATGATCATGGGTTGACCTAGGGATTAGGATTTGAGTATAATTCGGGTATTTTAAGCCATTTGAATTGATTGTAGTTATTTGTATTTATTTTTAAATCAAGAATAAGCAAAAGCTTCAGAAAATGGGAAGGCTCTGATCCAGTAAAGTTTTCAAGCTATTCTAGGTAGGTGATGATTATTGTTTTCCAAATGTAATGTAAGTGCATGTAACTTTAACGTAGTATTATGGGTGCTTTGCAATGAAATTATGAATGTCCAAGTATTTGGGTGTCAATTATGTGAAAGGAACTTAGTTATTGCTTGTTGATCTTATAAGTGTGTTCTGTTTACTTAATTATTGACTATTGATTTGGTGTGACATCCGGTTGACTCTGGTACCATGCCTGGTACGGGATACTAACGGTTGGCTCAGGTACCACGCGTGGTACATGTTCTATATTGATTGACTCGGGTACCACACTTGGTACAAATTTAATTATACATGTTGATTATGTTTTGTCAATGATTTCATGAGTCGACCGGGTTGATTGTTGAATGTGTGATTGTGCATGTTGGTCCTTGATAGGCCGGGTTGTAACACTTAATTGTGGGGTTGATCCTTGAGTGGATCAGACATTGCATGTTAACACTAGGTATTAGTCTATGGACTCTTAGGTAGTCCGCGTGTAGTGAAAAAGAGTAAGTCTTACTGTTATTGGTTCATTGTTTAGATGATTGTTGAATCTGTTCTTTATGGTTGATAAGTTGGAAGGTAGACTGAGGGTTTGTAAATATATTATTGGCTGTTGTTACATATTTATACTGCTTTACTCGGTTATAATTTATTATTTACATATTGTTTATTAGAGCTGGCCGATGATCCTACCAGTACACTGTGATTGTGTACTGATTCTGCACTTGCTTTCCTTTTGTGAGTACAGGACATCTTTCGACGGCTGCTACGCGACCTCATTTATAGTCCCGACGATTTCAGATTTCAAGGGTGAGCTGCTTCCTCCGGGCTACCTTGTCTTCATCCAGTTTAGTTATAGTATATTTATTTCGGGCTTAAACTCTTGTTTTGTTGAGGTTGCATCCCTGTTCTAGACATTTGGTAGATGCTTTGGTACGATGACTTGCAGTTTCTAAGGGTATTTTCGCAGGATATTGTTAGCTTTTGATTTAGATTTGAATGATAGCTTATTTTAATGTAAATTGGTTTTTGAGATGTTAGATTCACTAAGTGTTGGGTTGGTAATTGATTCGCTCATCCGGGGGACTTCAGGTGGGTGCCACTCGAGGCGATTTGGGTAGTGACATTCAAACTCTCACCAGCCTAAAAAATTATTGCTTTCTACTTCTTTCTTACTTTGGACCCTCATCAACCTCAAAAATTATTGCCTTCTTTTTTAGTTATATCGTGTCCAAAAGTAATTGTAATCCGATTAATAATTTGGTGAAGACTTATAATTACGATGAGAATGTTTGTTGTTTTACTTCAAGGACTTCATTGAACTCCAGAAGAAAATTTTATAAATGTCCTAAATTTAAAGTATATTTTTTTTAAGTGTCAATTTTTATGATTTAAGTATTTATTATTTGAAGTATTTTTGATTTGCTATGAAATAAAATAAAATTATAATTTTTGAGTGTGGAAAGATAATTATTCGGGAAATACTTTGATCCAAATAAATGATTTAAAAGCTAAGTTAAAAGTGACTATAGTATATTGAAAATAAATACTTTGACAGACTCGTTAAATGTGATTAAGATTGAAAGCGATAACTTGATTATTATTTTTAAAGATTTTAGAGATTATTAACTACTGTGAGATGAACAAATCAAGAGTTTTGATTATTTTTTTTATTGAAAATGAAGATGTTGTGTATTATTTTATTTTCCATATTTATCTAATTTATTATTGCAAATTTCAAGTGATGTAGATGAATTGTGTATGATTTTTTATGATTTATTTTATTATGATTTAAAATGATGGTAATTTTTACTCCATTTTTGTTATGATTTGGAAGAGTGCAATTTTAATTGTGTAGATTGGTAAGAGAAACATTAAGATTATGTTGATAGTTAGAAGAAGTATAATGTGCAATTAATGTCAAATTAAAATTTTACAATTAATGTATTCTTAATGGACTTACTGATGTGCCGCCATTTTACGGCACTTTCGACTCCCTTAAACTAAGAACAATCGTACGTTTTCAAGCAACCGTCGTCGTTTTTGATGGTTTTATGTTATATTTGTAGGAAATGGAGACAAACACGGAAACAGAAGGAAATACGAGCAAAAAGACATTCTGGATAAGAGTGACGGCCTGAGTGACGGTCCGTCACACATATGACGGTCCGTCACAGTGACCGTCAAGTTGAGCAGTACCACTGTCTAGTGGTGACGGCCAAGGCGACGGTCCATCAAGCTTGTGACGGTCCGTCAGCCTGGCCGTCAAGTTAAGGCAGAAGTGCGACGCGGAATTTGAACATTTTTGGGTTTAATTCCTGGACTCCTATAAATACCCTATGTTAGGTTTATTTTACAGATTCATTACCCAATAGTTTTAGAAGAGTTTTTTTAGTCGATTTTGGAGAGCAACAACACGTTTTCTTGTTCTTGAATTCGTGTTCTTAATTTGTTCTTGGGATCTTAGTTTTTCTTGTTCTTGGATATTTAAAGATTGTTTTCATTATATTGTAAGAATCTCTTCCCCTTATTATGAATATGACTTTCTTCTCTTCTTCTTCTAGCATGATTAACTAAACTCCCACAACTAGGGTTGTGGGAGCCATGGCTAAAGTATCGATATAGATTCCGGGTAGCGACGGGTTCAATATATATGATTGTCACGTTGTTAATCATTCATTATGTCACGTTTTCTAGTGGTTGCAAACATTAGAACATGCCTAGGTTTAATTTTCTTGAGTAAAGAGATTAAAACCGGGAAACTTGATTAACGATGAGGATTTGAGACTACCAACTCTCGTCTTATGATTAATGCTGTAACTAGATTAATCTACTTGATGTTTAGGATTGAAATATAAAAGCATACCTTTTCAAGTTCGAGAGAATTGAAAAGTAAATTCGTCTATTTGGTTGAGAAACGTTTAGATGATACCATTAATTCAATCACATCGTGATACGCATATAGAAAGAACCCGGTTAAGCTTAGAATCGACATCGTCACCAACGCCATGGTAAACACTTCCCTAGTTCATTCTCCTACTGATTATTTCTCATACATTATTGTTTGTTTTTGGTTCACAAGTTGATCACACAAAACCCCCCCTTTATTTACCGAAAACTATTGACCATTAGTCAACTAATTCACTAAAGACTTAATTTTCACCATATTCTCTGTGGGATCGACCCCAACCTTTGTTGGGTTCTATATTTGACAACGATCGCTTACGCTTCTTAATTGGAGTGGTACTTTGAGCGTTATCAAATTTTGGCGCCGTTGCCGGGGAATACGGTTGTTTATTAAGTCCGGTGTGTTTATTTGACTCTTAGTCATACTTTCCTGCTTTTACGTTTATTTGTTGTTTTTGTTTTTGACAGGGTACAGAGTTGTGCATGCCAAGTACCCGGCGCTCGGGTGAATCAACATTACCTTACGACCCCGAGCTTGCTAGAACATTGAGGCAGAATATGGCCGCACAACAAGAGGCAGCAAGGCTCGCTGCAGAACTGCAGGCCCAACAAAATCTGAATGCTGGTGGTCTGCAGGACGATGTTATGCTGAATGATGAGGATATCGACTTGGATGGAGTTGGCGCTACGGGCGCCATTGCTCTTCCACCGCTAGCGCCCGGAGCCAAGTTCAACATCACTAGCACGATGATCCAGCTGTTGAACTTGAGAGGAGTGTTCCGTGGTGCCGCTGGTGATGATCCAAACCAGCACCTGATGAATTTCGTGGGCATCTGCAAGTCGTTCGAGTTGCCTGGAGTGAGTCAGACAACAATCAGGCTCAGGTTGTTTCCATTGTCTCTGTCTGATGAGGCAACATTGTGGTTGACAGAGCTGACCCCCGACTCTATCACAACTTGGGGAGAGTTGAAAGGAGCTTTCCTAGAAAGGTTCTTTCCTCCCTCTAGGATGATACAGTTGAGGGATGAAATTAGCAATTTCAGACGGCAACCTCACGAAGCGTTACATGAGACTTGGTTGCGGTTCAAGAAGAAGCTGACACAATGCCCGAACCATCAGTTGACCGAATTTTTTTTGATGCAGACGTTCTACAGGGCACTGAATTCGGCTACCAAGCCGACGTTGGACAACGCAGCAGGTGGTGCATTCATGGGTCTCACTTTTGTTGAGGCCACAACTACTTTGGACAGGCTCACCAAAACCAACAGGGCTTGGCATACACGGGATACAGAGGTAGCAGCTAGCACTTATGTAGTTGGTATGTCAGCTGAGCAGCGCAGAAAAGAGGAGGAGCGCGACCAAGACATGGCGCATCTGAAAACGCAGTTGGACCTACTGACAAAGCACTTGTTTTCAGGAGGTATGGAGAAGGTAAAAGCTGTGGGTTCCCTAGGTAGAGCAGCCGAGTTGGAAACTGATGAGGAGGCGAATTACTTGGGGGGTTTCCAGGCCAATGGCCAAGGAAACCAAGGTCGGACCTATCAGAAAGACAACTACTACGAAAAAGCTGGCTACAGAGATCGCGAGCAGGGAAACTGGAGGAATAACACCGATAGAGGTGGCTTGTATGTACCACCTGGTAATCGGGACAAAGCTAGCAACGAGGCAGGGACTTCCAAGCTAGAGAACATGATGGCGAAGATGCTGCTTTAGGTAGAATCGACTGACTCTGGGGTGAAGGAGATAAGGACTGAGTTATCGGCCATGAGTCAAATAGTGGAGGCGCATTCCACCTCGATTAAGCAATTGTAGCAGCAAGTGGGCTTAATCTCGGCATATCTAAACCAAAGGAAGACAGGTACCTTGCCGAGTGACACGATTCAAAACCCGAGGAATGACGCAAGCTGTATGGCGATCACTACAAGAAGCAGTAAAATATTACCGGAATCATATCCGGTAATTCAGACTCAAGAGGGTAAGATCGCAGACGACAAGGAAGTCGAGGAGGCTACTCAAAAGCCCGCGGAGGAAAGCAAGGAAGCCAAAAAGCTTCCAACTATGATGCCTCGGCCACCGCCTCCTTTCCCACAACGATTGAAGAAGAAAGCGGATGATAGTAAGTTCCTGAACTTCATGACCATGCTCAAGCAGATATCAATAAACATCCCACTGGTTGAAGCGCTTGAACAAATGCCCGGATATGCCAAGTTCATGAAGGACTTGATTACCAAGAAGAGGTCGGTAAGTTTCGAACCAGAAGATAACCTCCACCATTGCAGTGCTATTTCCTCTAGATCGTTAGTCGAAAAGAAGGAAGATCCAGGCGCTTTTACTGTTCCCTGCACTATTGGGAAGCTCAACTTCGGGAAAGCCTTGTGTGATCTTGGTGCTAGCATCAACTTGATGCCGCTAGCTGTCTATTAACAATTGGGTTTGGGAGCTCCTAAACTAACGTCCATAAGAGTGTTGATGGCTGACCGTTCGGTAAAGCGACCCGTGGGAATATTATCTAATGTGCTAGTAAAGATCGGTAGGCTTATCTTCCCAGCTGACTTTGTGATCTTGGATTGCAAAGTGGATTTTGAAGTTCCCATAATCTTGGGATGACCATTGCTAGCCACGGCAAGAGTATTGGTTGACATGGAAAGAAACGAACTGACCTTCAGACTAAACAATGAAGTTGTCAAGTTCGATGTGTCCAAATTGATGAAGCAACCAAGTGACATGAGGGTGGTCGCGGTCGTCAATGTTATTGAGGAAGCTCCTGCGGATGTGAATCTTGAGGAGAAGGGTTTGGTCGAGACTCTAGCTGTTGCGAGAAGGATGCTGTAAGAAGGGAAACATGTAGAGGAAGGCGGTGGAAATAGATCAAGGAAACGAAAACACCGCAAGAGAATCTGCAAAGAAAGAGCGAAGAAGTTGTCACGACTAGCTGTGGAGCCAATAAAAGAAGAAGCTGGAACGCAACATGTGGTTGTCGCGTGCACACACTCCATCGATTTCTCCTGCTTTGGAGACCCTGGCGGTCTCCAACATCATGTCAAAATCTGAGTCCGATGGACTTCACAGGTATTCCTTATTCTCACAGTTTTTAGTTTTCGTATGTATGCATTGGGGACAATGCATGAGTCTAAGTTGAGGGTGTTGGTATACCTGTGAGTCATACACCACCGAGGGTTTTTGTTGCCGTGTTTCTTTTCCCTCCGGTGTGCTATCTAGTAGAACCGGCATGTTTAGGTTGTATTTTTAAATTTTTGTTTTTTTAGTGTCTATAGTGATGAGCATGGCGTTTTTCTTGACTAAAGGAGCCCCTTTAAAAATTTTCTGGTTTTGTACTTATGTTGAAACGATTGACTGTCTGGATCCTTGGATGTCATTGTGTGGTTATGATTGGAATAAGTATGTTAAGCCGAGTTGTTGTCTTGATAGTTGGTAGTGGTATGGTTTCTTGGTGCCAAGTGTGTGTGAGCGTATTGTTATAAACTCTTACTCTGTGCATGCATCTAGAACTTGCCCGGTCTATTTTGTTAAAGTTTGAAGATTGGTTGCTTAGGAAAGGATCGCAGGCCCTTTTTGTGTGCAGTCCACTTAGCCTATAAGACCGTCCAAATGTGAATAATCCCTTTGATCCCTGTTTGAGCCATAATAGACCATGTTCTTTAAATAACCCGTCACCGTTCCTGTTTAACTTTGAATCCCTGTTTTGGCCCTGGTCCTTCCTTGGACATCGTGCACCTCAACTCAGGCAATCAGCCTAAGTTGAGGGTGGCTACTATAGAGGTAAACCCTGTTTTGGCCCTGGTCCTTCCGTGGACATCGTGCACCTCAACTCAGGCAATCAGCCTAAGTTGAGGGTGGCTACTATAGAGGTGAATGATAAGAAAAAGAGGATGGAGAAGATTGGTTGTGAATAGAATGAAAATTCGGGTGTGTGCCTAAGAAAAGAAAAAAAAAGATGAAAAAGATCGAAAAAGTAATAAAAAGAATTGTCAAAATAAAGAGGCCGCACCTGTAGCTAGAAAGAAGGAAATAAAAAGGTGAATAAGGATGGACAAAGTAAAGTTATGTGGTAATAAGATGTCGGTGGTTCCAAGGAGGGATTAGTCACTAACCCCTAAATGTATCCTACCTGCACCTGAAGCCTCATTACAAGCCAAAACAAGTCCTGTAGTGATCTTGAGCGGCTTTCTGAAGAACTGAAATAGAATAGTAAGGACAAGCCTATGGTATCGCATGTGCATTGTTTGAAATCGTTTGTGAGTGTGAGCGCTTACCTAGTCCCAAATCTTGTGTGTGGGATTTCTTTACGGTGAGGGCACCAAGATTTCTGTATTATCTATTGACTGTTAGGATAGCTGCGCGTGTATACGTAAAGTGTTCTATCATATCAGAATGACATGTTTGGATCCTTGCAAGTTAGTGTTTCATACACTTGTGTGCTACGAGGGAGCTTGATTTAAAATTAAATAAGATGTTGAATGACCATGAGTTGCTAAAGACACGAGTTTGTTTTCTTAGCTGAGTCGTCTTATTGTTTTCTTTTATGTTATGTTGCTTGAGGACAAGCGAACGTCTAAGTTGAGGGTGTTGATGTGCCGCCATTTTACGACACTTTCGACTCCCTTAAACTAAGAACAATCGTACGTTTTCAAGCAACCGTCGTCGTTTTTGATGGTTTTATGTTATATTTGTAGGAAATGGAGACAAACACGAAAACAGAAGGAAATACGAGCAAAAAGACATTCTGGATAAGAGTGACGGCCTGAGTGACGGTCCGTCACACATATGACGGTCCGTCACAGTGACCGTCAAGTTGAGAAGTACCACTGTCTAGTGGTGACGGCCAAGGCGACGGTCCATCAAGCTTGTGACGGTCCGTCAGCCTGGCCGTCAAGTTAAGGCAGAAGCGCGACGCGGAATTCGAACATTTTTGGGTTTAATTCCTGGACTCCTATAAATACCCTATGTTAGGTTTATTTTACAGATTCATTACCCAATAGTTTTAGAAGAGTTTTTTAGTCGATTTTGGAGAGCAACAACACGTTTTCTTGTTCTTGAATTCGTGTTCTTGATTTGTTCTTGGGATCTTAGTTTTTCTTGTTCTTGGATATTTGAAGATTGTTTTCATTATATTGTAAGAATCTCTTCTCCTTATTATGAATATGACTTTCTTCTCTTCTTCTTCTAGCATGATTAACTAAACTCCCACAACTAGGGTTGTGGGAGCCATGGCTAAAGTAGCAATATAGATTCCGGGTAGCGACGGGTTAAATATGTATGTTGTCACGTTGTTAATCATTCATTATGTCACGTTTTCTAGTGGTTGCAAACATTAGAACATGCCTAGGTTTAAATTTGCTTGAGTAAAGAGATTAAAACCGGGAAACTTGATTAACGACGAGGATTCGAGACTACTAACTCTCGTCTTATGATTAATGCTGTAACTAGATTAATCTACTTGATGTTTAGGATTGAAATATAAAAGCACACCTTTTCAAGTTCGAGAGAATTGAAAAGTAAATTTATCTATTTGGTTGAGAAACATTTAGATGATACCATTAATTCAATCACATCGTGATACGCATATAGAAAGAACCCGGTTAAGCTTAGAATTGACATCGTTACCAACGCCATGGTAAACACTTCCCTAGTTCATTCTCCTACTGATTATTTCTCATACATTATTGTTTGTTTTTGGTTCACAAGTTGATCACACAAAACTCCCCCTTTATTTACCGGAAACTATTGACCATTAGTCAACTAATTCACTAAAGACTTAATTTTCACCATATTCTCTGTGGGATCGACCCCAACCTTTGTTGGGTTCTATATTTGACAACGATCGCTTACGCTTCTTAATTGGAGTGGTACTTTGAGCGTTATCACTTACCAATTTTTACAATCTATGTGTTTTTGCAATCAATATTGAGGCATATGCAATAAAGAATGTCACTTGTTATATTTTCTTTTAACTTTTAATTTTCTCTCTCTAGTTCTTGCACATCATACAACTATATCTATTTTTCTAGATCAAAATTAATTCTACACATAATTTAAATTAATTTTTAATTTTTGATTATTTATGAGACTCACCTTTTATGTAAGTCCTCCAAAATGTCATCTTATTTGCACTTTTCAATTCAACAAAGTTTAAATACAACCAAATTAATGTTGTATGTTAGAGGACTTCAAAATTTAATAGAAACTATCAAAATTTAATCGAATTAGAAAGTGTTTGGACTTTTCCTCTTCATCGATGTACCATCATTTTGCAACGTTAAAAGTACTATTGCTATTTTATTTTATCTTTTTCCTAGTAGACCTAAATTAAATCATTGTAAACTCTATAAAAAAAAAATCTTAAGGTGAGGACATGAGACTTCTTTTAGCTTTATGAGCTTCTTATAAGAGATTTTATTTTTAAACATAAGAGAATTGAAAATGTTATTTTTTTCTATTCAATCTGTAAATGATCAAGAAATCTCGTTTTTTCTAAGAATAAAGAGAATAGAAAAATCTCTCTAGATCCACACTCACTACTCCAACATCCTCATAATATACGTCTTCATATGGTTTGATTTGTCCGTGCATTTATTGATATTAAATTTGTGGTGGAGAACCCTTCAAATATTGTAATTAAAATATTTTTAATGCATACATACATAAATTACAACTGAAAAAAGATTATTTACAAACTTGTTTGTCCATATATTACTTTTGAAAGGGAGAAAAAGACTTGAGCTATTTTATTTGTTTCCTTACTAATGGAAAACTTTTTTTAATTACATACAAAATACAAAAAATAAATATATATAACAACTATAAAAGGCAAGAAATTCATATGGAAAAACAACTTATTAAATTACTTTGAAACTTTACATTGGTTATATTATCTTCATTTAGTAGATGTAACTGATTATATTTATATTTATTTATAAAATAATTATTTATTTTCAAAATATATGTATATGTATATATAAATATGTTTTGAATACATAATTTTTTCCACTAGTTGAAATTTTAAAATAAGAAGAAAAAATCAATCAAAGTAGAAAACATAAAAGAAGAGAATAGTGTCAAAATTATTTTCTTCATTGATAAAATTAATTATTATATTTTATTTTGCTATTTAGAATTACCTTTCCACCCTCTCTATAACTATCGTCATTTTTAATTACTCTTCTTCTTCCTCCTAATTTCCTGCAATAATAATAATAAAAAATCTCACATAGCTCCTATTAATATTTCATTATATAATTTCTATCACCAACTCAATAAATTAAATAAATAATTAAACAAAAAATAAAAGAGGGTGACAAAATACACATTCAATAAGAGAGATTGAAATAAATAGTTAAACACTTACGTGAGAAACATCATAAAGAATTGCTCAAGTCATGCATCATCTCGAACGTTTAGTTTGTAAACTGATTAAATCACATATCACATAATACTAAACTAATTACCCATCAAAACTATCATATATCTAATACAAATTTAAACAACACTAGAAAAAAAGAAGCTTGTCATCAACAATAGCAAAAGAACTACAACAATTTATGTACTTAATACAAATTCAACATGATATTATTCCATCAAGCAATATACAAGAAGAGACGAATATCAAACCCATATATGCACTTTATCATGCAAAGCATAATGGAGGCTTGGAAGAAGTCAATGGATGCAGTACCTAATGGTATCCCAAAGGAGAAGGATTAGAATATGGAAGCTTAACTAAGGGATGTTGGAATTTTGCTTGTCCTTGCCTTTTTGGATACTTCTTCATTTTATACACGAATTCAATGAAAAACAAAGAGGCTAAACGTTATTTTTTCTTTTAATGGAGATTATGGGGATTCTAAAATATGGTGAATGTAAATAGGTTACTTTATTTGTAATGATCTTTAGTACACTGAATTAATCAAAATGAATAGGGCTTTTAAATACATTAATTGAGCAAAATAAAGTGGAGAATAAATAAATAAATAAATCAAACAAAAAGATGGTTATAAAAGACGTTATTAATGTAACATTTGAGCTTTCATGTAATTAAGTTGGTGAAGTTATAATAACCACTATCAATAGCATATGATGAAATTTAATATATAGGATGAAACATGGTTAATTTTTTAATTAGAAAATAAGGAGAAAATAGAAGAAAATGTCAAAAAAATCACAAAAAAGATAAATATGATTCTAGGCCTTAGAGAGAGTCACGTCACCGATTTCATGTTCCTCCTTTATATATATATATATATATGTATTAGGCAGTAAAATTAGACAGGCCAAAGGATATTATTTTACCTAGTTAAAATTTTCTCTGTCATTCATGGAGAAAAACACTAAACATGAGGTTATAAAATGATCACAAGAGAAAGAGTGGGCAAAAGTCTGCTCCCAACTGCTTTTTGATATCCTTGATGTACATTGAAAGAGTTTCAACGATCAAAATCAATTATCGCTGAGCTTTGGTTCAACTTGTTTTGACATGAATCTTGATTTCAACAGATGCATCCTATTACTATGTTGATGATTTTGTATACTAATTGAGTCCACACTCGTTCGAGAACATGTACGTTCTCCCTGTAATTGTCTTGTATTTGTTATGATTTCAGGGCCTACGTCTACTCGTATGGAGCCATCACTATTCGCAAGGTTTGCTTTACATTGGACTCGATTAAGAGCCTCTCATAGCCTAGTACCAATGAACTAGGCAAACAACCCTACAAGGCAGCCAACCTTTCTGCAAAATTAATGTTCGCCTCGTCGCTGCTTTTGGATAGAGGTAGGCTCTTGCTTAATACTTAATGCTTAAAGCAGTTTGAGCTGCTTTCTCTCATTCTTTCGTTGTTGCTAATTTGCGACTACTGTGATGACCACTTGAGATGGAAATGGCTCAGTCCACATGCATCATTTGATGAAAGCATTTCAGTCTCATTCGATAATTAATTTATCAACCACGCTTTTTCTTTCTCAAAATAATGCTCCTCATCAAATGCTCTTCCTTGGGTTGGGACAACACAACAATGAGTAGTTCGCTCCAGGACTCCACTCCTTTGAGAGCAAGATGCCGATGGAGATGAAGCTGGAGCAAACCTATATTTTTCTGAGACTTGTCTTACCTCAACATCTAAAAAAATAAAGGACGATATATTATCAAAATCTGTGCATTTATCTATATTCTGATGATAGTCGCAAATTAACTTCATTCTGAAGCTCTACCAGTTATCTCCGGTAAATATTATATTCTCAAAATTGCACATCAATTGGAGTTAAAAATGACCTTTCACTAAATAAGAAAATAACTTCTTTTATTAGATAAAAATTAAATCATCTTTTCCAATACAAATTCACCAGCTTGAAGTGAAGATTACTTCGATGAACATAGCACCAAATATACTGAAGATAGTCTACAAAAAAATCTACAGTTACACTATTAGTTATTTTAGTTGATATAACCAAGTCAAAGAACTGTAGCTGACAAAAGACATCCATCCTAGGCGCAACACTGAATGGTAATTATAGGAGTGCATCACAGAGGTCAAATATTACACAAAAATTTAAATTTGTAATATTAGTCAAAGAAAAAAATTACTAATCATAATTACACAATTAAGACTAATCAAATCTGCAACTACACAACAATTAGTCAAACTGTAACTACACAATAACTATCTAATTCAAACTACAACTATTCAATAATCAAAAGAATACATATTTAATAACTGTAATATGTTTTGATAGATACATTAAATAAAAGAGTATTGTCACAGTATAACCTTACTCTAAGTCATAATGTGACTTTGTTGCATCCTCACGCAAACGCAAGTGTACGCGATCGTACAAGTAATATAGGATTGAGAGTCCAGATATCATACCCACAGGGACTTGTCGATTAACTATTTTACTAAATTAAACTAGTTTTAATTATTTATTTAAGCGTAAAAACTCAAAGAAATATTTATGACTAAATTAAATTTAAAATAAAAAGAAGAAGTTAACTAATGAACAATTAATCAAATAAAGCAGATTTTCACGTAATCAATGTGATGAAATCGATCTAGGATTATGGATTCGCTAACAATCATGTTGAGTAGGCAATTTTATTGACTTGTTTGTTTATCTAATTATTGATTTAAGAGGTTGATGAGATGATTATGGTCTTCTGAGCCTCTAATCGTCTATCTAGAATAGTCTCACAACTACATCATTGAGCGGAGATGTGATATTCTATTCCGAATACATTTATATGTCTTTCCGTTTCGTAACCAAGTAAGGCGTTCTAGGTATATTCCTATTCTAGTCGCAAATCTACTCTTTACGTTACAAAAGAGAGATCTTGCTCCCTATATTCTTCGTTCTATTCCAATGATTCTTCTTCCGAGTTCATAAAGAGAATATATATTTATTTTAATGGTAGCTAAGCATTAAAACAGTAAGCAAACGAATATAAGAACCACTAATATGATAAATAAATAATCGAATCAATCATGTACTTCAATAATCATGTATTTAGCTACCATAATTCTAAAATGAGAAATTTAACTCCACATAGACATGGAGAAATTACAACAAATCATCCAAAGAAAAACGTAAAATAAACAATAAAGGAGAAGAAAAGATGAAACCAATATTCTCCGACCTCCACGGCTGCTCCTAGCTCTTCGTAGGTCAAAAGTTCTTTTAAAAATCGTGATTGGGGATGTATTTATAGAGTATGAGAAAAATAACCCTTTTTTCTACATGGATTTGGAGCAGAAGTGTCACGACCCAACTACCGGGCCGTGCGGGCACCTACTCTAATCCACCTAGATAGGAGAACCCTTACCACCCTTACCAACAAGCAATGCGGAAAAGAAAATAAACCATTAAATAAGCCCCTTAATATATGAGGAATCCCTTTACAAATGTTTGGAAAATCTTTATACAACATCTTTCGAAAATTACACAACCTTTAAAACTTGCGGAAATTTATTAACCATATAAACACCCTCCCCAGAACCTAGTCTAAGCCGGTACAAGAGCTTCTACAAGATGAGCTTACAACATAAAATGGACACAACTCCCACCATAGAAGGAAGTAGGAGCTGCTGAAAGATCACCGCAATCCTGAACCTGTGAAACATCACCAACCCTGCAACCAGACAATACCCAAAAAGGTATAGCAAGAGTAGAATCAGTACAAACACACGTACTGGTAGGCATCATCAGCTGACCCGAATTCACTCCTACCATCATATAAAAATCAAGATAAAATACACAATGTAAATGCTCCACCCCTTTCAACATCACCTTTATCAATTCCCCCTTTCGGAATCGACCTTCCTAACCTTTCGACTTACCAAGTCGCCTTATCCCTAGACTTCCCAAGTCACCTTATCCCTAGACTTCCCAAGTCTCACTTAATCCTTACCAATAACAATGTCCATACCTGGACTACCCTTTCCTTACCCAAGTCAACCGCCTTGACTAGATATTCAGACTTAACCCGGCTAACTGCCCAACCAAATCACGTATACCCGTAGTATTACTTACCAGTCTCCGGCCCTTCCCGGTCCTCTCGGACAACTTTTCATCCTGGTCATAACAACCAATAACTATAACCCCAGACTTTCCATCATACTCCCAATTGACCAATCACATGAAAATCACCTAGCAACCATTAACACATTCAATGACAACAAAGTTATATCTAAATCCCTTTCTAATTCCGAAATTCGGACCCTCCAAGGACCCTCTAACCACACCTAAGTGTTCAACAGGCTACCCTGTCTACACCAAGACCCATTCTTAACTTATTAACCACAACAAATTCTTGACCGTCATTAACACACTTAACGATAATAAATTGTGAACTTATAACCTCTTTTACATAGTCCGGACCCACTCGGATCCCCCTAACACATCTAGGTGTTAACATGACAACCCGGTCTACACCAAGACCAACTAATAGTTAACATCATAACCCGCTCTATACAAAGACCAAACTGATAATAATATAATTACCCGGCTTACACCAAGACCAAAAGCACAATATAATATAACAACCCGGCCTACACCAAGACCAAACTCACAGTATAATTAATCGGCCTACGCCAAGACCAAAAGCACAATATAATATAACAACCCAGCCTACACCAAGACCAAACTCACAGTATAATTACCCAGCCTACACCAAGATCAAACTCACACTATAATTACTCGGCCTACACCAAGACCAAAAGCACAATATAATATAACGAGCCGGCCTACACCAAGACCAAAAGTAATATCACAATTTATAAACACAACCCGGTCCACTCATGAAACCAACACCAATCACACAATGTAACAATATCAATGAAATAATGTAGAAAAGTAAACCCGTACCACGCATGGTACCCGAGCCAACCGTCAGTATTTTCTCGTACCAGGCGTGGTACCCGAGCCAACCATTTGTTGTACTCGTATCAGGCGTGGTACCCGAGCCAACCGTTAGTATTATCCCATACCAGGCATGGTACCCGAGCCAACCGTTAGTATTATCCCGTGCCAGGCGTGGTACCTAAGCCAACCGAATGTCAATTAATCCATAGTCAAATAATGAACCAACAACTTGTAAAACCACAAGCAACACACAGTTCAATTCACAGACTTTAATACAGGACTCTTAGACATTCCTAACAATCCCTACGCAATGTATCTCATACAAACACTTAGAAAAGAGTACACAACATACATTCCTAATAATTCCCTAAGCAATGTATCTCATACAAGCACTTAGATAAGAGTACACAACATAGAACATTTACAGGGATCGTTAACCATCACCTACCCCTCCCCGGGTGGATGACTTAGCCCAACCTTGGTCCGAGGATCAACCTGTTTCCCCTTACTGATATATAATGAACGATTTTCTTTCTTAGCATAATTTAGCAACTACGTGATTTCTGAGACTTTACCCAACACCAAACACAGAGTGGGAACACCTCCCCTTAGCCTTAGTAAAACCAACAGCTACATCTCATGCCATTTACATTCCCGAAACCGTATCTAGGAGTTTTCCATTTCCATTACCCGTAGTTCCTAAGCATTCTCCCGGTTCCCCGAACCTTCCCGACATTCCAGTCCCCGAGCCTATCATTTTACTCTACCAAAATAATAAAATATCCACATTATATGTATCATAAAACCAACCCTTCAATCCATACAGTTCCTAATTCACACATAACCAGTATTGAATCCGCCAGACTCCGTACCTGAAGGCCTAATCATGGATTCTCCCTTTCATTCTACACAATAATAGGAAATAAAAATGGTCAATCTACTCTTGGGAAGAAACCTAGCCTACCTGGATGCCGAGCAGTTGTTCAATGCCTTTTCTAGCTTCATAAAGGCATTCCCTGATGATTCTACAGGCTCGAATCCGTGGTTTCGCGTCCCTTTCACTGGAATCCCTCCTCCCCATGGCTCCCAAGCCCCGGATCAGCCTAAGAGAGTTTTTGGAATAGCTCTCATTTGTTTTTGGGACTGAAGGGAAGAGAATAAAATAAAAAACCCATTTTTTGGGTTTTCTGGTCCCGTCGCTCTGCTATAGCAGTCCCTGCTCTGCTATAGCAGTACCGCCATAGCGGAGTCAACCGCTATGGCGGAGGTTGACCATCTTGACTTCCGCTATAAAGATAATTATTCTGGTATAGAGAAGGTCATCGTGGCAGAGAGGTAGCGCTCGTCACGGATAGAAACTCAGAAAATTTCTGAAAAGAGCCCTTTTTACAACACACTTTAAATCCCCGATGTTCTAGAATAACCCCTTCACGTCAACCTCGATTTTGAGAGCTCTTCTTACCTGAATTTGATTCTGAAAAGTCCCCCGGACCCCTCAATGTCTTAGATACACAGAAAACTAGCTCCAATCGAGACATCGAACCCAATCCTTACCCGAATTGCTCTGGACTATACCTCGCTCCAATTCGGGCAGAGGCTAGCCTATCCCAGAATTTTCAACCCTCAACCCGAAAGTATTCTAACTCGAACATGGCATGAAATGTTTACCCGTAATGAAGAACCCGGTCGTTACAAAAAGAAAGATGATTTTTTTTGGATTAGGCTCTGGTGTGACGCGCCACCATAGCCCTACTGCCATCCTTCTGAAGTTTTGGGCCTGGGGCAGCGCGACACCATAGCCCCAACCACACCCATCAGTAGACCCATCAGTAGTTTTGGTCTGGAGCAGCGCATCACCAGAGCCCCAGCCACACCCATCAGTAGTTTTGGGTCTGGGGTAGCGCACCTATAGCGATCGAACCCGTCGTTATTTCAGGAACCCTCAACGTCGTGAAATTTTGAGAATGATATAAATATTTTTGGTATTAAGTGGAGTGACATGACATAAAATTTTAGATTTTTGGAAATCATCCGGGCTGACGTCACTTTGCTATAGCGGTATTTTATCCGTTATAGCGGAACTGCTATGGCGGAAGGCCATCCGCTATAGCAGAATGACAGGAGGCAGTAACCTCAGAATAATATTTTAATAAAATAATTTTTCTGCTCAGTTGGAAACCATACGAGGGTTTTTTCAAAAACCTTCCTAAGCTGCTCCAAGGCTTGGGAGCCATGGGGAGGAGGGATTCCAGCAGAAGGGACGCAAAACTACGATTGGGCTTGCAGAATTATCAGGAAACGCCTTCACGGAGCCAGAAAGGGCATGGAACAGCTGCTCGGCATCCAGGTAGGCGAATTTTCCACTTTTGAGTAGATAGACTTGTTTGCATTTGTAGTTATTGTATAGTTGAAAAGGAGAATCCACGATTAGGCCTCCGGGCATGGAGTCTGGTGGATTCGGTGTTGGTTATGTGTGAACTAGGAATCAATTTGATTGAAATGGTAGGAGGATGAAATATATTTTGGGCTGTTCATGTGGTCTCGGTATGGTAAAATGATAGGATTTCAAGGACTAGGATGTCGGGAAGGTTCGAAGAGTCAAAAAATGCTTGGGTAACAAAATGGTAATAAAAATGGAAAATTCCTAGATAAGGTTCGAGCACATGGGTAGGAAAAGTAGGGAGTGGCTGAATCACCAAGGTTAAGGGGTGGTTTTCCACATTGTAACTATCTATGGAAAGGGTTCAGAATCAATATAGTTATTAAGATGTGTTAATAAAAGGTGAACGAGATTTAGTCGTTAGACGGGAGTCAAGGCTAAGTTATGTACCCGGGGAAAAGGTAGGTGATGGTTATTAATTCTTGTATGCATTGTATGTTTGTGTACCTTATCTAAGTAATTTTATGGTTTGCATTGCTTAGGGAATGATTTAGGAATGTCCGAAGGTCCTGTTTTAGTCTTGTAAAATGAACTAGGTATTATTGCTTGTTGGTTTACAAGTGTTGATTGTTCATTTTTTGTGACTGTAGATTTGTGTGACATTTGGTTGGATCGGGTACCACGCCTGGTATGGGATATACTAACGGTTGACTCGGGTACCACGCTTAGTATGGGATACACTAATAGTTGGCTTGGGTATCACGCCTGGTACGGGAAATACTAACTGGTTGGCTCGGGTACAACACCTAGTACGGGTTTACTTTATTGCATTATTGCATTTTGATGTTGGTTTCATGAGTAGGCCAAACTATGTTCCTAAATTGTGATATTTGTTTATGGTTCTTGAGAGGCCGGGTTGTTATATTGATCTATGAGTTTGGTCTTGGTGTAGACCGAGTTGTCTGTTTGACACTTAGGTGTTGTCTAGAGGGGATCCAGGGCGGGTTCGGGATATGTAATGAGGAATAATTAGTGTTTATTATGGATTGTTGACCATGGTTATAAGAGTGGATCACAGGTGCCTAGTAAGCTAGGGGAATGACTGAGAGTCAGGTGTCGTACTCCTAGCTGGTATTGTCACGCTGGGGAATTTCCTAGGTACCCTTATAGGGTCCAGATACTCATGAGTTGAACTACGAGGGTAGTGGGTCTAGTTTGACAAGGATGGGGTTGTTTCTGGATGCATAGTCATGGGTAGTTAACTAGGATAATAGAGAGGCAGTCGGGGTTGGATTTAGTGGTTGGGTTAAGGCTAAGGCGACTTGGGAAGTCTAAGGTTAGGGTGACTTGGGAAGTCTAAGGATTGTATGACTTGGAAAGTCTAAGATTAGTGCGACTTGGAAGTCTTGAGAGTGGGGGAGTTGGCAGCGAAAGGAACAAGAAAGGTCGAGGTTTGAATTGTAGTAAGAAGGGTGACGCGATGTTAGAGGATGGAGCTATATTGGTTATTTTCATACTTTCCCTGATTTTCTTATATGATGGTGTGAGTGGATTCGGGTCGACCGATGATGCCTACCAGTACATGTGTTTGTACTGATTCTACTCTTGCTATACGTTTTTGGGTATAGTCTGGTTGCAGGGTTGGTGATGTTTCACAGGTTCAGGATTGCGGTGATCTTCCAGCAGCTCCTACTTCCTTCTATGGTGGGAGTTGTGTCTCATTACATTTTCTATTTAAATCCTGTAGTAGCTCTTGTACCTATTTTAGACTAGGTTCTAGGGAGGGTATTTTAAAGTTGAAAAATGGTCTTATTGTATTTTCATAAAGATATTTTCCTGAATAAAAGATTGTAACGGTTTACATGTATCAAAAATGAAGGTTTTATGGTTATATTTGAGTTTTTCCGCATTTACCTATTGGACGGGTGGTAAGGGTTCGTCTTATCTAGGTGCATAGAGTAGGCGCTCGCATGTCCTGGTAGGTTGGGTCATGACAGATGGTATCAGAGCCTAGGTTACCGGTCTCCCAGTACAAGATCAAAATATCGAATAGAGTCCTATAGATTGATGTGTTGACGTCCACATCTAATTCTTGGGGAGCTATGAAGCATTCTAGGAAACATCCCTTCTTTCATTCTTTTTGTGCGGTTCATAATTTGCTTGTATGGGTTGAGTCCAATTGGTATCTCTCAATTTCAATTGGTATCTCAACATAGTGGAGGATGTCATTGGACTCCGGTTGCAATAAGACAAGCAAGGGAAATTGTAACCTGGAAGGTTCGAATTGGTATCTGGCGTGAGAGGCTGTGGTGAAACATGGGTAACCGGTTAATGGTCATCCATGAGTATGAATAGAAGGTAAATTTATGTGACTTGATTTTACTGTGGCCTAAAGTTTAAATGTTGTGTATTACTGGGTTTGTAGGACCTA
Organism: Jaltomata sinuosa; assembly: GCA_003996215.1. Lineage (NCBI taxonomy): Eukaryota > Viridiplantae > Streptophyta > Magnoliopsida > Solanales > Solanaceae > Jaltomata > Jaltomata sinuosa. Next base: position 321,466 of record QJPP01007492.1, on the reverse strand, counting down.
CTTGAATTGTGTGTAATTGGTTTACCTTGATATGAATGTTGAGTCTGCAGAGGGTCATAAGTTGAAAGTAGTGTATCTTGGGTCTGTGCTTAACTATTAAATGTATTGATTAAAAAATTTGTATCACATCTTGGAAAGAACTTATCATTGGTCAAGATGATAAGGGGATGCAATTTGTGACTGTAGGGAAACTTCAGTTTCAGGACGGTCGGGACTTGGTTGGAAACCATGGGAACAAGGGGAGTTATTCGTGTGTAATAGCAGAGAGGTATTGTTGGGAACAATTGTCCTTGGTAATATTTTGTGATTGGTGATTTTTTGACGCTGAGTTTTGATATGTGCATTGCCAGGAATGGTCTTGGGGATAGTCTAAGACCATGGCGGGATCAACGGGACTAGACAATGATAACCGGGAAAGGGAACAAACACACTTTGCTGAAAAGTCCAATTTTTGGATTGTTACTATCGGGACCGCCATAACGGACGACACTGCTATGGGGATCCCGCTATAGCAGTATTTTCTCCTCTATAGCGGTTCCACTGTAGCGGAGTGGCAACTGCCATAGCGGAGGGACGTGGGGCAGAACACTTGCCCTATTTTCCCCTATTTTTCATTCAATCCCGGGGCTTTAAAATGCAATAGTAAGCTATGAGTTGCAAGGAAAAATAAGGAAATTAGCTAAAGAATTAATCTAGTATTGCATAAAAAGGGAAATAGTGTCTGAAACTAGCATCCACGTGCTAAAACGAGGGGAAAAAGGGAAGGGAAAATATGGTATAAAATAAGCCCCAAACGAAGGCGAATCCCAAAAAGCAGTAAAATTGTATAATAAAGGGGGAAGGGGGGAGGTCCTAAGCCTCATTATCGCTCAGGAAGGGGAACTCCTGCCGGTCCTCGGGCTCCAGGGTGGGAAGCTCTTGGACAGGGGTGACACAAGATAACATGACCTTGACGGTCATCCATAGCCACCTCCAAGTCAATATGGTCCTCAGTCACTCCAACCCGCTTGCACAATTCAGACACCAAGCCCGGAAAATAGGGGCCCTTCCTATGACCCCGGTAGAATTCCTTCCACTCGGAGATGATTTGTTCCCCCACATTCATGATGATTCCCTGCATGACACAAGTAATCATCAGGTCCAGGAGTAGGTCACATCAGTCTTGTTGCTCGACGGGCAGATTCTCCGGGATACCAAGTTTAACCACATCCTAGCATCTATGGAGAAATAGATGCTAGTGATGCCCTCAGGGCTGATCCAGTAGACCTGATCTCTGCACTCCTCATCCACTAAAGTATCCCTCAGCCAAGTTATGTCCCAGAGCCGAAACTTGTCCTCGTAGGCCTCATTAGAGATGTGAGGCACTCTTAACACCCCATTGATAGTCTGAGCATGCACAAGGATGTCCACCCCTCGGATATGAATGGTGGGGTTGGGCTCATCCCAACAGACTGTAGGAAGGATGACATAGAACTCCCATACCCAGCCTGTCTGTGCGGGAGGAGGAGCTACTAGCAGGGACTCCCAACCAAACTCTCAAACTCTGCGGTGGAAGGCGACTGCTTTTCCATCCAAACCTGTCAGCTTGAACCCCTTCTCATAGAAAAAGCCTTGTCTTCAGTAATCCATGAACCTCTCCCAGCTAGCTTCATCATGGAAATGCTCATAGGGATACACGGGCAACTGTCCTTCAACCATGGAAAGTATAACCTGTAATGTAGCAAAAAAACTGGATTAGAACTCGATAAGGCATAAGGGATTAAGAAAAAGGGGAAAAATTCTTCTAAGTGTCATCTTGGGAGCTACTGGTTCGCAGCCTTCCGCTATAGCAGACGATCATCCGCCATAGTGGAACTGCCATAGCAGAAAAATATCTGCCATAGCGGAACTGCAATAGCAGAGCCCAACTGCTACAATGGGTATTCATCATCCCAGAAGCTTCAAGAGGTGCAACAATGGTGCCCCTTGACCCAAAACTCCATTTCTAACAATCCAAATTTAGATTAGTGCTCCTAAAGTATTCTATTACCGTTTCCTACAAAAATTTGGGCATTATAACCCCTGAATTCCATCCAAATCACAACTTTTGTTCAAGAACAACCATTCACCTCCTACCCCATTTTGGCCCAATTTTGGCCAAAAATAGTGTAATCCTTACGCCCATAATGCCTTGGAGGCATTGTAAATGTAAGGAAAGCATCCATACTTTGGGAATCCAACAAAAATCCAACCTAAAGTTCAAGTTCAAAACCCACCATAATGTATACCCCAAATCCTTGTTTTCTACCAAAATCATGTCTAAATTCGTGTAAGGAAGTAAGGGAACAAGTAGAAATAATTCTTACCTGAAATTTTTGACGTCGGGAGTGGGGTGATTGGGAGATAATGTGGTATATTCAAAAGGAATATGGGGAGAATGAGGGGTGGAATCCGTTTCTCCCTATTACAACCTATTGTCAACCGCTATAGCAATTGACAGTTCAGCGCTATGGCGATATAATGTTTGCTATAACGGATAAAAAACAGTTTTTGGAAAGGAAAAGTTCTCCTGAGTGTTTTCAAATTCTTTCGTTCCGACATGACCCGAGGCCCCGGATTTCTTGGGTACTCGGGAAAGGTTACTTCATAAGAATTCGAATAGCTCGGAGGGAACCCATTATTATTCCTAAAAGGAGCGAGATCTATTATTTTTTATCAGGTCAGTACAACTAATTGAGGGAAGGTTGGTAATTCACGTAGCGAAGTAAGTTACGCGGTCATTTAGGACAGTGAGGGTCCCAGACTAGTTCCTTTCACTTTCTTGATTTTGGGATCATTCGGGGATGAATGATGGGTAAATTGGTATCTGTTGTAACAACCGGACCCGTTATTATTTTAGGAACCACAACATCATGAAATTTCGAGAATGATATAAATATTTTTGGTATTAAGAGGGGTGACGTGATGGAAAATTTCAGATTTTTGGAAATCATCCTGGCTGATGTCACTCCATTATAGCGGTATTTTATTGGCTATAGAAGAATCACTATGGTGGAAGGCCATCCACTATAGCGGAATGACGGGAGTCAGTAGCCTCAGAACGGAATTTTAATAAAAGAATTCTCCTCCTCAGTCGGAAACCATACGAGGGTTTCTCCAAAAACCTTCCTAGGCTTCTCCTAGACTTGGAAGCTATGGGGAGGAGGGATTCCAGCTGAAGGGATGTGAAACTACGGATTCGGGTCTGCAGAATCATCAAGAAATGCCTTCACGGAGCTAGAAAGGGCATGGAACAGCTGCTCGGCATCTAGGTAGGCTAGGTTTCCACTTTTGAGTAGATAGACCTATTTGCATTTGTAATTATTATATAGTTGAAAAAGAGAATCCATGATTAGGCCTCGGGGCACGGAGTCTGGTGGATTCAGTGTTGGTTAAGTGTGAACTAGGAATTGATCTGATTGAATAGTGGGAGGATGAAATATATGTTGGGCTGTTCATGTGGTCTCGGTATGGTGAAATAATAGGATATCAGGGACTGGGATGCCGAGAAGGTTCGAGGAGCCAAAAAATGCTTGGGTAACTAAATGGTAATAAAAATAGAGAATTCCTAGATAAGGTTCGAGCACATCATTAGGAAAAGTAGGGAGTGGCTAAATCACCAAGGTTAAGGGGTGGTTTTCCACATTGTAACTATCTATGAAAAGGGTTCAGAATCAATATAGTTATTAAGATGTGTTAATAAAGGGTGAATGAGATTTAGTCTTCTGACGGGAGTCAAGTCTAAGTTATGTACCCGAGGAAAAGGTAGGTGATGGTTATTGATTCCTGTATGCATTGTATGTTTGTGTACCTTGTCTAAGTAATTGTATGATTTGCATTGCTTAGGGAATGATTTAGGAATGTCCAAAGGTCATGTTTTAGTCTTGTGAAATGAACTAGGTGTTATTGCTTGTTGGTTTACAAGTGTTGATTATTCATTATTTGTGACTGTGGATTTGTGTGACATTAGGTTGGCTCGGGTACCATGCCTGGTGTGGGATATACTAATGGTTGGCTCGGGTACCACGCCTGGTATGGGATACACTAATTATTGGCTTGGTACCATGCCTGGTATGGGAAATACTAACTGGTTGGCTCGGGTACCAAGCCTGGTATGAGTTTACTTTATTGCATTGTTGTATTTTAATATTGGTTCCATGAGTGGGCCGGGCTATGTTCCTAAATTATGATATTTGTTTATGGTCTTTGAGAGGCCGGGTTGTTACATTGATCTGTGAGTTTGGTCTTGCTGTAGATCGGGTTGTATGTTTGACACTTAGGTGTTGTCTAGAGGGGATCCAGGGTGGGTCCGAGATATGTAATGAGGTATAATTATTTTTTATTATGGATTGTTGACCATGGTTATAAGAGTGGGTCACAGGTGCCTAGTAAGCTAGGGAAATGACTAAAAGTCTTGTGTCGTACTACTAGTTGGTATTGTCATACTGCGGAATTGCCTAGGTACCCTTATGGGGTCCAGATACTCCTGAGTAGCACTACGAGGGTAGTGGGTCTGGTTTGACAAGGATGGGGTTGTTTCTAGATTCATAGTCATGGTGGGTTGACTAGGATAATAGAGAGGCAGTCGGGGTTGGATTTAGTGGTTGGGTTAAGGCTAAGGCGACTTGGGAAGTCTAATATTAGTGTGACTTGGAAGTCTTAAGAGTGAGGGAGTTGGCAGTGGAAGGAACAGGAAAGGTCGAGGTTTGAATTGTAGTTAGAAGGGTGACACGATGTTGGATGATGGAGCTATATTGGTTATTTTCATGCTTTCCCTGATTTTCTTATATGATGGTATGAGTGGATTCGGGTCGATCGATGATGCCTACTAGTACATGTGTTTGTACTAATTCTACTCTTGCTATACCTTTTTGGGTATAGCCTGGTTGCAAGGTTGGTGATGTTTCATAGGTACATGTCGAGGGTGATCTCCAACAACTTTTGTCCTTCGATTCCATGACAAAAGTTGTGTCTCATTACATTTTCTATATAAATCCTGTAGTAGCTCTTATACCTGTTTTAGACTAGGTCCTAGGAAGGGTATTTTAAAGTTTCAAAACGGTCTTGTTGTATTTTCAGAAAGATGTTTTCCTGAATAAAAGATTGTAAAGGTTTACATGTATCAGAAATGAAGGTTTTATGGTTATATTTGAGTTTTTCTGCATTTACCTGTTGGACGGGTGGTAAAGGTTCGTCTATCTAGGTGTATAGAGTAGGAGCTCGCACGGTCTGGTACGTTGGGTCGTGATAGCTTCACCATAGTCCCACTGCCCAGATTTTCTTTTTTTGCTCTCTTTTTCTCTAAGAACTTAGCTAACTCCTTTCCAATGCTTTTATGCTTTCATTTTTAGCTCTCATGAATTGTTTTTCTCCACATTATCCTTGTAACGCATATAATCACATATATTAGCTCACCATCATGAAAATGTAAATAATCATAAGGATATACATCATTTTTGCCCTCGAAACAAGGTTAAAACATGGGTAAATGATGCAAGCGGGCGTATAAATATTCCCAAGATCACCACCCCACACTTAAACCTTTGTTGGTCCTCGAATAAATCACTACACACCCTATAAAATTTCACATTTTAAGATACCAATTGAACATGTATACTCACAGTCAAGTTAACTAGACAGTTTAATCATGACCCATATTCCACTCAATATGCATACATAACTCTTATTTTAACAGACCCTTCATTGAAACCACACAACCTCTAAAACTGACTCTTCATGAGAAATAAAGCCAGTATGATCACGTGTAAATATGACCATCATTAGTAAGACATAGATAAGAAATTTTCTCACTCTCTCAAAGAATGTTCCACGCATGCAAGACATACCATAAGATTTCCCTTAGTGTAATACTCTATTAACAAAGCATCAAAATTGTAGGATCAAAAGGACTTTCATGGGTTGTAATGTAGGCTAAGGGACGGGTAGGAACACTTTGGCCAATAGTGACTACTCTCCCTATGCACTTTAAGACATTCACTTTAAAATTTTTTACTCTTTTCCTTGTATCACCTCAAATTCAACTCATGTTCATGTTTCCCTTCAAGCTCCCCCATTTTCTTTTAGTTTGTCGCCCTTATCCTTCATTCACTTATTGTTAGCAAGGAGATTTTTTCTAAACTTCTTTTTTTAATTTGTTTTTCCTCTTCTTACTACTAACATACAATTTATTTTTTTTACAAGGGGACCACATCTAATTCTTATTCTTACCACAACAACCTCCCTCTAATTTTTTTTACCCTTCCTCTTTTGTTTCTTTCTCTTCCTTTAAGTCTTTCAACTACAAAGTGCATTAGGAACTCTTTGGATTAAATTAATATTGGATAATCAAATAAAGAGGATAGGCTAAATATGCGGCTAGTCAAAGAAATAGGCTCAAGGCTCAAAAGGGCTTAACTAAGGATAACGTAAAGGTGGCTCAAACAATAGTCAAAAAAGGTGGCTCACAAAGAACTGCCTTGATCATATCCTACAAGTCAACACTATATTTCATTCCATACACACACGAGGAAAGTTCTAGATATCAAGATATATAAGAAATACAACAAACACTCACCACACATGGCACAATGGTTTGAAAGTGGCTTCCTAAGAATTCATATTCACAACACAACCAAATTGAATGAATTAACATTATTAAGCCCATCTCTAGGTTTTTTTGAGTCAAGTTAAAGAGCTTATACGTCTATAAATGAAGTTTTCTACTTTTATGTTTCTTTTGAGTGAATTACTCATGACTTCTAGTGTATACTTAGACAAAGCACCTAGCATTCAAAACGCTATGGTAATCTTTCTTCTTCCTATGACTAATTTTCCCTTAAGACGGTCGTCATCCATCTATCATCGAGAAAAGTTCTCTACCTATGACTAAAATAAATTAAAAAAACTCCTAAAAAATAAAAATTACCCGGTTCAAAGGGCCTCCCCTCGAAAAAGAATCGTGGTTATAAGAAAAATCAAGGGGTGAATGTGATATTCCTCTAAAAAAAACAAAAAAACTTTTTGTATATATATTTTTTTCAAATAAAATAAAATCTTATGGCATACTCACCCTAAAACTCACAATTATCAGAAGATTCTCCATACCACACTTAAGATCATGCTTTGTCCCTAAAGCAATTTAAAGTAAAAGATAAAGAACAAGGGTATGAAATACTCCCTGAGGCCTTCTAGGCTTAGCTGGCAGCATGTTTCTTCAATTTTATCAAGGGGCGAACGACCTCACACTTAAGCTTAAACCATGCTCCTTACCTTTCAAATTCGATTACTCAGACTTTCCCAAACCTGCAAAATTAAAACAAAAACAAAAATATGCCACTATAAAAAAATATAAGAAGCTACACTACAAATTGGGTTACCTCCCAACAAGCGCCTGATTTAACATCGTGGCACGGTGCCATCACTTCACCACTTTTCTTTCCACTTAGAACTTATGAATTGCACCCCTAAATCTGCATCAAATTTTCTGCTCCGCTCAAGGGGCGGTGGTATAAAGATGAAGGTACCAAGCAAAGGATGTCGCATCTTGCACTTTTTGGCCCTTAAGTGAGGAATGTCATTTTGTCTCTTTGGTGTGGAAAATTTTAGAATGTGAGGGACTTATTACTCATCTACACACTTCTCCACCATTTTTAATGATACGATTTTCATGTCATTATCAAAATATAATGTAGAAAAGTGATTAGAATGAGGTCCAACATGTCCCAACTCAAAACTTGCATTATTTACGACATGCTCACATTTATACTCCCTCTCAATGTCAGCCTCAATCAAAGATTGATAGTTCAATGGTTGAAATTCTTCTTCCTTTTTACAGACTGACTAGTATCCAATTCAGCAGATTGAGTAGGTGCACACCACTCGCTCCCCTGATGTAATTACAGGGTATGTCATTATGGGTAGTCCGATCGTGCCAAATTTTAGAGTTAGAAAACTCCGGATTTAGGGGTTTGAAATTTTGGGCTAGGCTAGTCTTGGTCAGTTTAGGGGCGAGGTATGGTCTAAGGCAAACCGGGTAAGGATTGGGTTGGGTGTCTTGTGTTGAGCTATTTTTACTCGTAGCTAACACGTAGAGGCGTACGAGGGACTTTTCAGAATTGAATTCGGGTAAGTAGAACTCCCGGAATTGTGATTACGTGAAGGGGTTGTTTCTGATCATCGGGGGAAGCAAGTGTGTTGTAAAATGGGCAAATTTTGGAGATTTCTGAACTTTCTGTCCGTGATGAGTGCAATGGCTCCACCATAGCGACCTCCTCTATAGCAGAGAAATTACTGTTATAGCAGAAGTCAACGTCGATCAGCCTCCGCCATAGCGGATGACTCCGCTATGGTGGTACCACTATAGCGGAGCGGACCGCTATAGCGGAGCGTGATGAGATTTAATGCAGAAACATTTCCCAAAATGTTCAGTTTTCACAATTCTATTTTGGGAGAAGGGCAAGGAGATTCCAGGCAATTTTCCTCCGTGTTCCATTGTTTTTCTTCCCTAAGGTAAGGTTTCTACTCCCCAATCTTCGTACTACTTGTACTATGTGGTAGAATTTCTAGGAGGGAACTTGGGGAAAGGTTAGAATAACCTATGGATGGTAGAATCTGGGGAAAAAGTGGGATTCTAGGCATGAAAGTTTTTGGGTAATGTTAAAAGTAAGATTTTATGATCGTATGTTGTTAAATTCTCTATTTTTATCTGTGAAAATGATAGAACTAGGGAAATTAATGGTGAGAAACCCGGAAAAAAGGGTAAAATGATCATGGTTGGTCTGGGGTTTGGTATTTGTGTAATCCGGGTAATACACAGGCCTTGTTTGTTATTTCAAGTACTTGTATGTTGTTTTAGACTAAGAACGAGAAAGGAATCCAGGACACGGGAAAGCTCGGGTTGAGTAGAGCTTAGATCATTTCGAGGTAGGTGATGGCTTACAATTCCTATGAATGTTGTATATTTTGTACTCTTATCTAAGCATTTGTATGAATTGCATGACTTAGAAGAATTGTGTAGAATGTCTAAGGGTCCTATTTTACAGTTTGTGAATTGAATGGTGTGTTGCTTGTTGGTTTACAAGTTATTTGTTCGTCATTTTGACTGTGGATTGTTGACATTTGGTTGGCTCGGGTACCACGCCTGGTACAGGTATACTAACGGTTGGCTCGGGTACCACGCCTAGTACGGGTTTATTTACTGCATCATTGCATTAGTATTGTTGCATTGCATTGATATTGTTGCATTCCTTTGGCTATTATTGGTTCCATGAGTGGACCGGGCTGTCTTTATTGAATTGTGATATTCATTGGTGGTCCTTGAATGACCGGGAATCCTGTTATATCTGTGTAGTTGGTCATTTTGACTAGGCAGTAAGGATGATTTATTGAATTATGTGATTGTGGCTTAGAGTTATAAGAAGTGGATTTCATGTGAAATGAGCTAGGTAGAGACTTGTAGTCCAGGGGAGCCTATTAACTTGTTGCATGTTTTCCGTACTTGTACTTGATTCGCTGTACTGAATTATATACTGTTTATTTGGAACTGGCTGATGATTCTACCAGTACACAGTGGTGGTGTACTGATACTGCACTCGCTTTTATTTCTTGTGAGTACAGGAAATCTTCCAGCGGCTGAGACGCGACCTCATCTGTAGTACCAGCGTTTCTAGTCTTCAAGGGTGAGCCACTTCGATCGAGCTGCCTTGAAACTATCATTAGAGTTGTAGCCCACTTGTTTCGGGCTTAGACTGTTTCTATTATTTTGGGGTTGCATCCCCGTGCTCTAGATATTCATAGGTGTTTGGTACTGCGACTTTCAAATTCTAGGGGGTAATTTCTGCAGGTTTATATTAATGAAGCTGTTTTATTATTATTGAATTGCTAGTTTACTTTTATGCACTAGTTTTGAGCTGCTAGAATGATTAAGTTCGGGGAGGTAATGGTACGCTCACTGGGTGGTTGGGTGGGTGCCACTCACGGCTGTATGGGTCGTGATTAAGATGGTATCAGATCCCTAGGTTCGTTGATCTCCTTGTACAAAACAGGTTTAGTAGAGTCTTGCGGAATGGTGCAGAGACATCTGTACTTTTTTCGAGAGGCTATGGGGCTTTAGGAAAAATATCTCTTCCTTCTTTCCTTCGTGCTATAACTTGATTCCAATTGGTATCTGGTGATACAAATTGGTATCTAATCTCTTTCAATCTTCTATCTGCAGATGGTTAACACAAGGAACAGTGGAGCTAGAGCAGCGGTCCCAGTAGCGGGCTCAGTTATCCATGGTAGAGGCAGGGGAAGGGGAAGATGATGAGGTAGAGCCGCACCCGCCAGGGATGGAGTTCGGGCTCCTGCTGATGCACGTGAGGTGACCCCTCCCCCACCTCAGGAACATGTTGCTAAAGATGTAGAAGTTGTGGCTGAAAATGGCGAGGCGCAGGAGGAGGCGACACTGATTGGTGGTGCAAGCCTCCCTACTATGACACCAGAAGCCTTTCAGCAGGCTTGGAATATTTTGAGTGGGTTGGTGGGTACTGGAGCCATACCCACGGCTTTTGCAAACCAGTCCTTCGACCCTCAGCCAGCGGCTACTACAACACCTAGGATGGATGCAGCTTCAGGCATGAATGATTTCTTCAGGCCAATGCTAGGCCCAGTGATGACAGGAAATGAGAATGAGATGCTGACCAAGTTTCTCAAGCTGAAACCTTCTACTTTTCAGGGTACTGATAGGGAGGATGCTTACGAGTTTATCTTGGATTGCTATGAGAGGTTGCACAAGTTGGGTATTGTACGTCAGCATGGGGTTGAGTTTGGTACATTTAAGCTGCAGGGTGATGCCAAGCAGTGGTGGAGGTCTCATATGGAGTGTCGGTCTTCTGTTCTACCCTCACTGACTTGGGAGCAATTCCATGCTTTGTTTTTAGAGAAGTACGTACCCTATACTTTGAGGGACCGGAATAAGGATGAGTTCTTGAACTTGGAGCATAGCATGTCAGTCTCTGCTTACGAGGATAAATTCCATTCCTTGTCCTGTTTTGCCACACAATTGTTGGGTTCCGAGGAGAAACGAGTCCGGTTGTTTGTGAAAGGTTTGAATACTGAGCTACAGGTACTGTCAGTGCATATGACTTCTTCAGGAAAGGGCTTTAATGATGTGGTGGATTATGTGAAGCAACTTGAGGGAGTCAGGCAGACGGGGCAGGCTAAGGCATTAGCCAAGAAGCCCCAAAATGAGGGAAATTATGGTGGCTCGCATTCCAGGGGTTATAATCAGCAGGTATACTCAGCCCGTCCTATTCAGTCAGCTCTGCCAGCTGCTATAGGTGGTCTTCAGGGAGCTCATAACCAGTCTTCAGCTCCTAAAGGCCAGGGAGCGTCTTATACGTCAGCTAGCAGGCCTACACTTGACTATGGTTGCTTCCATTATGGTGATCTGGGCCACTTTAAGAGGGAGTGACCACTCAGCCAGACATGTAATCAGGATCAGCAGCAGCCTAGAGTGGTGGTCCCGGTAGGTAGAGGCGGTAATGCTAGAGGTCGTCCACACGGTGAGCAAAGAAACTTTCAGGGAGGTTGGTGCGATAGAGGGAACGGCGGCGCGGGTAGGGGTGCAGTGCAACTGGCACAGGAAGTTGCTCGGATAGATGATCGGGCTTATTGCTATGCTTTTCCAGGGAGGACCGAGATGGAAGCATCAGATATGGTGATCACAGGTACCATTTTTGTCTGTGATAAAATGGCTTCGATATTATTTGACCCAGGTTCTACATATTCTTATGTATCTGTGAGTTTTGCATTGGGTCTGGAATTGACTTGTGATATCCTTGACTCTCCTATTCATGTTTCTACCTCGGTTGGAGAGTCTGTGATTGTGACTCATGTTTATCGTGACTGTTCTTTTTATGTTTGTGGGGTTGCATACTTGGGTAGACTTAGCAATCCTGGATATGACTGATTTTGATATTATCTTGGGGTATGACCTAGCTGTCCCTTTATCATGGTGTGTTGAACTGTAACACTAAGATTGTGGCTCTAGAGATTCCGTGCAAGGATAGACTAGAGTGGAAGGGTGTGTACAGGCCTAAGCCAGTTAAGGTCATATCATTTGTTCGGGCTAGAAAGCTAGTGAGAATGGGGTGTCTAACCTTCTTAGCTCATCTTCGGGATGATGGTGTGGAGTCCCTATCTATTGAGTCAGTTCTGGTGGTTTCTGAGTTCTTAGATGTGTTTCCAGCGGATTTGCCTGGTATGCCTCCGGACAGGGATATACACTTTTGTATTGATTTAGAGCCAGACACTCACCCCATTTCTATTTCTCCATATGGTATGGCTCCGGCAGAGTTAAGGGAACTTAAGACTCAGCTGCAGGAACTCCTAGATAAGGTATTTATCCGTCCCAGTACTTTGCCTTGGGGGTGCTCCTGTGTTTTTTGTAAAGAAAAAGGATGGTAGTATGCGGATGTGCATAGATTATAGGCAGTTGAACAAGGTGACCATCTGGAACAAGTACCCTCTACCCCGCATTGATGATTTGTTTGACCAGCTTCAGGGTGCATCAGTGTTTTCAAAAATCGACTTGAGGTTGGGGTACCATCAGTTGAGGATTAGGCTTGAGGACATTCCTAAGACTGCTTTTCGGACACGGTATGGGAATTATGAGTTCCTAGTAATGTCGTTTGGTTTGACCAATGCACCGACAACATTCATGAGTTTAATGAATGGGGTATTTAAGTCGTATCTGGATTCCTTCGTGATTGTGTTTATAGATGATATTTTGATCTACTCTAAGAGTAGGGAGGAGCATGCTAGTCATCTCCGTATTGTGTTGGATATCTTGAGGCGCCAGAGGCTTTATGCGAAGTTCTCCAAGTGTGAATTTTGGTTGACTTCAATTGCGTTTTTTGGGCATGTAGTGTCAGAAAAAGAGGTGATGGTAGATCCCCAGAAAATTGAAGCGGTCAAGAGTTGGGTCCGACCTAGCTCTGTGATTGAGGTGAGGAGTTTTTTTGGACTCGCAGTGTACTACCGAAGGTTTGTTAAGGATTTTGCATCTATTGCTACTCACCTAACCAGGCTAACACAGAAAGATGTATCATTTGTGTGGTCCGACAAGTGCGAGGAGAGCTTCCAAAAGCTCAAGACACTTCTGACCACGGCTCCTGTATTGTCCTTGCCGATTGAAGGTAAAGATTTTATTATTTACTGTGATGCTTCACATTTTGGTTTGGGTGTTGTGTTGATGCAAGACAGGAATGTGATAGCCTATGCATCTAGGCAGTTGAAGGCGCATGAGAGGAACTATCCTACTCATGACTTAGAATTGGCAGCAGTGGTCTTTGCACTCAAGATTTGGAGGCACTATCTCTATGGTGTCAAGTGTGAAGTGTTCACTGATCATCGCAGTCTGCAACATGTCTTTACTCAGAAGGATTTGAATTTGAGGCAGAGAAGGTGGATGGAGTTATTGAAGTACTATGATGTGACCATTCAATATCATCCGGGTAAGGCTAATGTGGTGGCAGATGCATTGAGCCGTAAAAAAGTTAGCATGGGTAGTTTGGCTTGTTTGGGGGTGTCCAAATGACCACTAACGAGGGGAATTCGGGCCTTAGAGACCAAATTCATGCATTTGGGTGTTTCAGAACATGGTGGGCTATATGACGGCATTGAGGTCAAAGCCACCTTCATAGAGGAAATAAAGGCTAAACAGTTTCATGATCTGAAACTGAGTAAGCTTTGAGGTAAGGTAATATCCGGGGAATCCAGGAACGTCACGTTAGACTCTGGTGGAGTACTAAATTTTAGAGGAAGGATTTGTGTTCCTCGGGTTGATGATATGATTTATAAAATCTTAGCGAAACTCATGGTTCGCGGTACTCAATTCATCCGGGTGTGACTAAAATGTACAGGAACTTGAGGCAGCGTTACTGGTGGCCCGAAATTAAAAGGGACATAGTTGACTTTGTGTCCAAGTGTCAGAATTGCCAATAGGTAAAGTATGAGCACCAGAGACCTGCAGGACTACTTCAGAGGATGCCCATTCCAGAGTGGAAGTGGGAAAGGATAGCCATGGACTTTGTGGCTGGTCTTCCCAAGACATTGGGAAAGTATGTCTCAATTTGGGTCATTGTTGATAGGCTGACCAAGTCCGCTCATTTTGTTTCGGTCAGGGTAGATTTCAATTCACAGCAATTAGCTAAGATCTACATGAAGGATATTTTGAGATTGCATGGGGTGCCACTGTCCGTCATTTCAGATAGGGGTGCGCAGTTCACCTCTAAATTTTGAGGTAAGCTAGATGAAGAGTTTGGTACGCAACTCACTTTTAGCACTGCCTTCCATCCTAAGACTGATGGTCAGTCGGAGAGGACGATCCAGGTGTTGGAGGACAAGCTGAGAGCATGTATGATAGACTTTGGGGGTCATTAGGACCAGTTTATACCATTGTGTGAGTTCTCATACAACAATAGCTATCACTCCAGCATTGACATGGCACCTTTCGAAGCGTTGTATGGGAGGAGCTGCAGATCACTGGTTGGGTGGTTTGAAGAAGGCAATGTACAGCCTTTGGGAGTGGAATTGGTAAAAGGAAGCACAGAAAAAGGTAAGGGGAATTCAGGACAAGTTGCTGGCTGCCCAAAGCAGGCAGAAGGAGTATGTAGATCGCAAGGTCCAGGATATGGAATTTCAAGTTGGTGAACAGGTATTGTTGAAAGTATCACCAATGAAGGGAGATATGCGGTTTGGTAAGAAGGGCAAGCTTAGCCCTTAGTTCATCAGTCCGTTTGAGGTTCTAGAGATTATGGGGTCAGTGGCTTACAAGTTAGCACTGTCGCCCAGTTTGTCGAGTGTCCATCCGGTGTTCCATGTATCCATGCTTAAGCGATACCATGGGGATGGAGACTACATCATCAAGTGGGATGAGGTGCTTTTCGATAAGGATCTTCGTTATGAAGAAGAACCAGTCTTGATTCTTGCTTGGGATGTCCGGAGGTTGAGGACAAAGGTGATTGATATAGTAAAGGTTCAGTGGAAGTATCGTCCGGTTGAGGAAGCCACTTGGGAAATTGAGAAGGACATGGGGGACAAGTACCCTCAATTGTTTGAGAATTCAAGTACTACACTTTCTTCCCTTTATTTTCCGTAATTTTGAGTTTGATCATTTGGGGATGAACGATGGGTAAATTAGTTTATATTATAATGACCGGATTTCGTCATTACAGGTAGTCCGATCATGCCAAGTTTTAGAGTTAGAAAACTCCAGATTTAGGGGTTTGAAATTCTGGCTAGGCTAGTCTCGGCCAGTTTAGGAGTGAAGTATGGTTTAGGGCAAACCAGTTAAGGATTGGGTTGTATGTCTTGTGTTGAGCTAGTTTTCCTCGTAGCTAACGTGTAGAGGAGTCCGGGGGACTTTTCAGAATAGAATTCGGGTAAGTAGAACTCCCGGCGTGATTTACGTGAAGGGGTTGTTTCTGATCGTCGGGGGAAGCAAGTGTGTTGTAAAATGGGAAATTTTTAGAGATCTCCGAACTTTCTATCCGTGATGAGCGCAACAGCTCTGCCATAGCAACCTCCGTTGTAGCAGAGAAATTATCGCTATAGCAGAAGTCAACGTTGGTCAGCCTCTGCCATAGCGGATGACTCTGCTACGGCGGTACTACTATAGCGGAGCGTGACAAAATTTAATGCAGAAATATTCCCCGAAATGTTCAGTTTTCATAATTCCATTTTGGGAGAAGGGCAAGGCGATTTCAGGCGATTTTCCATTATTTTTCTTCCCTAAGGTAAGGTTTCTACTCGCCAATCTTCGTACTACTTTTTCTA
The DNA here is from genome assembly GCA_003996215.1 of Jaltomata sinuosa. Taxonomy (NCBI): domain Eukaryota; kingdom Viridiplantae; phylum Streptophyta; class Magnoliopsida; order Solanales; family Solanaceae; genus Jaltomata; species Jaltomata sinuosa. The sequence continues at coordinate 305,629 of QJPP01007492.1, read as the reverse complement.
CGCGATATAATTACTAGGAGGAAACTTGGGGAAATATTAGAATAACCTAGGTATGGTAGAATATGGGGAAGAAGGGGAATTCTAGGCATGAAAGTTCTTCGGTAATGTTAAAAGTAAGTTTTATGATCGTATGTTGTTAAATTCTCTATTTTTATCAGTGAAAATGATAGAACTAGGGAAATTAATAGCAGGAAACCTGGGAAAAAGGATAGAATGATCATGGTTGGTCTGGGGTTTGGGATTTGGTGTAATCTGGGTAATACGCAGGCCTTGTTTGTTAATTCAAGTACTTGTATGTTGTTTTAGACCAAGAACGAGAAAGGAATCCGGAACACGGGAAAGCTTGGGTTGAGTAGAGCTTGGATCATTTCGAGGTAGGTGATGGCTTATGATTCCTGTGAATGTTGTATATTTTGTACTCTTATCTAAGCGTTTGTATGAATTGCATGACTTAGAAGAATTGTGTAGAATGTCTAAAGGTCCTGTTTTACAGTCTGTGAATTGAACGGTGTGTTGCTTGTTGGTTTACAAGTTGTTTGTTCATCATTTTGACTGTGGATTGTTGACATTCGGTTGGCTCGGGTACCACGCCTGGTACGAGTTTGCTAATGGTTGGCTCGGGTACCACGCTTGATACGGGTATAACAAATAGTTGGATCAGGTACCACGCCTGGTACGAAATACTAACAGTTGGCTCGGGTACCACACCTGGTATGGGTTTATTTACTGCATCATTGCATTAGTATTGTTGCATTGCATTAATATTATTGCATTGCTTTGGCTATTATTGGTTCCGTGAGTGGACCGGGCTATCTTTATTGAATTGTGACATTCATTGGTGGTCCTTGAGTGACCGGGAATCCTGTTATATCTGTGTAGTTGGTCTTGGATTAGGCCAGGTTGTCTGTATAACACTTAGGTGTTGTTTAGAAGGGATCCCAGGATGGGTCCGGGCTAGGCATAAGGATGATTTATTGAATTCTGTGATTGTGGCTTAGATTTATAAGAAGTGGATTTCATGTGAAATGAGCTAGGTAGAGACTTGTAGTTCAGGGGAGCCTATTAACTTGTTGCATATTTTCCATACTTGTACTTGATTTGTTGTACTGAATTATACACTGTTTATGTAGAACTGGTTGATGATCCTACCAGTACACAATGGTGGTGTACTGATACTGCACTTGCTTTTTTTCTTGTGAGTACATGAAATCTTCCAGCGGCTGAGACGAGACCTCATCTGTAGTACCAGCATTTCCAGTCTTCAAGGGTGAGCCGCTTCGATCGAGCTGCCTTGAAACTATCATTAGAGTTGTAGCCCATTTATTTTGGGCTTAGACTATTTCTATTATTTTGGGGTTGCATCCCCGTGCTCTAGATATTGGTAGGTGTTTGGTACTACGACTTTTAGATTCTAGGGGCTAATTTCTGCAGGTTTATATTAATGAAGCTGTTTTATTATTATTGAATTGCTAGTTTACTTTTATGCACTGGTTTTGAGCTGCTAGAACGATTAAGTTCAGGGAGGTGATGGTTCGCTCACCGGGGGTTGGGTGAGTGTCATTCACGATGGTCTGGATCGTGACACCTGAAAATTTTGATAAATACTCTCCCGGTTGGGTCCTCCACAAAAATAATAAGAATCATCATCATTCGACCACCATCTATCCCAGACTGACATATCAAGAAGAATGATGGAAAAGCAAAAGAAACTAAAAAGATAACTATGTAAAAAATAATATGTACAACTCAAATAAATAACTTGAAAAAGTCTAATCTAGATAAACAATTAACACCGAAGTCCTCGACAACGGCACCAAAAACTTATTGCATCCTAACGTACATGCAAGTGTACGTGATCATACAAGTAATATAGGATTGAGAGTCCAAATATCGTACCCACAGGGGATTGTTGATTAATTATTTTACTAAATTAAACTAGTTTTAATTATTTATTTAAGCGTAAAAACTCAAAGAAATATTTCTGACTAAACTAAATTTAAAATAAAAAGAAGAAGTTAACTAATGAATAATTAATCAAATAAAGAGCAGATTTTCATATAATCAATATGATGAAATCGATCTAGGATCATGGATTCGCTAATAATTATATTGAGTAGGCAATTTTATTGACTTATTTATTTATCTAATTATTGATTTACGGGGTTGATGACATGATTATGGTCTTCCGAGCCTCTAATCGTCTAACTAGAATAGTCTCACATCTACATCATTGAGCGGGGATACAATATTCTATTCCGAACGCATTTATATGTCTTCCCATTTCGTAACCAAGCAAGGCTTTCTAGGTATATTCCTATCCTAGTTGCAAATCTACTCTTTACGTTATAAAAGAGAGATCTTTCTTCCTATATTCTTCGTTCTATCCCAATGATTCTTCTTCCGAGTTTATAAAGAGAATATATATTTATTTTAATGGTAGCTAAGCATTAAAATAGTAAGCACAAGAATATAAGAACAACTAATATGATAAATAAATAATAGAATCAATCGTCTACTTCAACAATCATGTATTTAGCTACCATAATCCTAAAATGAGAAGTTTAACTCCACATGGACATGGAGCAATTACAACAAATCATTCCAAAAAAAACGTAAAATAAATAATAAAGGAGAAGAAAAAATAAAATCAATATTCTCCGGCCTACACGGCGGCTCCTAGCTCTTCGTAGGTCAAAAGTTCTTTTAAAAATCGTGATTGGGGGTGTATTTATAGAGTATGAGGAAAATAACCTCTTTTCCTACTTGGATTTGGAGTAGAAGAAAGCTGAAATTTTTTCAGATTAGGCTCTGGGGCGACGCGCCACCATAGCCCTACTGCCATCCTTCTGAAGTTTTAGGCCTGGGGCAGTGCACCACCGTAGCCCCAGCCATACCCATCAGTGGTTTTGGGTCTGGGGCAGCGCGCTACGATAGCCCCATCCACACCCATCAGTAGTTTTTGATCTTGGGCAGCGCACCACCATAGCCCCACTGCCCAGATTTTCTTCTTTTGCTCTCCTTTTTTTCCCCGAAACTTAGCTAACTCCTTTCCAATGCGTTTATACTTTAATTTTTAGCTCTCATGGGTTATGTTTTTTCACATTCTCCCTGCAACACATTTAATCACATATATTAGCTCACCATCATGAAAATGCAAATAATCATAAGGATATATATCATTTTTGCCCTCAAAATAATGCTAAAACATGAGTAAATGAGGTAAGCGAGCGTATAAATACGCCCAAGATTAGACTTCTATTCAAATTAAGCACTACATGATTATTAGAAACATCACTAAAAAGATACTGTTTTCAGTAATAAATATATTATTATTATACATTAAAAAAATCACTAAAATAAATTTAGACAAGGTTAATAATATTATTTCTTTTTTGACTTTAACTTTTTAATTATTTGTGCCTGCAACTGATTGATAGTAATTGCATTATTCCCCTTTCAAGTTAAATTATTTGGTGATATTGATAGGTTAGTTGGTTCACTAATACTATTTTGTCATCTTTGAAGCTTATTCCTTCTAGTCCGAGTTGATTCTTCTGATTATTCTCTTTTTTGAAGCCTTGTAACATAAATTTTTTCAATTTCTTTTTCAAATCTTAAACAAGAGTCTTATCATCTTTCTCAGCTTCTGAAAATGAGTTGCAAGAAGGGTACTTAAATGTTTGACTATACTGAATTGATTGAGGGGTTGTTAAGCTAATCTCTTCTTGAGAGGGTTCTTTTTCATCAATTAAGTATCTTATAGGTTATTCTTTTCCCCTAGCAGGTTGCTTCTTCTTGATAGGTTGTTTCTCTTTAACACCCTATTTTTTTGCAATATTTATCTATGACATAAAAAATAATTAAGTATAACAGTTGTGACAATAAAAGTGTATTAAATAGAAGGTTTAATTAAATTATCTTTTGACAATCTCTTGAGTTATGATTTTGCTTTCTACAAGACTACATATAATCACTTTAGCTTTTCTTGATTGCTTTCATTCTCCTTGCTTCTTAATTGCCTTTTTTTTGTTTATACCTCTTAGCTTGAGGTTTTACAACAAGCTTCACCATTTTTGGTGGTTCTATGAAAGGGTCAACTTTTCAGAAGGATTCTTTTCTAACAAGCTATAACTTGTATTTATAAGTTAGCATAAATATTTCATTATTGTAATACCAATCAATTGCAGTTATATGCTTTATTTTTTTGTGCTTCATGGCTTTAATTGCATGCGGACATGGCCAGTGAGGTTTCATGTCTTGCAGATGCATTTTTTCTTTCTTAGATTGATAATGTGTCTATCTACCTTTTTTGCGGCTTTATATTCATGGTCTTCAATTTCACTCACCTTACACACTTGGGATATCTTCAAATACTCCTTACGATGTTTTATACTTTTTGGACTAAATCCACACTTACTAACATATCACTTTATCATAATGACCTCTTTTTCTCTCAACATTTTAATCACCTTGATACTTAAGTCTTTCAACATTCTTATGATTGATTTGTATCTTGTTTCAAGTATTCATGCATTGAAGGACTCTGTTAGATTATTGTCCACAACTTGATTTTTATAAATTGTGTTCAAATAGGCTCTGCATCATAATTTGAAAGGATACAAAAGTGAAGTTACAGCCCATCAAGGGTGTGCAAGTGAACACCCTTCGTCGAAAAATTACATTGCGCATATAAATCAAAATTTATTCAGTACAAAATATATACTTACTATTGTACACCCTTGACATGGGTAGTGTCATTGGCGCAGTGAAAAGCATATTCAAAAGCGACAGTGACGTCAGAGGTTCAACTCTCGTTGGTGTTTTTTTCGTACTTTTTTTTATTTTTTAAAATTCACGGTCAAAATTTTTTGTGGGTTCTTAATCTCACTAGTTTACCTTTCTTTTTAGTTTTTTCTCTCTTAATTAAATCACTGTTATATTGACTTTCTTCTTTAGGAGTCATTAAATACTATTTTCTCCGTTTTAATTTATTTGACCTACTTTTCTTTTTAGTCCGTTTAAAAAAGAATGACCTTTTTCTTTTTTAACAACTCTTTAATTTTAACTTTCCATATGGCATGTTTAAGGCCACAAGATTAAAGAATATTTTGGTATATTTAGCATATCTTTAATTTAAGACCACGAGATTTAAAAGTCTTAATTTATTTTTTTAAACTTTGTGTCAAGTCAAAACAGGTCAATCAATTTAAAACGGAGAGAGTTAATTATTCTCTCCAATTTAATTTAAGTGGTACATTGAAATTTCAGAAGTTAACACTTTTTTAGTCATTTTTTTTATGTCTTTTAAATATTTTAACTTTTTAATTATTGTGATTTATAATACTTTTTATGTAGTTTTTAAATATATAAAATTTATTTTAAAAAATCTAAAGTTTTTATGTCCGAATTCACGATCAAAGTTTAAAAGTTTGAATATTGAAATTTTGATTGTGCAACATATATTGAAATAGAAGGAGTACTAAATTTAACTGAAACTTTAATTTGGATATTTATTTATATTAAATATAAATAATATTTCAAACAAGTTTTTACCCAAAAAATTAGAAGAAAAGATTATATGCAATTACACATATAACATCATATTTTTTATTTCTTCCTAAATTCTAAGTAGATTATTAGGAGGTTTGGATAAAAATAGTTAAAAGTTAATTTCTTTCACAATTTCATAGGTGAATCAGGATAACTAATCAAGATTTGATTTTTTCTATTAGAATTCTCACACATTCTCTTTCAAAAAGAAAAATTTAACATACATACATTAAAATTTAGAAGTCGCAAAATCGATAGATTGAAAATAATTTTAAATTTAAGTAAATATTATTAAATTAGTATTATTTTTGAACGTGTGAATGTGTTTGATAAAAATTTTGGCCCATCTATTATAAAATTATTATTTAGTTTATACAATTTATCGTGTATTTTTATAACTAAAAGTAATTCAAATTAAAAAAAAATCGATTTGTATTTAGTGGAAAAAGATTATCGACGACGTTCATGGTAAAGTCGCTAGGTTGAACAAGATAAATGTAAGCCTGATTCATTCATAATTTTTTTTTGTTAGTTGCTTTATTAAATTTTGCACATCTTTCATAAATTTTTTGACTTCGCCACTTGAAGGATATCTACTTAGCAAATTCTTTTTAGCTGCTTCATCCATCTGCTTGATCACTTCAAGTTGATCTTCAAACCCCTATAAAAAAGAACCATGCAGATTTCAACTCACTTTTACCTTACTTGTTGCATCAACTTATCTCAATATGCCTTGTACAATATCTTTATTATGCATCAGGCAGTACATTCTTTAATGTATGAAGCAACCCCTGAAAATTAAATGCAAATAAATCACATACAATCTAATGTCATAATCAAAAACTAAATTAAATGAATCAACAGTATTAGAAAAGAATGTTACCTTCTACATGTCTAATATGCATGTTATTTCTTCTCCATTCTGTAGTTCAATAAAATATTGTAAATGCTGCATGAATCAAGTTCAAGTCTTTGTGATCTCTTTGTTTACTATAACCTATGCTAAACGATAGAATTGATTCATACTATCTTGATCAATAGCAACCCTTTGACTTTTTCTTTAAGAAATGTATCATCTAAATTAATAAATGATGATAAGTGTTTTAATACTCACCCTAGGAGTGATATCATCCGCAAAAATTAGCACTAGAAAAGGATAATTTTCAGAATCATATTTATATCTCAACATTCTTCTGTCACTTTTTTTATTACAACTAACTTTATCTTATTTGTCAATGCATAAAGTTTACAAAATTTACTTTCTTCTGATATGTCAATAAAGGTCATACCCTCAACCAACTCTTTATAATCTTATAAACTATTAATTATAGCCTTTTATTTTTCAACAACTAGATTAGAAAATTCTCACTTTCCTATTCTAAACAATTTCCATTATCAGGATCACTATCACTATCAATGTCACTACAATATATTCCTACTTCATTAAAATTATTGAGATAATTAAAAATGAACCATCATGCATAATAATATTAAGTACATCAAGAGCTAACTAGAGTCATCAGTAACAAACCAATGCATGCTTTTGTAATCATCAGACACAAATAATAATAAAGTCTTAACTCCTTCATCCCCTTCTATTTCAAAGTACTTTTCAGAAGGACCAACTACAATAAGTTATTATACACTTACAAAATCTAATTTACATTCACTAAGTCTATAAAAGAGATAAGATCAAGATCATACCCCTTTCAATAGTGAATTCATCTCTTCTTATAATGTACTTTTAGATGCTTAACCAGCTCATCTTTCATTAAGCTTAACTGGCAAACTAAATAACAAAGGAGGAAGTAAATAGATACACAAGTCATCATATCATCTTAAACATATGACAACTAGACAAATGGATAAAAACTTTAGAAAAAGACGAAAAAAAAATTAGGCACAACTAAAAAATCATGACACAAATATGAAGTAAGTTTACTAATTACTAAAAAGAATAAATGTCACGATCCAACCCACTGAGACGTGCGTGCGCCTACTTTATGCACCTAGATAGACGAACTCCTACCACCCGTTTCAACAGATAAATTATGAAAATCAAGTACAACAGTAAATACCCTCATTTTTATACATGAAAACAATTACAATTAATGCGGAAAGCCTTCTTTAAAAAATACAACACCCTCCCTAAGATCTAGTCTAAGATGGTACAAGAGCTACTACAGGAGTAAAACAGAACTGTAAAAAGACATAGCTCTCACCATGAAAACAGGAGTAGGAGCTGCTGAAGATCACCATCATCCTGTACCTATGAAATATCACCAACCCTGCAATCAGACTATACCCAAAAAGGTATAGCAAAAGTATAATCAGTACAAACACACGTACTGGTAGGCATTATCGATCGACCCGAATTCACTCATACCATCATATAAGAAAATCAAGAAAAAGCATGTAATTAACTACAATAGTCTCGTACTCCAACATCCACCTTTACCAAACCCAATCTCAAACCGACCATCAACTTATACCACATACCTCAACCCTTCCTATCCCTTCCGCTTCAACTCCCTCACTCGAAGACTCTGCACCCTGACTCCTAGGACTTCCCAAGTCACACTAACCCCTTAGACTTCCCAAGTCACCTTAACCCTTAGTCCAACCACTAAGTCTAGACCCGGACTATCATTCCGTGACTCAAGTCAACTCCCATGACTAAACACCCAGAAATAACCCAGCAAATTGCCCAACCAGACCAACTATATTTGTGTTACTACTTACAAGTGTACAGACCTCTCAAGGATCCCTAGGGTAGTTCCCAACATGATACTAACATCCATCAATATACTCCAAACCCCCCGTCTACCTTCTAACTCCCATCACATGGATCAGGTTTAACACTCATTTTAGTAATGATAATTGACCAACACTATGACTAGGCTATAAGTCTCCTCCTTAGTTTATTAACCACATGAAACCAATTAACGACCATTGACAACACTCAAGGGAAATAACATATATCCTTTCTACCTAGTCCGGACCCACCAAGGATCCCCCTAACACTACCTAAGTGTTAAACAGGCAACCCCGATCCACACCCAAACCAAACTCACATTTAAATACAATTACACGGCTTCTCATGGACCATATGCAATAATCACAATTTAAGAAAACAACCCGGTCCACTCATATAACCATTATTAGAATACAATCAATGCAACAAATCAACCCGTACCAGGCGTGGTACCTGAGCCAACCATTTAGAATCCCATACCAGGCGTGGTACCCAAGCCAACCATTTTGTATTCCGTACTATGCATGGTACCTGAGCCAACCAATAAGTATCCCATATCAGGCGTGGTACCCGAGCCAACCAAAAAGTATCTCGTACCAGGCGTGGTACCCAAGTCAATTGAATCTCATACAGAAATCCAATAACTATCAAAGAATGAACAAAACACACTTATAAACCAATAAGCAACAACACATAGTTCATTTCACCAGAGTGATAACCGGACAATTAGACATTCATAATCATTTCCTAAGCATGCAACTCATACAATACTAAGCATTAGTACATGAACACATAATGCATATTAGGAAAACAGCAACCATCACCTACCCCAACCCCGGGTACATAAACTTAATCTTAAATCCCGTCTAGAGACTAAGCCCCATTTACCCTCTTGGCTCATAGCAAGTACCTACATCACTTCCAGACTTTTCCTAAGACAACTACCACATGGGGAAGACACCCCTTAACGTTGGTAATTTAACCCCTCTTGTTATTCTACTCTTTATACCAAATTTTTGCCGAAGATTTCCTTCCTACTTAGTCATTTAATTACCAGAGCATTTTCAATTCTCTGAACCTTCCCGACATTCTAGTCCCTGAATTCTATAATCATACAATACATAGCAATTATAAACAACCTGGGATACGACAGTATGTTAACCCAACTCAACATTTTCTTGTTCAAACCAATCCAACCACAATAATCCTCCAGACTTCGTACCCAAATCCCTAACCATGGATTCCCCTTTGCGTCTATATAATAAATACGAAATGAAAGCAGGTCAATCTACTCAATGAAAAAAACCTAGTCTACCTAGATGCCAAGCAGCTGCACAATGAAATTTCTACCTCTGTGAAGGAATTCCCTATCAGATGACAAGCCTGAAACCCGAGTTTTTGCATCCTTTTAGCTGGAATCCCTCCTCTCCATGGCTCCCAAACCTTGGAGCAGCCTAGGAAGATTTTTGGAGTAACCGTCATATGTTTTCCAACTGAGGAGGAGAAGTCTTTTATTAAAAATTTCATAATAGGCTACTGCTTCCCATCATTTTGCTATAGCGGACAGCCATCCGCTACAGCGGTAGCGCTATAGAAGAATAAATACTGCTATAGCAGAGTGATGTCAGCACGGACAAATTGCAAAATCTAAAATTTTCCATTACGTCAACCCCACTTAATTCAACACGTACTTCAATCGCTCCTGAAATGTGTGATATCATGATTTCTAAAATAATAATGGATCAGGTCATTACAATAGATACCAATTTACCCATTATTTATCCCCGAATGATCCCGCAGGAAAAAGGAAAAACAAAAACTGTTCTAGGACTCTCACCATCCCATGTGACCGCGTATTTATGAACCTACACAAAATATTGGACCTTTCCCTTATTTAATCGCACTCGACTCAAATAGGAAAATAATATGATCCTGCTATGATGAGGAATTCATGGGTCACCCAAAGAAAGTTTCACGTGACCCTTCCCGAGCACCCAAGAAATCTGGGGCCTCGTAGAATATTAGCGCGAAGAATTTAAAAGGACTATGGGAAATTTTTCCTTTCCCAAATCAAACTGTCGTCCGCTATAGCAGACACTATTGCACCATAGTGGTGCCGCTATAGTAGAATGTCGACCGCTATAGCGGTTGACATCGGTTAAAATAGGGGAGAAAATGGGTTTTCACCCCATTCTCCTCTATTTTCTTTCAAAAATTCTCCCTTCTCTCCCGATCACCCTACTCCCGACGTTGAAATTATCAGGTAATAATTGATCCTACTTACTCCTTTACTTTCCTGCACGAATTTAGGTAGGATTGTGGTAGAAAATAATGACCACCCTGTAGACATTGTAGTTACTTTTTGAACTAGAAAATAGGTTGGATTTTTGTTAGATTTCCGAAGCATGAAGCCTTACCTTACGTTCACAATGCTTCCATAGTGTTCTGGGCATAAGGATTATGAAATTTTTGGCCAAAAATGGTCCAAGAATGGTGGGGGAGTTGAAGGGTTGTTTTTGGATAAACTTATGATTTGGATAAAATTTAGGGGTTATAATGCCCAAATTGTTGCATAAAACACTGATAGGACACTTTGGACATATAGATATGAACTTAGAATGTTAAAAATGGAGTTTTGGGTCAAGGGACGCCATTGTTGCACCCCTTGGAGCTTCTGGGATGATGAATACCGCTATAGTGGTTGGTTCTGCTATAGCGGTTCCACTATAGCAGAGAAATTCACGATATAGCGATTCCTCTATGGCAGATGATCGTTTGCTGTAGCGGAAGACCGTGAAATAATAGCTCCTTAGGCTACACTTAGAAATTTTCCCCCCCTTTTTAAAACTCATTCCCTTATGTTTTATCAAGTTCTAATCCCGCCTTCTTGCTACATTACAGGTTATCATACCAAATGGCTAACGAACAAGTGCAAGAGTATCTCTATGTGAGGTTTCCTGACGATACTAGCCAGGAAAGGTACTGGGACTACCAAAGGTTAGGCTTTTGCTTTGAGAGAGGCTGCAAAATGATAGGGGTGGATGGAAAAGCAGCCGCCTTCCATTGCAGACTTCGAGAGTTAAACTAGGAATCGCTGATGGTGGCTCCCCCTCCCATGCGGACAGGTTGGATGCGGGAGTTCTATGCCATACTTCCCACCATTCATTGGGATGAGCCCAAACCCACTATCCTAATCTGTGAGGTAGATGTCCCTGTGGACTCTCAGACCATTAATAAGGTGTTAGGAGTGCCTCATGTTTCAAATGCTGCCTACGAGGCCAAGGCCCAATTATGGGAGATGACTTGGCTGAGAGATACTTTAGTAGATGAGGAGTTCCGGGATCAGGTTTACTGGCTCAGTGTTGAGGGCATCACCAACGCTTACTTTTCAGTCGATGGTTGGAAGTGGCTAAACTTGATGGTCCAAAGGATTCGCCCATCGGGTAACACTACTGACGTGACTCATGCTCGGGCCCTAGTGATTGCTTGTGCCCTACAGGGAATCATTAAAAAAGTGGGGGACCAGATTATCTCAGAGTGGAAGGACTTTTACCGGGGTCATAAAAAGGGCCCCTATCTTCCGGGTTTGGTATCCGAGTTGTGTAGGCGGTTCCATGTGCCAGAGGATGACACTGATAGGGTGGTAGAGATGGATGATGCCTTCGACCCTCTCCAGGTGAAAGTGGTCTCTTCTAAGAAGAAGAGGAAAGTAGATGAAGCAAGGAGCAACCAACCTGTCGAGGATGCTGACGATGATGAGGATGAGACTCCTATCCCTTCCCAGCCTCAGCCCCCGATCACTAGCCGCCAGCTAGAAGAGAACCTGTCTGCTGTCAGTAGGTTCATGGAGGACACTACCACTGGAGGTATAGCTCTGCCTCCTTCTTCTCAGGAATTTGCAGCACTTCGCAGGGAGTTAAAGGAAGAGAAAAAAAAGGCGCTCCCGGGATCACATGTTTGCCCGGATATGAAAGACCATCAAGGTCATGTTTACATGTGTCTCCCCGGGTCAAGAGCTTCCCACACTTAAGCCCGAGGACATGCAAGATTTTCCTTTCCTGAGTGATGATGAGTCATAGGGTCTCCCCTTCCCCCTTATTAGACTATTTACTACTTTTTGGGTTTCGCTCCTCTTTCGGGCACATATTAGACAATGTTTCCCTTTCCCATTTCCCTCATTTTTAAGCACATGGATGCTAGTTTCAGACAATATTTCCCTTATAAGCATGTTATGTTAGTTCTATAGATGATTTCCTTATTTTACATTGCAGTTTGTAGCTTAACTATCGCCTTTTAAATGCCCCGGGAATGAGATGAAAAACATAGGAAAACAGGGGAGGCATTCTATCTCGTCCCCCTCCGCTATAGCTGTTGTCATTCCGCTATATCGGTACCGCCGTAGCGGAGAAAACCCCACTATAGAGGGATTGCCATAGCGGTACAGTTCCGCTATGGCAGTCCTGACATTACCAGTTTAGAAAATTTCATTTTTTTTCCAGTAAAATAATTCATCCCCCTTCCTGGTTATCATGGTTTAACCCCATAAATCGCACCATGGTCCTGAATAACACCCCCAGACCATTCTTAGCAATGCACATGTCAAAACTTAGCACAAATATGTCACCAAATCAACCCGAAATACACAATAAAGTTGTTCGTAACAACACCTTCCCGCTATCATGCAAAATTACCCCATTGTTCCCATGGTTCCCAACCAAGTCCCGACTGTCCTAAAACCGAAGCTTCCCTACAGTCATAAATCTTGTCCCCTCACCATTTAACCAATGATGAGTCCCTCCTTGAAAGTAATATGAAATTCAAATCTACACACACAACAAATTATCACCAACCAGAGCATACCACATTAAAATTATGACTACATTCAGACTCACATATTCTCAGTCAGGAATTTAGTTCTATGCCAATGATTTAGTCACACAACATTGTAACACAAAAGTTCTCAAGCTTCACACGACAACAAAGTCAAACCACATATGCTACTCTCTATTCGTCCCATGGATGGCTGTTAGTCCATCATCTATGTCTTACCACAACCTTTTAGGCCAGATACCAATTGGAACCTTCCCGTTCCAACTTCTCTTGCTTGTTTCACCATTGTCGGAGTCAAATGACATCTTTTTATTTGTCAAGATACCAATTGGAATCGAGAGACACCAATTGGACTCAACTCATACAAGCAAGTAAATGAATCGCACGAAAAGGAATGAAAGAAGAGAGATGTTTATTAGAATGCTTCATAGCTTTCCAAAGATTAGATGTGGAAGTCAACACACCAATCCACGGGACTCTATTCGATATTTTGCTCTTGTACTGGGAAATCGGTAACCTAGGCTCTGATACCATCTGTCACGACCTAACCTACCGAGACGTGCAGACGCCTACTATCTGCACCTAAATAGACGAACCCTTACCACCCGTTTTAATAGGTAAATTATGAAAATTAAGTACAATAGTAAATACCCTCATTTTTATACATGAAAACAATTACAATTAATGCAAAAAGCCTCATTAAAAAAAATACAACACCCTCCCTAGGATCTAGTCTAAGCCGGTACAAGAGCTACTACAGGAGTAAAACAGAACTATAAAAGGACACAACTCCCACCATAGAAACATGAGTAGAAGCTGCTGAAGATCATTGTCATCCTGTACCCATGAAACATCACCAATCCTGCAACCAAACTATACACAAAAAGGTATAGCAAGAGTAGAATCAGTACAAACATACGTACTAGTAGGAATCATCGGTTGACCCAAATCTACTCGTACCATCATATAAGAAAATCAAGGGAAAGCATGTAATTAACTACAATAGTCCCGTCCTCCAATATCCACCTTTACCAAACCCAATCTCAAACCGACCATCTACTTATACCTCATACCTCAACCCTTCATATCCCTTCCGCTGCCAACTCTCTCACTCGGAGACTCTGTACCCTGACTCCTAGGACTTCCCAAGTCACACTAACCCTTTAGACTTCTCAAGTCACCTTAACCCTTAGTCCAACCACTAAGTCCAGACCCGGACTACCATTCCGTGACTCAAGTCAACTCCCATGACTAAACACCCAAAAATAACCCAACAAATTGCCCAACCAGACTAACTACATTCGTGTTACTACTTACAAGTGTACGTACCTCTCAAGGATCCCTATGATAGCTCCTAACATGATACTAACATCCAATAATATACTCCAGACCCACCCCCTCGTCTACCTTCTAACTCTCATCATATGGATCAGGTTTAACACTCATTTTAATAATGACAATTGACCAACACTATGACTAGGCTATAAGTCTCCTCCTTAGTTTATTAATACATGAAACCAATTAACGACCATTGACAACACTCAAGGGAAATAACATATATCCTTTCTACCTAGTCCAGACCCACCAAGGATCCCCCTAACACTACCTAAGTGTTAAACAGGCAACCCAGTCCATACCCAGACCAAACTCACATTTAAATACAATTATCCGACCTCTCATGGACCATATGCAATAATCACAATTTAAGAATACAACCCGGGTCCACTCATGGAACCATCATCAGAATACAATTAATGCAACAAATCAACCCATACCAGGCATGATACCCGAGCTAACCATTTAGAATCTTATACCAGGCATGGTACCCGAGCCAACCATTTTGTATCCCATACCAGGCGTGGTACCTAAGCCAACCAATAAGTATCTCATACCAGGTGTGGTACCTGAGCCAACCAATAAGTATCATGTACCAAGCGTGGTACCCAAGCCAACTAATAAATATCCCGTACCAGGTATGGTACCCGAGCCAACCACTAAGTATCCCATACCAGGAACGGTACCCGAGTCAACCGAATATCACACAGAAATCCAACAACCAATAAAGAATGAACAAAACACACTTGTAAACTAACAAGCAACAACACATAGTTTATTTCAACAGACTGATAACTGGACAATTAGACATTCATAATCATTTCCTAAACATGCAACTCATACAATACTAAGCTTTAGTACATGAACACATAATGCATATTGGGAAAACAACAACCATCACCTACACCCAACCTCGGGTACATAAACTCAATCTTAAATCCTGTCCAGAGACTAAGCCTCGTTTACCCCCTTGGCTCATAGTAAGTACTTACATCACTTCCGGACTTCTCCTAAGACAGCTACAACAAAGGGAAGATACCCCTTAACCTTGGTAATTCAACCCCTCTTGTTATTCTACTCTTTATACCAACTTCTTGCCAAAGATTTCCTTCCTACTTAGTCATTTAATTACCCAAGCATTTTCGGTTCTCCGAACCTTCCCGACATTCTAGTCCCTGAATTTTATCATCACACAAAACATAGCAATCATAAATAACCTAGGATATGATAGTATGATAACCCAACTCAATATTTTATAGTTCAAACCAATCCAACCACAACAATCCTCCAAACTCCGTGCCCAAAGGCCTAGGCATGGATTCCCCTTTTCGTCTATACAATAACTACTCAATGAAAGAAAATCTAGCCTACCTGGATGCCAAGAAGCTGCACAATAAAATTTTTGGCTCTATGAAGGCATTCCCTACCGGATGACAAGCCTGAAACCTGAGTTTTTGAGTTCTTTTAGCCAGAATCCCTCCTCCCCATGGCTCCCAAGCCTTGGAGCACCCTAGAAGGGTTTTTGGAGTAACCCTCGTATATTTTTCAACTGAGAAGGAGAAGTCTTTTATTAAAAATCGTGTAACATGCTACTGCCTCCCATCGTCCACTACAACAGTAGAGCTATAGCAGAATAAATACCACTATAGCAGAGTGACGTCAGCCCAGACGAATTTCAAAATCTAAAATTTTCTGTCACGTCAACCCCACTTATTTCAATAGTACTTAAATTGCTCCCGAAAGATGTGATATCGTGATTTCTGAAATAACGATGGATCAGGTCGTTACAATAAAAAAGAAAAACTAGACTCAATTAAGTTGATGACATCTTACTTAGAAAACACTCTTATAAGCTAGACAAATAGACTCTCCTATTAAAAAGTTACAAAACATATAGACAAATGGATAATAATTTAGGAGAAAAAAAGAAGAAAAAATAGACACAATTAAAATACTGCTACACACATAAAGTAAGAATACTAAATAGGAAACAAACACTAAAAAGGAGAAGTAAGTAAACATGAAGTAACCATATACATTACTAAAAGGGAGAAAAAGAAAAAACTAAACTCAATTAAACTGATAACATCTTACTTAAAAAACAAATAAATACTTTATAAACTAGACAAATAGACTTTCCTATTAAGCTAGACAATAAGCAAATAGACAATTGGATAACAACTTAGAAAAAAGATGAAAAAGAAAAAATTAGACACAATTAAACTGATGACAACTAAATAAATAGACATAACTTGACATCTTACTTTAAAAATAAATAAACACTCTTATAAACTAGACAAATAGACTTCCTATTAAAAGTTAAAAGGAATAAAGTAGACTAAATTTAAGAATCATCAAAAATAGTAGAAAATTAGGGACCCCTTTATTAGAATACTGACCCCCTAATTTGCCTAAGGAACAAGTTATTCTATATGTCTCTTTTCTATTACTTGATCTGCGTTAAGTACATCTAAAAAAAGTGAGAACGTAATATGTTATCATGGAAAACTCCAACTCATAAAGGATAAAAAATCACAACCTACACCTCTATAGGATTTAACCAAACTTCACTAAACTCTGAGCCTTGAAACAATTTAGATTACAGTTCTTGCAATCCTAAGAACTAAATTCTAATTCTTAACCACTCACAAACCTCCCCAAATTCGTGTTCCTAACTCTTCGAGCTATCCCAACTTGAAGACTAAACTCCTAAAAAAGTCTATAAATCACTGATACTAAGGAACAAGAGATTACAACTCAATAAAAATAATACAAATAACTTGACTCAAGAACTGTAAAACATAAACCTATGGAACAAGTTCTTCAATCTTGTTTCTTTGTATTGGTTGCACTTTGATCTTCAGTCAGAACTCTCTCAAATATGAGCTCCCTTAATTTGATTGTGTTCTGCTTGTAGTTCTCTATGTAACTGTATGAGATTCTTTTTGAAACCCTCATTGTATTTATAGTTGTAGGACTTCTTCTTATTTTGGGCAGATTTCCTTCCATCTAGGAAATCTCTTTTCTTTTAGGATTTGTCATGTTGACCTTCCTTGAGATTTCTTTCCATGTGTGATTCCTCTATGAAAGAAAACTCTATACGAGCTGAATTCTTATCATGAACACACTCCATTCATACGCTTCACTCTCTTTGCTGTTTGAACCTCTGCTTGATTGACTCTTCTCCTGATCCTAGTTGGACTCTGCCTGAGAAGAATATGTCATAGCTACATGTTCCCTACATGTGATCCACATATTTGTCAAACTTCAAAAACTTTTTTGATCTACCAAATTCCTCCTTTTTTATGATGACAAATTATTGCTTCTTGTGTGCAGAGTTCAACTTGTGTTATGTCAGATTCTTTAGGCAAAATAGTAGAAGGAACACATTAGAGAATAAGGTTGGATCAATGGGTTATAAATAATACACAAGTATGCACTTTCCCCCTTTTGGCATCATAAAATACTGGGAAGACACACATCATACTAACATAACAAATTAAACAGTCATGGTCACTGGGCTATCACCTAAAGAAATACTTAAAAGCAAAAACTCAGTTAACTATAGCAAAGTATTTTCAAGAACACAGGAGATAGATTTGAACCAGAGCTAAAATCAAACATATTATTAATCACAATGCATATACACCATAGATAATCAAAATAAAAAAATAAAAAATATGCACTTGTGAGAACAAAAAAAGTTGGGAAGGTCAAGGCTAGAGTGGCTAAGCAAAGACGAAAGGAGGAGGGAGGATCCTTCTTGAGCAGCTCATAGATGCCTTTTAGACTTACAGAGTTAGTGGCATTATCATTCTCAAGAACAGCCTGGGTATGCAGAAGCTCATCCTTGAGCCTTGCATTCTTCTCAACCAAATCGCCAAGCTCAAGTTCATAGTTGATATGCAGCTGATCCATGGCAGCACTGTGAGAGATAGGGATGACTGCAATTTCATTATTCTTGGCAGCCAACATTGCTCTAAGCCTATGCAAGGGAGCATTGACCCTCTTCCGAGGGCAGGTACAACAACCTAATTTATAGTTCGAATGATATATTTTGTGGTTTGATCCTGTTAAGCCTGGACGGGCACACCAAAATGTTCAAAGATAGCTTCCAGCTAAAAGCCATACCCTAAGGCATGTTTGGTCTTGTTTTGTTTGCAGATATGATGCATGTGGCAAAGGACAAGCCTGGGCAGATGTCATGACCCAACCTACCGGGCCGTGTGGTCGCCTACTCTAACCACCTAGATAGACGAACCCTCGCCACCCGTCTAACAGATAACTCGCGGAAATTAAAGTAAATCATTAATCAGTCTATTTTTATACATGAGAAATTATTTTACAGAAAATGTTCATAAAATAGACGACTTAAAGAATTTGTGGAAAACCTTTACAACCTTTAAAAATACCCTCCCTAGGACCTAGTCTAAGCAGGTACAAGAGCTACTACAAGATTTATACAGAACATGTAAAAGAGACACAACTTCCATCATGGAATCGAAGGACAGAAGCTGCTGGAGATCACCATCGTCATGTACCTATGAAACATCACCAACTCTACAACCGGACTATACCAAAAAGGTATAGCAAGAGTAGAGTCAGTACAACCACATATACTGGTAGGCATCATTGGTCGACCCAAATCCACACGTACCATCAAATAGGAAAACAGGGAAAAACATGAAAATAAGCATTATAGCTCCCTCCTTCACCTTTAGCCTTGACCCTGACATCTAGGACTTCCCAAGTCTCACTCATAACTAGACTTCTCAAGGTCTACTTGTCACCCAAACTTCCCAAGTCACCTTGTCACCTAGACTTCCCAAGTCACCTTGACACATAGACTTCCCAAGTCACCTTTAACCTCTACCCCAGTCAACTACCTTGACTAAATACCCAGACAAAATCTGGCCCACTACGCAACCAAACCACTTATATACAAGTATTACCTACTATTTTCTGGACTTTCCCAGACCTCTAGGACAGCTTTGCCAGCTGGTTATATTAACCAATAACCACACCCAGACTCTCAGTCTTCCTTTATATTTACCAACCACATGCAATTCACCTAACAACCATTGACACCTTCAATGACCACCATAGAGCTACATCTAAATCCCTTCTTGGATAATATAACCCGGACCCTCCAAGGGTCCTCCATCCACACCTAAGTGTTCAATAGACTACCCCAGTCTACACAAAGACCCACCCTTAGCTTATTAACCATGATAATTCATGACCGCCATTATTAAACTTAATGAAATCAATTTATGAGCACATAACCTCTTTTAAATAGTCTGGATCCCCCTCACACATCTAGTGTTAACATGACAAACCTGGTCTACACCAAGACTAACTAATAACCAACATAATAACCCGGTCTACACCAAGACTAACTAATAACATAATATAGCAACCCGGCCTACACTTAGACCAACTCATAATATACTACAATAACCTGGCCTACACCAAGACCAAACTAGTAACATAATATAGCAACCCGACCTATACCAAACCAAACTCACAATATACCATAACAACCCGACCTACACCAATACCAAACTAATAACATAATATAGAAACCCGACCTATACCAAACCAAACTCACAATATACTATAACAACCCGGCCTACACCAAGACCAAACTAATAACATAATATAGCAACCCAGCCTACACCAAGACCAAACTCAATAGATATAACAGAATTCTCGGTCACTCAAGAACAACCAACAAATATCACATTTCAATAAACAGTCCGGTCCACTCACAAAACCAATAACAGTCAAGGCAATACAACAATATCAATGCAATGATGCAGTAAAATAAACCCGTACCAAGTGTGGTACTCGAGCCAACCGTTAGTATTCCATACCAGGTATGGTACCCGAGCCAACCATTTGTTATACACATACCAGGCTTGGTACCCGAGCCAACTGTTAGTATATCATGTACCAGGCGTGGTACCCGAGCCAACCGTTAGTATTATCCCGTACTAAGCGTGGTACCCGAGCTAACCATTTGTTATACTCGTACCAGGTGTGGTACCCGAGCCAATCGAATGTCAATCAATCCACAGTCAAATAATGAACAAACAACTTGTAAAACCAACAAGCAACACACCATTCAATCCACAAACTGTAAAACAGGACCCTTAGACATTCTAAACAATTCTTCTAAGCAATGCAATTCATACAAACACTTAGATAAGAGTACAAGAATATACAACATTAACAGGAATCGTAATCCATCACCTACCCTCCTTCCCTGGTGTATAACTTAGCCTTGACCTCCATCTGAAGGCCAAACACACTCACCCTTTATTTATGAATAATGAACGATTCCCTTTTTAGCATAATTTAACAACCACATTGATTTCAGACTTGCATAAATAATATAAATGTGAATTACCACCCCTTAGCCCTTAGCAAAACCAACACTACTTATCATGCCCTTCGTATGCCTGAAACTTCACCTAGGAGTTTCCCATTTTCATACCCATTTAGTTATCCTTGCGATTCCCGGTTCCCCGAACCATCCTGACATTCCAGATCATACTAGGACAACATAAACAACCCCAAATAATTATCAATAACTCACAATTCAATCAAACCAATTCCTAGCACCTACATAACCAACACCGAATCCACCAAACTCCATGCCTGAAGGCCTAATCATGGATTCTTCTTTCCCACTATACAATAAATACGGAATGTAAGCAGGTCTATCTACTCAATGAAAACCTAGCCTACCTGGGTGCCAAGCAGCTGCAACCGTGCATTTCTGGCTCCGTGGAGGCATTTCTGGCGGTCCTATAGGCCTGAATCCGTGGTTTTGCATCCTTTTTACTGGAATTCCTCCTCCCCATGGCTCCCAAGCCTTGGAATGGCCTAAGAGGGTTTTTGGAATAGCTCTCGTCTGTTTTGGGGTTAAATGGGAGAGAATGAAATTAAAAATTCATTTTCTGGATATTCTGGTTACATTGATCCACTATAGCGGTCCCCGCTCCGCTATTGCGGTACCACCATAGAAGACCCTATCGCTATAGCGGTGTTGACCCGCATTGACTTCTACTATAGCGGTAATTTCTTCGCTATAGCGGAGGTCGCTACAGCGGTGTGTCAACCTCTATGGTGGTTGACACAAGACAGAAAGTCGTAAAGTACCCTAAAAGTGTCCATTTTACAACACACTTATTTTCCCGATGTTCCAGAATAACCCATTCACGTCAACCTCAATTTTGGGAGCTCTACTTACCTGAATTCAATTCTGAAAAGTCCCCCGGACTCCTCTATGTCTTAGCTACAAGGAAAACTGGCTCGAACCAAAATATCTAACCCAATCATTACCCGAATTTCCCTAGATCCTACCTCGCTCCAAAATCGGTCGAGACTAGACTAGCCCAAAATTTTCAACTCCTAAACCCAGAAGTTTTCTAACCCGAAACTTGGCACAAATGGTTTACTCGTAACGACGAACCTGGTCGTTACAATAGATACCAATTTACCCATTGTTTATCCTTGAACGATCTCTATGGCAGAGGGAAAGAACAAGCTCATCCCTCAATCTTAATGCTCTACCATGACAGCGTAAATATAACCTTACGCAAACCACCAAAAACCTCCCAATCCCTTGGTATACCCAACTCAGACAAAAAATTAACTCACTTATGCTCTATCAAGGAATTCCTTCCTTTGAGCTGCACAAGGCAACTAGATTACCCTTCTCCGAGTGCCCAAGAAATCTGGGGCCTCATCGAAACACCGGAGCGATAGAAACTCAACGAATGACCCAAAATAATTTCCATGACAAGGGAACCAGATCCCACCATGGCGACCCCTTTTCCGCTATACCCGGTGTTCTACTAACCCGAACTCCATTCCGGAAGCTTCCTACGGGGTACTATATCCCTCACTTATCATCCTATTACCTTACTCCTATCACCTTACTCCTATCAACACTATACCCCAAGACACCACATTCCTCTAAACCACACAACAACAAAAATTCCATTGGAACCCATCCTAGCCTGAGATTTTGTCAACTCTTACCTCAGGGGGAATTCTATCTGGGAACTTACACCCTAGTCGAGGCTAAAACCGGTACACCCCTACCTCTCAAAGGGAAGTAACACTAGGTATTATCATGGTCAAGAAGAGAGACAATAATGCTAAAGAATCCATTTTAATAACCCCACTCCTTTGATTGACCCTACCACTAAGGATTTTCAACGATAAACCAGTCAATAATCACCCTCAAAACATAACCTATGAGCAGTGTCCAACACTACTCAGTCAATTACGGGTCATCTTGTCAAATTCCACATAGGCGACTATACACACCAATGGTCAATCACAATCTTATCAATACCCCGAGCTACCATGTCTACCCTTTCTTTTCTTCACGTATGGATGCTAAATTTCCAACAAATTCCCTTCTACGCATACTATATTAGCTAAATCGTTGGTTTTCTTGTTTTACAAAGCAATTCATAGCTTAATACTTGCTTTTACATTACCCCCGGGAATGAATGAGAACAGGGGAAAATACAGTGAGGCTCCTGCCTCGTGCCCTTTCCGTTATAGTGGTGGTCACTCTGCTATAGTGGTTCCGCCATAGAGGTTGGCTTCCGCTATAGCGGTCCCGACAGTAACATTACAGGAAATTTTTATTTCCAGCTAAATGCACTCATCCCCCTTCCCAGTTATCACTGTCTAATCCTGTAAATCCCGCCATGGTCTTAAACCACACTCAAGACCATTCCCGGCATTATCGCATCACAAATCAACATGACACATCATGAAATACAAAGAAATCACAACAACATTTGCTTCCCAAGAATATCTTCTCGCCATTACACACTAATGGCTCTCTTGTTCCCTTGGTTCCCAATGAAGTCCCGACTGTCCTGAAACTGGAGTTTCCCTACCTTCCACAATCTCTTTTTGTTCCCTTACCATCTATATAAATGGTAAGCCTATACCCGAATGTAATGCAAATAATTCTAATTAAGGCATATCGCAATTTATTAGTTAAAACAATCACAGTTTTCAAAGCTGGAAATAAATTTTCCTTAAGTTACAATCATGAGTTACCACAAAATTTTCCTTACCACAGTTCCTGCCATCAAGCAATGACAGCCCTTTTTCCCCATGGTTCTTAACCAATCCCGACTGTCCTGAAACTGGAGTTTTCCTACAATCGTAAGCCTCGTCCCCTTACCATTTTTATCAATGGAAAGCCTGTTTCCAAAATGTAACACCACTTTACTGACCAATTTTAAGTACACATAAAAAGTAATTATAAACCAAAGCACACCAATTCAAGTTATGACTCCTCCCGGACCAAAATATTCATAACAAATCAAATAATTGCACACCACACATTTGCAGTCATTCAAACAACATCAATACTCATAAGCACAATCTCAAGTCTTAAGCTTAAACAGTCAATCAAATCAGTTTCATTGTTTTTTATTTGCCTCATGGATGACCATTAGCTGATCCATCCATACCTTTACATAGCCTCCCCATCCAGATACCAATTGGAACCTTCCTGGTTCCAATCCTTCTTGCTTGTTTGTCGTACCCAGAGTCCAATGACATCCTTTACCTTGTTGAGATACCAATTGGAATCGAGAGATACCAATTGGACTCAACCCATACAAGCAAGTAACAAAACCGCACGAGAAAGAATGAAAGAGGGGAGATGTTTCCTAGAATGCCTCATAGCTCCCCAAAGATTAGATATGGACGTCAACACACCAATCAGTAGGACTCTATTCGACACTTTGCTCTTGTATTGGGAGACCAGTAACCTAGGCTCTGACACCATCTGTCACGACCCAACCTACCGGGCCGTGCGGGTGCCAACTCTAACCACCTAGATAGATGAACCCTCACCACCCATCCAACAGGTAACTCACAGAAATTAAAGTAAATCATTAATCAGTCCATTTTTATACATGAGAAATTCTTTTACAGAAAATGTTCATAAAATAGATGACTTAAAGAATTTTCAGAAAACCTTTACAACCTTTAAAAACATCCTCCCTAGGACCTAATCTAAGCAGGTACAAGAGCTACTATAAGATTTATACAGAACATGTAAAAGAGACATAACTTCCATCATGGAATCGAAGGACACAAGCTGCTGGAGATCACCATTGTCATATACCTATGAAACATCACCAACCCTGCAACCAGACTATACCAAAAAGGTATAGCAAGAGTAGAGTCAGTACAACTACACGTACTGGTAGGCATCATCGGTCGACCCAAATCCACATGTACAATCATATAGGAAAATAGGGAAAAATATGAAAATAAACATTATAGCTCCCTCCTTCACCTTTAGTATTGACCCTGACATCTAGGACTTCCCAAGTCTCACTCATAACTAGACTTCTCAAGGTCTCTTTGTCACCCAAACTTCCCAAGTCACCTTGTCACCTTGACACGTAGACTTCCCAAGTCACCTTTAACCTTAAACCCAGTCAACTACCTTGACTAAATATCCAGACTAAATCCGGCCCACTGCGCAACCAAACCACTTATACCCAAGTATTACCTACCATTTTCCGGACTTTCCCGGACCTCTAGGACAGCTTTACCACCTGGTTATATTAACCAATAACCATACCCAGACTCTCAATCTTCCTCTGTATTTACCAACTACATGTAATTCACCTAACAATCATTGACACCTTCAATGACCACCATAGAGCTACATCTAAATCCCTTCTTAGATCACATAACCTAGACCCTCAAAGGGTCCTCTATCCACACCTAAGTGTTTAACAGACTACCCCGGTCTACACCAAGACCCACCCTTAGCTTATTAACCAGATAATTCATGACCTCTATTATTACACTTAATGACATCAATTTATGAGCACATAACCTCTTTTAAATAGTCCGGACCCACCTGGATCCCCCTCACACATCTAGTGTTAACATGACAAACTCGGTCTACACCAAGACCAACTAATAACCAACATAATAACCCGGTCTACACCAATACCAACTAGTAACATAATATAGCAACCCGGCCTACACCAAGACCAACTCATAATATACTACAATAACCCGGCCTACACCAAGACCAAACTAGTAACATAATATAGCAACCCGGCCTATACCAAGACCAAACTCAAAATATACCATAACAACCCGGCCTACACCAAGACCAAACTAATAACATAATATAGCAACCCGGACTATACCAAAACCAAACTCACAATATACCATAACAACCCGGCCTACACCAAGACCAAACTAATAACATAATATAGCAACCCAGCCTACACCAAGACCAAACTCAATAGATATAACAAGATTCTCGGTCACTCAAGAACCATCAACAAATATCACATTTCAATAAACCGCCCAGTCCACTCACGGAACCAATAACAATTAATGCAATACAACAATATCAATGCAATAATGTAGTAAAATAAACCCATACCAGGCGTGGTACCCGAGCCAACCGTTAGTATTTCATACCAGGCGTGGTACCCGAGCTAACCATTTATTATACCCATACCAAGAATGGTACCCGAGCCAATCCTTAGTAGATCATGTACAAGGCCTGGTACCCGAGCCAACCGTTAGTATTCTCCTGTACCAAGCATGGTACCCAAGCCAACCATTTGTTATACCCATACCAGGCGTGCTACCCGAGCTAATCGAATGTCAATCAATCCACAGTCAAATAATGAATAAACAACTTGTAAAACCAACAAGCAACATGCCGTTCAATCCACAGACTATAAAATAGGACCCTTAGACATTCTAAACAATTCTTCTGAGCAATGCAATTCATATAAATACTTAGATAAGAGTCCAAGAATATACAACATTCACAGGAATCATAAGCCATCACCTACCCTCCTTCTCGGGTATATAACTTAGCCTCAACCTCCGTCTGGAGGCCAAACACAGTCACCATTTATTTACGAATAATGAACGGTTCCCTTTTTAGCATAATTTAACAACCACATTGATTTCGGACTTGCATAAACAATAACAATGTGAATTACTAAACCTTAGAACTTAGCAAAACCAACACTACTTATCATGCCCTTCGTATGCCTGAAACCTCACCTAGGAGTTTCCCATTTTCATACCCAAATAGTTATCCTTGCAATTCCCAGTTCCCCGAACCTTCCCGACATCCCAGTCCCTGATCCCTATCATCTTATCATACTAGGACAACATAAATAGCCCTAAATAATTATCAATAACTCACAATTCAATCCAACCAATATTAGCACCTACATAACCAACACCGAATCCACCAAACTTTGTGTTCAGAGGCCTAATCATGGATTCTCCTTTCCCACTATATAATAAATACATAATGTAAGCATGTCTATCTACTCAATGAAAACCTAGCCTACCTAGGTGCCAAGCAGCTACAATCATGCATTTATGGCTTTGTGGAGGTGTTCCTGGCGGTCCTGCAGGCCTGAATCCATTGTTCTGCATCCTTTTTATCAAAATTCCTCCTCTCCATGGCTCCCAAGCCTTGTATCAGCCTAGAAGGGTTTTTGGAATAACTCTCATCTATTTTGGGGCTGAATAAGAGAGAATGAAATTAAAAACCCATTTTTTTGGGTTTTCTAGTCACGTCGCTTCGATATAGCGGTCCCATCTCCGCTATAACAGTACTGCTATAGCGGACCCTACCACTATAGCGGTGCTGACCCGCGTTGACTTCTGTTATAGCGGTAATTTGTCTACTATAGCAGAGGTCGCTACAACGGTGTGTCAACCAAGTGTCCATTTTACAACACACTTATTTTCCTGACGTTTCTCAATTTCGGGAGCTCAACTTACTCGAATTCAATTCTGAAAAGTCCTCCAGACTCCTCTATGTCTTAGATACAAGGAAAACTAGCTTAAACCAAGACATCTAACCCAATACTTACCCAGATTTACCTAGACCCTACCTCACTCCAAAACCGGTTGAGACTAACCTAGCCCAATATTTTCAACTCCCAAACTCGAAAGTTTTCTAACTCGAAAGTTTTCTAACTCAAAACTTGGCACAAATAATTTACCCGTAACGACGAACCTGGTCGTTACAATAGATTTATTATAACCATAGAGGCCAGCAACTCCATCAGTGAGAGGTTCATATAGTTTGCCTCAGCCCTCTTTTGTTCTCTAGGAAGCACCATCTTATTCACCACATCAAACAATAGCTTGTGCAAGGGAAGCATAACACTTTTATCCACCCTGTTATGCTCCTCCAATGTGGGATCATTAGCAAACTTCCTCCAAATTTACAGGGCTGAAGGCAACCCATCTAATGGAGGCCAATTTCTTTTCACATAATGGAACCATCCATCATTAGGAACACCCAAGATTTGAGCCATCACAACAGGAGTGAGAGTGATGAATATCTAGGTGCTAATGCTTGAATCTGCATATACAAAAATATATTTTACAACTGAAATAACTACTATCTATCTAAATTTAAATTCAATACTTGCTTCCACACAAGATAGTATTGAAGGAACTAAAGAGTTTCTTTTGAGTACTAATATGTCACTAAATTTCAATTAGTTACAACAAATGGAAAAACTTTGAAAGATTTTTAAGTTTCTTCATCATAGCTTTAGTGACTAAATGAAGTGAAAGACATTAAAACTAAATCGTTACAACCACAAATTGCATAATGGGTCTTTGAGGAAAGAACAAATTGAATGCATAAGTATTTTTCTGATTAATTAAATTGTGCCCTAACCTTACTGCAGGGAAAAAAATAGTATTACCTTGTTCAGTGTCATGCCCATTATAAATAAAACAGATGTAACAGCTCCATGGCTCATGAGAGTCTTGCAAGAGGCTTTGATATTGCTACGAATATATGCCCACACGTAAAAAAGAGCTGACAACAAAGGTACCTAGGGATTTTATATTCAATAATGCATTTAAATAAAATGTAAATACACTAACAAAATCATGCCAAGAATCAACCTCAAACTCTTCAACATCTCTAAAGTAGTCGCCAGTCAGAATGTATCACTATACTAACTCTAGATGCATCTAAACTGAAGTGCGTGACATAAATTATATATGTGATAAGCATAATATAGAGAATTCTGAAATGGACAGCAACATAGTCTTAGCACGTGAAATTTAACCTATTAAAAAGAATTCTTTCATGATCTTTAACACAAAAATCCTCGGGCAAAATCCACAAACATGGATCGAGTAATTTAACAGATTCCTTTTCAACATATTTAAAAAGATTTTTGCTTTATGTATCTAAAGATTCTCAATCAGATTGTAAGAAAACATAAATAGTGTACATTCTCTAATGATATCTTACAACATGTTGTTCTTCAATGCACAAATAAACTAGTTATATTAATAAAAAATTTAAAAGCATGACTTCTAACTATAAAGACTATTGCAACAAACACAAAAAGTTCATAATTTGGTAAACTTCACATCAACCAAAAAAATAAAGAGGAAATCAGAAATTATAGACGTTCCCAAATAAAATGCAACAAACTCTAGAATATACGACAAAACTGAAAGAAAAAAGATAGAATACACTAATTTTGTTCTAATTAGGGGGCAACCTATAACATGATTAAACAACCATCACAGAATTTGTTTCAACAAATTGTGAACTTGTCACGACCCAAACTACCAGGCCGTACGGGCGCCTTCTCGAATCACCTAGATAGATGAACCCTCACCCCCTATCCAACAGGTAACTTGCAAAAAAATAAGAAGTAGTGAAAATAGCCCTTCCTTTTATACATAACTGAAATCCTTTTCATTACAAATCCTGTTCAGAAATAGGCTACATAAGAAATTGCGGAAAAACCTTTACAACATTTTAAAAACACCCTCCCCTAGAATCTGGTCTAAGCAAGTACAAGAGCTTCTACAAGATGACACAAAGAGATAAAAGACCCAACTTCCGCCATGGAATAGAAGACAGAAGATGTTGGAGACCCTCAGCGCTGTGAACCTATGAAACATCACCAACCTGCAACCAGACTATACCAAAAAGGTATAGCAAGAGTAGAGTCAGTACAAACACACGTACTGGTAGGCATCATTGGTCGACTCGAATCCATTCCTACCATCATATAAGAAAAACAGGGGAAAGACATGAAATAAACATTATAGCACCCTCTTTCACCTTTAACCTTGACCCTGACATCTAGGACCCTGACATCTAGGACTTCCCAAGTCACCTTGTCACCTAGACTTCCCAAGTCACCTTGTCACGTAGACTTCCCAGGTCACCTTGACACATAGACTTCCCAAGTCACATTTAACTTTTACCCCAGTCAACTACCTTGACTAAAGATTCAGACTTGACCCGGCTAGCTGCCCAACCAAACCGCTAATATACTAAGTATTTCCTGCCATTTTCCGGACTTCCCCGGACCCCTAGGACAGCTTTACCACCTGGTTATATTAACCAATAATCACACCCAGACTCTTGGTCTTCCTTTATATTTACCAACCACCATTGACACCTTCAATGACTACCATGGAGCTACATCTAAATCCTTTCTTAGATCACATAACTCGGACCCTCCAAGGGTCCTCCATCTGCACCTAAGTATTAACATGACAAACCCAGTCTACCCCAAGACCAACTAATAACAGAATATAGCAACCCGGCCAATACCAAGTCGAAACCCAATACTATAACATAGCAACCCGGCCTACACAAAGACCAAACTAATAATAATACATAGCCACCCGGCCTACACCAAGACCAAATTAATAATATATTATAACAACTTGGCCTACACCAAGACCAAATAAATACTATAACATAGCAACTCGGCCTACACAAAGACCAAACTAATAATATAACATAGCAACCCGGCCTACACCAAGACCAAATTAATAATATGTTATAACAACCCGGCCTACACCAAGATAAAATTAATAATATGTTGTAACAACTCGGCCTACACCAAGACCAAACTAATAATATGTTATAACAATTCGGCCTACACCAAGACCCACTCAATAGATATAACAGGATTTTCGGTCACTCAAGGACCACCAACAATCATCACATTTTCAATGAGACTGCCCGATCCACTCATGGAACCAATAACAGTTATTACACTCAGCAAAATAACCCGGTCCACTCACAGAACTAATATCAGTCAATGCAATACAATAATCACAATGCAATATGCAATAAAGTAAACCCGTACCAGGCGTGGTACCCGAGCCAATCGAATAGTAAAATATACCAGATGTGGTACCCGAGCCAACTGAATAGTAACCTGTACCAGGCGTGGTACCCGAGATAACCAAATAGTAACCTATACAAGGCATGGTACCCAAGCCAATCGAATGTCAATAAAACCACAGTCAATATATGAACACACACACTTGTAAAACCAACAAGTAAACACCGTTCAAACACAAACTTTAAACAGGAAACTAGACATTCCACACAACTTCCCTAAGCAATGTAATGCATACAATCACTTAGACATGAGTACATGAATATACAACATTCACAAGAAACCATTAGCCATCACCTACCCCTTTCCGGGTACAACTATGAACCATCAATTCCCGTTCGAAGACTATTCCCCGGTTCACCCTTTTTATTTTGATAAACATACAAGCATGCGACACGCTTCCCTTTTCTAACCTTAGCAAGACCGTCGCTAAGCCTCAAGCTATAAACATTCCTAAAACCCCACCTAGGAGCTTCCTATTCCCATTTCTCATGCTCCTAAGCACTTTCCTGGTTCCCCGAACCTTCCCGACACGCTAGTCCCTCAACCCATCTTTTATCACGACAATATGAATAAGTTGAACACATAATACCATTCACAAGACCAGCCATTCCGTACATCCTAGAAACAACACAACTAATCCCGAATCCACCAGACTCCTGCCCGGAGGCCTAAAATATGGATTCTCCATTTCTACTATACAACAAGTACGGAAAGTAAACAGGTCTAACTACTCATGAAAACCTAGCCTACCTGGGCGCCAAGAAATTGCAACCGTGCGTTTCTGGCTCCGTGGAGGCATTTCTAATGGTCCTGCAAGCCCGAATCCATGGTTTTGCGTCCTTTTTACCGGAATTCCTTTCTCGTTCTTGGTCTAAAAAAAAACACAGTACATACAATTAACACACAAGGCCTGAACATTACCCGGATATACCAAATCCCCAAACCCCAGGCCACCCATGATCATCCCATCTATTTCCGGGGCTTTCCACAGTTAAATCTCCTAGTTCTATTATTTTTTATGGATAAAATAAGGAATTAAAAAAATCTATGATCATAATAATGTACTTTAATCCATACCCAAGAACTCACATGCTTGGAATCCCCTTCCTTCCCCGAATTCCACCATCCCTAGGTTATTCTAACCTTCCCCAAATTTCCTCCTAACAATTCTACCGCATAGGAAACGTAATTCAAAGATTAGGGAATGAAAACCTTACCTTAGGGATGAATTTTGACAGAAAAAGAAAGAAAACGCCTGGAAATTGCCTAGCCCTTCTCCCAAAATGAACTTCTGAAAATCTGAAGCTTTGGGAAATATTTCTGCATTAAAACCCTGTCGGCCTGCTATAACAGTCCCTCCTCTGCTACAGCGGTCCCGCTATAGCAGTAGGGTACCGCTATAGTGGTCTTAAGTGGGTTGACCCCCTCTTGACTGCCACTATAGCGGTAATTTTCACCGCTATAGCGGTGGCCGCTATCGCGCCTGACCGCGCTCGTCACGGACAGAATATCCGAAATCTACCAGTTTTGACCATTTCGTAACACACTTGCCTCTCCCGATGACCTGAAGCAACCCTTTCACGTCAAACGCGATTCTGGGAGTTCTACTAATCCAAATGCGATTCTGAAAAGTCCCTCGGACTCCTTTATGTCTTGGCTATGCAAAAAACTAGCTTGACACAAGACACCTAAACCCATCCTTACCCGGATTTCCCTAGACTCTACCTCACTCCAAAACCGGCTGAGGCTAGCCTAGCCCAGAATTTCAAACTGTCAAACCCGGAGTTTTCTAACTCTAACACTTGGCACGATTGGACTACCCATAACGACGGACCCGGTCATTACAACAGATACCAATTTACCCATCATTCATCCTCGAACGATTCTCTACAGTGGAGGGAGAGAATAAACCCGTCCCTCAATCTTATTGCTCTACCATAACAGCGAAAATATAACCTTACGCAAACCACCAAAAACCTCCCAATCCCTTGGTATACCCAACTCAGCCAAAAATTTAACGCACCTCTACTCTATCAGGGAATTCCTTCCTTCGAGCTGCACAGGGCAACTCGATTACCCCTCCCCGAGGGTCTAAGAAATTCAGAGCCTCATCGAAACATCGGAGCAGAAGAAACTCAATGAACTAACCCAAATAATTTCCATGCCAGGGGAACTAGATCCCACCACAGCGACCCCTTTCCTGCTATACACGGAGTTCTACAAACCCGAACTCTATCCTAGCCTGAGATTTTGTCAACTCTCACCTTAGGGGGAACTCTACCTGGGCACTTACACCCTAGCCGAGGCTAAAATTGGCACACCCCTACCTCTAAAAGAGCAGTAACACTGGGTATTATCATGGTAAAAAATAGAGACAAAATGCTAAATAATCCATTTTAATAATCCCATTCTTTCGATTGACCCTACCACTAAGGATCATCAATAATAAACCAGTCAATAATCACCCTTATAGCCTATGAATAGTGTCCAACACTACTCGGTCAATTACGAGTCATCTTACTAAATTCTACCTGGTGACTATACCCACCAATGGTCAATCATAAACTCACCAATACCCCATACTACCATGTCTACCCCTTCCTTTTTAACGCGCATGGATGCTAAATTTCAGGCCAAATGCCTTATATGCATACTATATTAGTCCTATAGACTATTTCCATGTTTCACATAGCAGCTTGTAACATAACCATTGCCCTTATATACCTCGAGAATGACATGAAAAACCAGGGAAAGCAGGGCAGGCATTCTACCCCGCACCCTTCCGCGGTAGAAGTAAAAATCCTGCTATAGCGGTCCCTACAGTAACCGCACATGAAATTTTATTTCCAACTAAAATCACTCATTCCCCTTCCCAGCTACCACTGTCTAAACCTGTAAATCCCACCATGGTCTTAAACCACCCTCAAGACTATTCCCGGCATTATCGCATCGCAAATCAACATGATACCTCGTAAAATAAAATAAATCACAACAACATGTGCTTCCCGACAATATTTGCCCACCATTACATACTAATGACTCCCTTGTTTCCTTGTTCCCAACCAAGTCCTGATTGTCCTAAAATAGGAGCTTCCCTACATGGACAATCCCTTTTTGTTCCCTTACCATCTATATAAATGGTAAGCCTATACCCGAACGTAATGCAAATAATTTCAATTAAGGCATATCGCAATTTATTATTTAAGACAATCACAGTTTCCAAAGCTGGAACTAAATTTTCCTTATCGCGGTTCCTACCATAAAGCAATGATAGTCCTTTTCCCCCATGGTTCCTAACCAATCCCGACTGTCTTGAAACCGTAGTTTCCCTACAGTCGTAAGCCTTGTCCCTTTACCATTTTTACCAATGGCAAGCCTGATTCCGAAAAGTTACACCGCTTTACTAACCAATTTTAAGTACATAAAAAGTAATTATCAACCAAAGCACACCAATTCAAGTTATGACTCCTCCCGGACCAGGACATTCACAGCAAATCAAATAATTGCACACCACACATTTGCAGTCATTCAATCAACATCAATGCACATAAGCACAACCTCAAGCCTCAAGCTTAAACAGTCAACCAAATCAGTTTCGTTACTTTTTATTCACCTCATGGATGACCATTAGCCAACCCATCCATACCTTTACATAGCATCCCCGGCCATATACCAATTGAAACATTCCCGGTTCCAATCCTTCTTGCTTGTTTGTCATACCCGGAGTTTAATGACATCCATCCCCTTGTTGAGATACCAATTAGAATCGAGAGATACCAATTGGACTCAACCCATACAAGCAAGTAATGAAACCGCACGAAAAGGAATGAAAGAAAAGAGATGCTTCCTAGAATGCTTCATAGCTTCCCTAGGATTAGATGTGGACGTCTACACACCAATCCGCGAGACTCTTTTCGATATTTTGCTCTTGTACTGGAAGACCGGTAACCTAGGCTCTGATACCATCTATCACGACCTAAACTACCATCTAGGACTTCCCAAGTCACCTTGTCACCTAGACTTCCCAAGTCACCTTGTCACGTAGACTTCCCAGGTCACCTTGACACGTAGACTTCCCAAGTCACATTTAACCTTTACCCCCGTCAACTACCTTAACTAAAGATTCAGACTTGACCCGGCTAGCTGCCCAACCAAACCTCTATTATACCTAAGTATTTCCTGCCATTTTCTGGACTTCCCCGGACCCCTAGGACAGCTTTACCACCTGGTTATATTAACCAATAATCATACCCATACTCTCAGTCTTACTCTGTATTTACCAACCACCATTGACACCTTCAATGACTACCATGGAGCTACATCTAAATCCTTTCTTAGATCACATAAACTGGACCCTCCAAGGGTCCTCTATCCACACCTAAGTGTTAACATTACAAACCCGGTCTACCCCAAGACCAACTAATAGCATAATATAGCAACCCGGCCTACACCAAGGCCAAACCCAATACTATAACATAGCAACCCGGCCTACACCAAGACCAAACTAATAAAAATACATAGCAACCCGGCCTAGACCAAGACCAAATTAATAATATGTTATAACAACTAATCCTACACCAAGACCAAATTAATACTATAACATAGCAACCCGGCCTACACCAAGACCAAACTAATAATATAACATAGCAACCCAGCCTACACCAAGACGAAATTAATAATATGTTATAACAACCCGGCCTACACCAAGACCAAATTAATAATATGTTGTAACAATCCGGCCTACACCAAGACCAACCTAATAATATGTTATAACAACTCGGCCTACACCAAGATCCACTCAATAGATATAACAGGATTTCTGGTCACTCAAGGACCGCCAACAATCATCACATTTTCAATGAGACAGCCCGGTGCACTCATGGAACCAATAACAATTATTACATTCACCGAAATAACCCAGTCCACTCACAGAACCAATATCAGTCAATGCAATACAATAATCACAATGCAATGTGCAATAAAGTAAGCCCATACCAGGCTTGGTACCCGAGATAACCAAATAGTAACCTGTACCAGGCGTGGTACCCAAGCCAACTGAATAGTAACCTGTACCAGGCGTGGTACCCGAGCCAACCAAATAGTAACCTGTACCAGGCGTGGTACCCGAGCTAACTGAATAGTAACCTGTACCAGGCGTGGTACCCGAGTCAACCGAATGTCAACAAAACAACAGTCAATAGATGAACACATACTTGTAAAACCAACAAGTAAACACCGTTCAAACACAGACTGTAAACAGGAAACTAGACATGTCACACAACTTCCTAAAGCAATGTAATACATACAGTCACTTAGACATGAGTACATGAATATACAACAATCACAGGAAATCATAAGCCATCACCTACCCCTTTCCGGGTACAACTATGAACCATCAATTCCCGTCCGAAGACTATTCCCCGGTTCACCCTTTTTATTTTGATAAACATACAAGCATGTGACACGCTTCCCTTTTCTAACCTTAGCAAGACCTCCGCTAATCCTCAAGCGATAAATATTCCTGAAACCCCACCTAGGAGCTTCCTATTCCCAATTCTCATGCTCCCAAGCACTTCCCCGGTTCCCCGAACCCTTCCAACATGTTAGTCCCTCAATCCATCATTTTATCAAGACAATATGAATAAGTTGAACATATAATACCATTCACAAGACCACCCATTTCGTACATCCTAGAAATAACACAACCAATCCCAAATCCGCCAGACTCCGTGACCGAAGGCCTAAAACATGGATTCTCCATTTCTACTATACAACAAGTACAGAAAGTAAACATGTCTAACTACTCATGAAAACCTAGTCTACCTAGGCACTAAGAAGCTGCAACCGTGCATTTCTGGCTCCGATGAGGCATTCCTGGCGGTCATGCAGGCCTGAATCCATGGTTTTGCATCCTTTTTACCGAAATTCTTTTCTCGTTCTTGGTCTAAAAATAACACACAGTACATACAATTAACACACAAGGCCTGTACATTACCCGGATATACCAAATCCCTAAACCCCAGGCTACCCATGATCATCCCACCCTTTTCTTGGGCTTTCCACCGTTAAATCTCCTAGTTCTATCATTTTTTATGGTTAAACAGGGAATTAAATAACCTATGATCATAATAATGTACTGTAATCCATACCCAAGAACTCACATTCTTGGAATCCCCTTCCTTCCCCAAATTCCACCATCCCTAGGTTATTATAACCTTCCTCAAATTCTCTCATAGCAATTCAACCACATAGGAAACGTAATACAAAGATTGAGGAACGAAAAACTTACCTTAGGGACGAATTTTGACGGAAAAAGGAAGAAAAATGCCTAGAAATTGCCTAGCCCTTCTCCCAAAACTAAATTATGAAAATCTGAAGCTTTGGGGAATGTTTCTGCATTAAAAACCCCTATCGGCCCACTATAGCTGTCCCGCTATATCGGTCTTAAGTGGGTTGACCGCCCCTTGACCATCACTATAGCGGTAATTTCCACCGCTATAGTGGTGGCCGCTATCGCTCCTGACCGCGCTCATCACAGATAGAATGTTCGAAAATCTGCCAGTTTTGGCCATTTTGCAACACACTTTCTTCTCTCGATGACTTGAAGCAACCCTTTCACGTCAAACGCAATTTCGGGAGTTCTACCAACCCAAATGCGATTCTGAAAAGTCCCTCGGACTCCTTTATATCTTGGCTACGCAGAAACCTAGCTTGACATAAGATACCTAAACCCATCCTTACCCGGATTTCCCTAGACTCTACCTCACTCCCAAACTGGCCGAGGCTAGTCTAGCCGAGAATTTCAAACTCCCAAATCTGGAGTTTTCTAACTCTAACACTTGGCACGATTGGACTACCCATAACAACGGACCAGGTCGTTACAGAACTAGAGACATAATAAATCAGAGAACCAAAAACTCGAACAACAAGCAGATACCTAAAATTCATTAGATATTCCTTTATATAGTAGCACCCCACACAATGAAAATTACAGTAAGCTTCCATGGTTAGAACCACTGCAGGATTTGTAGACGATAAATTTTATTCCTATAAGGCTCTATTCGATAACCAAATTAAAGAATGACTGAATCTTTTCAACTCAAGAATTACTCCGTGGAGAAGGAGAAAGCAAGAAGGACACAAACAAAAAGCATCGAAACAAAGCTTGGAGCTATCACATATTTAGAAATCAACTATATAAGAGTGAAATCCCAAATAACCATTTTTAACGTGTAAAGTTGTTCCAAATAAACCTAACTGAGAAAAAGAGGCAAACTAGGTACAATTATCATATGAACTGAATTGGCTTGGTTGTAGCATATGCCATCCACATTGTTCAAAATTGAGAATTAATCAAGCAAGTTCAAACATAACATTAATCTGAGGAATCAAATAAACATGGCAGGCTAAGAAATTGGGGACATGATCATCTAAATAGCTTAACTAGTGATACCCAATCAAATTTACTCCAAATCTATCATCTAAAATACATTTAAAACACCACCAAAAAACATGTGATATAGGTTGTAGAGTATCAATGCTAGTAAGGAGAATCATACCAGAGATAGATAATGCGCCAGAGATCATATTTCAAAGCCCACTCGTAATGGATGACCTTTAGGCTGTCTCGACTATATAGAAATTTACAATAGGCAGCCATTGATATTCTGACATGGAGCTCCATTTTGTTGGAACATCTTTGAATCTAACCAGAGAGCTCAATTCCATCGGAACGGCTTTGAAGCTTACCAGAGAGGAGAGAAATTTGGGGTTTTGGGTTTGGTCATGAAGAGTAAGAAGAGGAGAAGTTGGGATAAGTGTTTGATGGATTGACGGAGAGGCCGATGTGGCATGGGATTCACCAAAACAGAAGTGGAGGAGCAATGGGTCTTCGACAGACATAGGGCGGCTGAGGAT
This sequence comes from Jaltomata sinuosa, assembly GCA_003996215.1. Lineage (NCBI taxonomy): Eukaryota > Viridiplantae > Streptophyta > Magnoliopsida > Solanales > Solanaceae > Jaltomata > Jaltomata sinuosa. Next base: position 266,992 of record QJPP01007492.1, on the reverse strand, counting down.
GCGAGCTCAGAGAAGAAGAGGCGACTTGGATCCCATCGGAGCAATGGTGGCGATGGGTATGGCAGAGAGGAGAGAATTTTGAGGCGGTGGTGTATACTGTGAGTTGTGTCTCTAAAAGTGATTTGGGGTTAGGGTCTTTGATATATAGAGAAGAAAGAAAAAGAACTAATGGGAACCGTCCGATTAATTTGATTGACGGTAATGATTGAATGGGGCTTTAAAATTGAGCTGGTTATAATTGACATGAATTAAGTATGATTTGAACTAAAATTTAAATAAATAATGTTGAAATTGAATTGGATTGCTATTTGATAAATACCATATAAATACTAAAATTTTAATAATTAATAATAATTATCATACAAAAATAAGATAAAAATATTATCATTGGCGGGTGACAAAAATAATTGAGAAAAAATATGAAGGGAAATGTGGTGGATTAATAAACCGTTCTAACAAACAAAGATTTTCAAACAACCGTTACAATAGATGGATTTACCGTAATGGTATGTTAAATCATTGCTATAGGTAGGTCTATTGCGACGGTTACATTCCAATAGCAATGGTCATATGATTAAGCCGTGTCAATAGTTACCAAAATTTTTAGCAATGGTCATTATCGTTGCAATAGACTATTTTTAGCAACGGTTTAAAAATGGTTACTAGCATATCTGTTCCCATAGGCCCATTTTCTAGTAGTGGTTCGTAAATACGCGATCGCTTAGGACCATGAAGGTCCCTGGCTAGTCCTCCACGTCTTGTTATTTTTTGGATCATTCAAAGATGAATGAGGGGTAAATTGGTATTTGTTGTAACGACGGATCCGTTGTTATTTCATGAATTACGATATCGTAAAGTTTTGGGAACAAATTAAAATGTTTTGTATTAAGCGAGGTTGACGTGACGAAAAATTTATAATTTTGAAATTAGGTCTGGGCTGATGTCACTCCACTATAGCAGTATTTATTCCGCTATAGCGGTAGCACTATAGAGGATGGTCGTCCACCATAGCGGAATGACGTGAGGTCGTAGCCTTAGAATGCAAAATTAATAAAAGACTTCTCCTCCTCAATTGGAAAACATATGAAGGTTTCTTCAAAAACCCTTCTAAGTTGCTCCAAGGCTTGGGATCTATAATGAGGTGGGATTATGGCTGAAAGGACATGGAACAATGGATTTTGGGATCGTCATCCAGTCGGGAACACCTTCATAAAGCCAAAAAAGTATTATGCAGCTGCTCGGCATCCATGTAGGCGAGGTTTTCTTATTGAGTAGATTGACTTGTTTACATTTTATACTTATTGTATAAATGAAAAGGAGAATCCATGCTTAAGCCTTCGGGAATAAAGTCTGGTGGATTGTGGTGTTGGTTATGTATGAACTAGGAGTTGGTTGGAAAGGATTATCTTGTTGCTGTGTTTCGGGCTATACATGTTTGTTTAGGTATGGCATCATGATAGAATTGAGGGACTGGAATGTCGGGAAGGTTCGGGGAACCAGAAATGCTTGGGTAACTAAATGGCTAGATAAAAAGGGAAATCTTGGATAAGGAGTGGGGAAAATGAGTATACCAGTAAAGAGTGGTTGAATTTCTAAGGCTAAGGGGCATTTTTGCCCATATTGTAGTATCTAAGGAAGGGTTTGGGAATCAATGTATCCACTAAGGTGGGTTAAAGAGGAGGGGATGGGATAGGTCTTCGGATAGGGTTCCAAGGTTGAGTTACGTACCCGGGGTAAGGGTAGGTGATGGTTATTGATTTGTAATATGCATTATGTGTTCACGTACTATTTCATAGTAGTGTACGAGTTGCATATTTAGGGAATGAATTGTGAATATCTAGTTGTCTGGTAATCAGTCTTGTGAAATGAACCTCTTTGTTTGCTTATTTGGTTTTACAAGTATGTTTGTTGATTGGTTATGATTGATTTGTACTTGTTATGACATTCAGTTGGCTTGGGTACCACACTTGGTACGAGAATTACTAACGGTTGGCTTGGGTACCATGCCTGGTATGGGTATACTAACGGTTGACTCGGGTACCACACCTTGTATGAGAATTTATAATGGTTGGCTCGGGTAACATGCCTGGTATGGGTTGTTTTAATTTTATTGTTGTATTATTTCGATAGTTCCATGAGTGGACCGGGTTGTATTCTTGAATTATGAATCCTGTATATGGTCCATGAGAGGCTGGGTGATTTTATGTAAATGTGAGGTTGGTCTTAGAGTAGCTCGGGATTGCATGTCTAATACTTAGGTGATGTTAGGGGGATCCTTGGTGGGTCTGGGTTATGTGAACAAGGGTATATGTTGTTGTCATTGAATGTGTCAATAGTTGTCATCTGTTTACCTGTGGTTGGCAAGCTAGGAGGAAGACCGGGAGACAGGAATTGTATGGATGGTTAGTATTATCATGTTGAGGATTTGTCTTAGGAACCCCTGAGTGGTCCGGAATACTTGTTAGTAGTACCAGGAGCATAATTGGTCTGGGATAGGTGGTTGAACTAGTGTGAGGTGACTTGGAAAGTCTAAGGTTAGTGTGACTCGCGAAGTCCTAGGAGCCAGGGTACAGAGTCCCGAGTGAGGCAGTTGGCAGCAGAAGGGATAGGAAGGGTTAAGGTAGAACCCATAAGTAGATGGGTATTGATATTGGGTTTGGATAAGGTGGATGTTAGAGGATGGGACTACATTGGTTAATTTCATACTTTCCCTGATTTTTTTATATGATGTATGAGTGGATTTGGGTCGACCGATAATGCCTACCAGTACGTATGTTTGTACTGATCTACTCTTGCTATACATTTTTGGTATAGTCTGGTTGGAAGGTTGGTGATATTTCGTAGGTACAGGATGACAGCAATCTTCAGCAGCTTCTACTCCTTTCTCTATGGTGGAAGCTGTGTCATCTTACTTTTCCTTGCATATATCTTGCAGCAGCTCTTGTACCTGTTTTAGACTAGGTCCTAGGGAGGGTGATTTAAAATCGTAAAACTATTTTATTGTATTCTTCTTAAAGGGGTTTTCCTGAATAAAAGGTTGTAAAGGTTTTTCATGTAACAAAAAGGAAGATTTTATGATTATATCTGAATTTTCCATATTTACCTGTTAGAACGGGTGGTAAGGGTTTATCTATCTAGGTGCATAGAGTAGGAGTCCGCACGGCTCGGTAGGTTAGGTCATGATAGGAGATTTAGGAGAAGAACAAGATTGAAGTTCCACTGTTGGAGAAGTATAAAGAGACAAGAGCAAGAGAATTTTTTGGCTTTAGAGATCTTATGGAAGGAGAAGGTTTGAGTAGTGGAGATGAATGAGGAGAATAGGGTTTAAAAAGGACTTTAAATAAAAAAGGAGCCATTTGAGATTAATGAGAGTCCTTTAATGTGAAGAGTCTTATTCTTGGGAAGAGATCGGATTAGACATGTGGCAGATTTTGTCAAAAAAGTGATCTAATTTGATTGAATTTTTTTTCTTTTTAAAAGATGGCGGTTATGGAGTGTAGGTTTATAGTGACATTTTTGGGACAAGTGGAAGGGACAGGTTCAAGTATATGATTTTACTTTTAATTAAGAAAAAATTAGTGCACATACCTTGGATTGTGGATTAATGTTAAATTTTGCTCCAATTTGTGCATGCTACTTTTCTATTGCATAGGCAAATACAAAGTTATAATGCATGAGTAGCTTGGACTTAAAAATGTCATAGTGACATACAACTTAATGTACAAGACTGAACATGAAATTTTAAAATTAGAATGTGTACAGTGTTTATTAGCTAGTCATTGAAGGATACTCATGTGATCTTAATCATCCCAGGTTTCAACATGTTCCTTTTAAAGTGATCCTTAGTCAGTGTCTTAGTGAAAATATCAGTAATTTGTTTATCTATGGCACAAAAATTCATGGAGATCAATCCCTTCTCTATATTATCCCTCAAAAAATGGTGTCTAATGTCAATGTGCTTTGTTCTCTTGTGCTGAACTAAATTTTTGACAATTTTGATGGCACTTGTATTATCACATAAGATTGGCACACACTTAATGTTCAACCCAAAGTCTTTGAATCATTGTTTGATCCAGAGTAATTATACACCATAAGAGGCAACTGCCACATATTCAGCCTCAGGAATAGATAAAGCCACAGAGTTTTACTTATTTGTAATCCAAGAGATTAGACATGATCTCAAAAAGTATGTCATTTTTGTAGTGCTTTTTCTATCCACCAAGTAACCTACATAGTTTGTATTTGCATAGTTCATAAGTTCAAAGTTACTATCTATTAGATACCACAGCCCTAAGTCAGTTATGCCTTTCAAGTATTTAAGGATTCTCTTGACTATTTTCAAGTGAGATTCCTTAAGATTTTCTTAAAATCTTGCACAAAATCCCGCACTGAAGAAAATATCAAGCCTGCTAGATGTAAGATACAAAGGGGATCTAATCATTCCTCCATACAATTTTTGTTCCACTGTTGGACCTATTCCTTCCAAACCTAACTTTGTTGATGTGGCTATGAGAATATTTATCACCTTTGCGTCTTTTATTTTGAACCTTTTGAGCAACTCCTTAGCATACTTCTGCTGATGGATCATTATTTCTGAAGGAGTTTGTTTGATTTGAGTCACTAGGAAGAAGTTAAGTTCCCCCATCATGCTCATTAGAGTAGCAAATTCCTTTGTGAGTGCTTTTCTAGTAGCTCCAAAGATAATGTCATTTACATATACTTGCACAATCAACAAATTCTTTCCCTTTTTTGAGAAATAAGGTGTTATTAATTTTGCCTTTTGTATATCCATGGTTTAAAATAAAATTAGACAACATTTCATACCATGCTATAGCTACTTGTTTAAGTTTATAAAGGGCTTTATCAAGATTGAACACATGGTCAGGGTAGTCAGAACTTTCAAAACCTAGAGCTTATTTGACAAACACCTCTTTCTTTAGTAACCCATTGAGGAATGCACTCTTCACATCTATTTGATAAAGAGTGAAGTCCATGTAGACAACAAAAGCTATGAGGAGTCTGATTACTTCTAATCTTGCCACTGGATCAAATGTCTCATCATAGTCTATGCCTTCTTCTTGATTATATCTCTAGATCACCAACCTTGCCTTGTTTCTTGTGACTGTTTCATTTTCATCCAACTTATTTATGAATATCCACTTGGTTCCAATGATGATTCTGTTCTTTGATATTTATTTCAAGTGCCACATTTTATTTTATTTAAATTGATTGAACTCTTCTTCTATGGAAATGATCCAATCTACATCCTACAAGGCTTCACTAACTTTTTTGGGCTCTATCATGGACAGGAAGGCATTGAAGGCACATAGATTCTTTAATCCAGATCTAGTGATTATTTCAGATCTTAGATTAGTAAGAATGTTATCAATTGAATATGATCCTTGATACTTGTATCCCTTGAGGACTAAGTCTTGTATTTCTCCAGGCTGATCATTCTCTTCAGTTTGTTGATTCATAATCCTCTCATTTTGATCAGCTGAGGGTGCCTCATCTACCTTGTCATTTTTGTCACTGTCAGACTTAGCATCAATTTTACCTCTTTCTTTCATCATTCCTGCACAATTGATTCAGAGATCCTTGGCAGTTCATCACCATCTTGTAAACTTTGGTTAGCCATGATATTGCTTTCATCAAATACAACATGCACACTTTCCTCAACAGATATAGTTCTTTTATTAAGCACCCTATAAGCTTTACTTTATGAAGAGTAACCTAGAAGAATTTTCTCATTAATTTTGGCATCAAATTTTCCTAACAAGTTATTTTCATTATTTTGGATAACACTTGCATCCAAAGGCTCTCAGGTGAGAAATATTAGGTTTTCTGCCTTTGAGTAATTCATAGAGCATTTTGTCTAGGAGAGGCCTAGACATTTATCTATTGATTATGTAGTAAGCAGTGTTAATGACTTCAACCCAAAATTGACTAGCCATATTAGTAGATAACATCATAGTCCTAGCCATCTCCTGCAGAGTTTTTTTTTTCAACCACTCCATTCTGCTGAGAAGTCCTAGGAGCAGAAAAGTTTTGATCAATATCATGAGTAAAGCAATAATTAACAAATTTAGTATTTTCAAACTCAGTTTCATGATCATATCTGATTGTAGCTAATTGTTTGTCAAGTTTATTTTCCAGTTTTCTTACTAAAGTATAGACCGTCTCAAATGCATCTTCTTTAGAAACAAGAAACACTGTCCAAGTAAACCTGGTGTACTCATCAACTAGTACAAATATATATTTTTTTCCACCTCTGCTCCTTACCCTTATAAGAACACATAGATCTATATAGACCAGTTTCAAGGATCTGGTCGAACTGATAACCTGTTTAGATTTGAAAGAAAAATCACTTGCTTACCTCGAGCACATGTTGTACAAACTTTATCTTCCTTGAACTTTATTTTAGGGATACCTATTATCAAGTCCTTGGAAATGAGTTTGTTTAGCTGAACATGACTGGCATGCCCCAATCTCTTGTTCCACAATAAAGAATCTTTTTCTAGAACACTGAGACAAATAAAATCTACAGCAGGGATCTTTAAGATATCAATAATGTACATATATTTGTATTTTTGTCCAGTCAAGACAGTTTTTCCAGTTTTTAGGTCTATCACTTCCACACTTATAGTGTAAAATGTTACCTTGTTACCTTTATCACAGAGTCATCATATGCTGAGCAGATTGTGATTCAGTCCTTTAATATGGTACACTCTTTCAATTGAGTGTTCTTCAAATATGCCTATTTTTCTAATCTCTTTGATTTGAACCTTTTGTCCTCCTTCAAAAGCTACCATTCCATCCTGCACTTCTACAAGTGAGAGGAACTTCTTCTTATATCCTATCATGTGTTTTGAGCAAGCACTATTCATGTACTAGTGTTGCTTTCTCCCTTTAACTTTTACCTGCAAAATTTAGAGATTAGATTTAAGAACCCAGACAAGCTTGGGTCCTTCCCTTTGATCGAAAGTGTGAATGAGATCTCTGTTGATCTATTTAGGCAAGGTATTTACAAGAGTTTTCTTTTGACGAACATGTTCCTTAGAAGTGATTTTTGCTTTTTAGAAGGATTAAATTTTTTGTCTTGAGGCAACTTTGATATTTTTGTTTAAGTGAGCTATGGTTGTTGGACAACTGCTCCTTGAATGACCAATATTACCATAATGTATACAAAGATCAGAGGTAATTTTAGCAATTTCTTTGACAAAATCTATTTCATCTTTAGCACCGTGAGTTCTATCACTAAATTTAGTCATAATCATTGAACACTATGTCCATTTATTTGCTCTTTCAAGCTCATACTTACTTCTAGCCAGTTCAAGGTATATCCTTCTTGATTTTTCCTTTTCAAAAAATAATTTATCTTTGAACCTCTTTAGATCCTGTTCACATCAAATTTGGTGATCACTTATTTGATCTTTCCCCCTTTGTATAACACTCAGTTTTAAAATTTCATATTTGAGAGACAGAGTGGAAGAATCAAGTTGTTAGACCTCTTCCTTGAGGTGTTGATTTTCTCTTTTTAGACCAATGTTTATTTTTTCAAGATCAATATATTCAAACTTTAAACTAGTTAAGGAATCCAACAACTGACCTCTGTTTTCATTCAAATCTTGAAAATTATCTATGAGAGTAAACATTAGGGAGGATAATTTTTTCTTTGAAAAAAGTTTCAATTTATCTTTAAGGTCAAGAAGGTTTACCTCCCTTTTCTGAGTGTCTGATTCGGAGTCTGATTTTGAGTCCTCCATGGCTATCAAGGAAACGTATTTTGTATTATCATCTGAGTTGTTTGAACATGTTCTCAAATAGCATACATAGCCTTACCAGTTTTTTTTCCTTCTTCTTACTGGCCAGCTCTTTTTTTTTCTTTTTCAGCTCTCTCCTTTTTCACTCAATTTTTCACATAGGACAATCTTAGATTTGATGATCAGTTTTTCCCAAAGTTTCCTCCTTTTTTGAAGACTTTTTAAAATTCCTGCTTATCAAGGCTATTTTCTCATCATCCAGATCAGATTCATCACTCTCTATTTTATTGAGAGCAAGCGTTTTGTCCTTACTACCTTCACTCCTTTTTGTACTGTTAACATTCATTTCATAGGACTTTATATTTTCTACTAGTTCATGTAAAGTCATGTTAGTTAGATCTTTTGCTTTTTTGATTGTCGTGACTTTGATCTCCCAAGACTTGGGAAGAGTCCTCAGTACTTTATCAACCTATTCCTCAGTCGTGTATATCTTTTTCAAGGAAACCAACTCATTCACAATAATAGTGAATTTGGTGATCATATCCTGGAGTGATTCACCACTCTTCATCTTAAAGGATTCATATTCAGTTGTAATGACCGGGTCCGTCATTACGGGTAGTCTGATCGTGCTAAGTTTTAGAGTTTGAAAACTCAGGATTTAGGGTTTGAAATTTTGGGCTAGGCTAGTCTCAGCCGGTTTAGGAGTGAGGTATGGTCTAGGGTAATCCGGGTAAGGATTGGGTTGGATGTCTTATGTTGAGCTAGTTTTCCTTGTAGCTAACGTGAAAAGGAGTCCGAGGGACTTTTCAGAATCAAATTCGGGTAAGTAGAACTCCTGGAATCATGATTTACATGAAGGGGTTATTTCTGATCATCGGGAGAAGCAAGTGTGTTGTAAAATGGGCAAATTTTGGAGATTTCTAAACGTTATGTCCATGATGAACACAACGGGTCTTCCATAGCGACCTCCGTTGTAGCAGAGAAATTACTGCTATAGCGGAAGTCAACGTCGGTCAGCCTCCACCATAACGGACGACTCTGCTACGGCGGTACCACTATAGCAAAGCGGACCGCTATAGCGGAGCATGAAGGGATTTAATGCAAAAACATTCCCCAAAATGTTCAGTTTTCACAATTGCATTTTGGGATAAGGGCAAGGCGATTCCAGGCGATTTTCCTCCGTTTTCCATTGTTTTTCTTCCCTAAGGTAAGGTTTCTACTCCCCAATCTTTGTACTACTTTTCCTACGCGGTAGAATTACTAGGTGGGAACTTGGGGAAAGGTTAGAATAACCTAGGGATGGTAGAATCCGGGGAAGAAGGGGGATTCTAGGCATGAAGGTTCTTGGGTAATGTTAAAAGTAAGGTTTTATGATCGTATGTTGATAAATTCTCTATTTTTATCCGTGAAAATGATAGAACTAGGGAAATTAATGGCGGGAAACCCAAGAAAAAGAGTAGAATGATCATGGTTGGTCTGGGGTTTGGGATTTGGTGTAATCTGGGTAATATGCAGGCCTTGTTTGTTAATTCAAGTACTTGTATGTTGTTTTAGACCAAGAACTAGAAAGAAATATGGAACACGGGAAAGCTTGGGTTGAGTAGAGCTTGGATCATTTTGAGGTAGGTGATGGCTTACGATTCCTGTGAATGTTGTATATTTTGTACTCTTATCTAAGTGTTTGTATGAATTGCATGACTTAGAAGAATTATGTAGAATGTCTAAGGGTCCTGTTTTACAGTCTGTGAATTGAACGGTGTGTTGCTTGTTGGTTTACAAGTTGTTTGTTCATTATTTTAACTGTGGATTGTTGACATTTGGTTGGCTCGGGTACCACGCCTGGCACGGGTATACTAATGATTGGCTCGGGTACCACGAATAGTACGAGTTTAACAAATGGTTGGCTCGGGTACCATGCCTGGTACAAAATACTAACGGTTGGCTCGGGTACCACGCCTGGTATGGGTTTATTTACTGCATCATTGCATTGGTATTGTTTCATTGCATTGATATTATTGCATTGCTTTGGCTATTATTGGTTCTGTGAGTGGACCAAGCTGTCTTTATTGAATTGTGATATTCATTGGTGGTCCTTGAGTGATCGGAAATCCTATTATATCTGTGTAGTTGGTCTTGGATTAGGCCGGGTTATCTGTTTAACATATAGGTATTGTTTATAAGGGATCCTAGGGTAGGTCCGGGCTACGCAATAAGGATAATTTATTGAATTCTGTGATTGTGGCTTAGAGTTATAAGAAGTGAATTTCATGTGAAATGAGCTAGGTAGAGACTTGTAGTCCAGGGGAGCCTATTGACTTGTTGCATAGTTTTTGTATTTGTACTTGATTTGCTGTACTGAATTATACACTATTTATTTGGAACTGGCTGATGATCATACGAGTACACAGTGGTGGTGTACTGATACTACACTTGCTTTTCTTTCTTGTGAGTACAGGAAATCTCTCAGCGGCTGAGACGCGACCTCATCTGTAGTACCAGCATTTCCAGTCTTCAAGGGTGAGCCGCTTCAATCGAGCTACCTTGAAACTATCATTAGAGTTGCAGCCCATTTGTTTTGGGCTTAGACTATTTCTGTTATTTTGGGGTTGCATCCACGTGCTCTAGATATTGGCAGGTTTTTGGTACTGCAACTTTCTGATTATAGGGGGTAATTTCCGCAGGTTTATATTAATGAAGCTATTTTATTATTATTGAATTGTTAGTTTACTTTTATACACTGGTTTTGAGTTGCTAGAATGATTAAGTTCGGGGAAGTGATGGTTCGCTCACCCGGGGGTTGGGTAAGTGCCACTCACGGTGGTCTGGGTCATCACGAAGATGGTATAAGAGACCTAGGTTCGTTGATCTCGTCATACCAAACAGGTCTAGTAGAGTCTTGTGGAACGGTGCAGAGACGTCTGTACTTTTTTTCGAGAGGCTATGGGGCCTTAGGAAATCTATCTCTTCCTTCTTTCCTTCGTGCTATAACTTGATTCCAATTGGTATCTAGTGATACAAATTGGTATCTAATCTCTTTCAGTATTATGTCCAAAGATGGTTAACACAAGGAGCAACAGAGATAGAGCAGCGATCCTAGTAGTGGGATCGGCTATCCGTGGTAGAGGCAGGGGAAGGGGCAGAGGATGAGGTAGAGTCGCACCCGCCAGGGGAGGAGCTTAGGTTGTTGCTGATGCGCGTGAGGTGACCCCTTCCCCACCTCAGGAACATGTTGCTGAAGATGTAGAAGTTGTGGCTGAAGAGAGTGAGGCGCAGGAGGAGGAGGAACCGGTTGAGGGTGCAGGCCTCCCTACAATGACACCAGAAACCTTTCAGCAGGCTTGGAATATTTTGAGTGGGTTGGTGGGTACTGGAGCCATACCTGCAGCTTTTGCAAACCAGGCTTTGGACCCTCATCCAGCAGCGACTACAACACCTAGGATGGATGCGCTTCAGGCACGAATGATTTCTTCATGCCAATGCTAGGCCCAGTGATGACAGGAACTGAGCATGAGATGCTGACCAAGTTTCTCAAGCTGAAACCTCCTACTTTTCAGGGTACTGATAGGGAGGATGCTTATGAGTTTATCTTGGATTGCTATGATAGGTTGCACAAGTTGGGTATTGTACGTCAGCATGAGGTTGAGTTTGTTACATTTCAGCTGCAGGGTGATGTCAAGAAGTGGTGGAGGTCTCATGTGGAGGGTCGGTCTTCTGTTCTACCCCCACTGACATGGGAGCAGTTCTATGCTTTGTTTTTAGAGAAGTATGTACCCCGTACTTTGAGGAACCGGAAGAAGGATATCTTGAACTTGGAGCAGGGTAGCATGTCAGTCTCTGCTTACGAGGCTAAATTTCACGCCTTGTCTCGTTTTGCCACACAACTGTTGGATTTCGAGGAGGAATGGGTCCGGTTATTTGTGAAAGGTTTGAATACTGAGCTACAGGTACTGTCAGTGCATATGACTTCTTCAGGAAAGGGATTTAATGATGTGGTGTATTTGTGAAGCAACTTGAGGGAGTCAGGCAGACGGGGCAGGCTAAGGCATTAGCCAAGAATCCCCGAAATGGGGGAAATTATGGTGGCTCGCATTCCAGGGGTCATAATCAGCAGGTTTACACAGCCCATCCTATTCAATCAGCACTGCCAGCTGCTACAGGTGGTCGTCAGGGAGTTCATAACTAGTCTTCAGCTCCTAGAGGCCAGGGAGCGTCTTATACATCAGCTAGCAGACCTACACTTAACCGTGGTTACTTTCATTGTGGTGATCTGGGCCACTTTAAGAGGGAGTGCCCACTCAGGCAGATAGGTAATCAGGGTCAGCAGCAGCCTAGAGCTGGTCCCAGCAGGTAGAGGCGGTAATGCTAGAGGTCGTCCACAGGGTGGGCGAGAAAACTTTCAGGGAGGCCGAGGTGACAGAGGGAATGGCGGCATGGGCAAGGGTGAAGCACAGCTAGCCCGGGAAGTTGCCAGGATAGATAATCGGGCTCATTTCTATGCTTTTCTAGGAAGGACCGAGGTGAAAGCATCAGATGCGGTGATCACACGTACTATTCTTGTCTGTGATAAAATGGCTTCAGTATTATTTGACCAAGGTTCTACATATTCTTATGTATCTGTGAGTTTGCTTTGGGTCTAGAATTGACTTGTGATATCCTTGATTCCCCTGGTTTCTGAGTTCCTACAGGTGTTTCCAGTGGATTTGCCTGGTATGCCTCCGGACAGGGATATAGACTTTTGTATTGATTTGGAGCCAGGCACTCGTCTCATTTTTATTCCTCCATATCATGTGGCTCCGGCAGAGTTAAGGGAACTTAAGACTCAGCTGCAGGAACTCCTAGATAAGGGATTTATACATCCCAGTGCTTTGCCTTGGGGTGCTCCTGTGTTGTTTGTAAAGAAAAAGGATGGTAGTATGCGGATGTGCATAGATTATAGGCAGTTGAACAATGTGACCATCCGGAATAAGTACCCTCTACCTCGCATTGATGATTTTTTTGACCAGTTTTAGGGTGCATAGGTGTTTTCAAAAATTGACTTGAGGTTGGGGTACCATCAGTTGAGGATTAGGCTTGAGGACATTTCTAAGACTACTTTTCGGACTCGGTATAGACATTACGAGTTCTTAGTAATATTGTTTGGTTTGACCAATGCATCGGCAGCATTCATGAGTTTGATGAATGGGTTATTTAAGTCGTATCTGGATTCCTTCGTGATTATGTTTATCAATGATATTTTGATCTACTCCAAGAGTAGGGAGGAGCATGCTAGTCATCTCCGTATTGTGTTGGACATCTTGAGACGCCAGAGGCTTTATGCGAAGTTTTCCAAGTGTGAATTTTGGTTGACTTCATTTGCTTTCTTGGGGTATGTAGTGTCAGAAAATGGGGTGATGGTAAATCCCCAAAAAATTGAAGTGGTCAAGAGTTGGGTCCGGCCTAGCTTTGTGACTGAGGTGAGGAGTTTTGTTGGACTCGTAGGGTACTACCGGAGGTTTGTTAAGGATTTCGCATCTATTGCTACTCACTTGACCAGGCTGACACAGAAAGATGTACCATTTGTGTGGTCCGACAAGTGCGAGGAGCGCTTCCAAAAGCTCAAGACACTTCTGACCACGGCTCTTGTATTGTCCTTACCGGTTGAAGGTAAAGATTTTATTGTTTATTGTGATTCTTCACATTCTGGTTTGGGTGCTGTATTGATGCAGGACAGGAATGTGATAGACTATGCATCTAGGCAGTTGAAGGTGCATGAGAGGAACTATCCTACTCATGACTTAGAATTGGCAGAAGTAGTCTTTGCACTCAAGAGTTGGAGGCACTATCTCTATGGTGTCAAGTGTGAAGTGTTCACTGATCATTGCAGTCTGCAGCATGTCTTCACTCAGAAGGATTTGAACTTGAGGCAGAGAAGGTGGATGGAGTTATTGAAGGACTATGATGTGACCATTCAATATCATCTGGGTAAGGCTAATGTGGTGGCAGACGCATTCATCCGTAAAATAGTTAGCATGGGTAGTTTGGCTTGTTTGGGGGTGTTCAAACGACCACTAGCTAGGAAAATTCGAGCCTTAGAGGCCGAATTCATACATTTGGGTGTTTCAAAACAGGGTGGTTTGTTGGCCAGCATTGAGGTTAAAGCCACCTTCATAGAGGAAATAAAGGCTAAACAGTTTCAGGATCTGAAACTGAATAAACTTTTAGGTAAGGTAATATTCGGTGAATCCAGGGATGTCACGTTAGACTCTGGTGGAGTACAAAATTTCAGAGGAATGATTTGTGTTCCTCGGGTTGATGATATGATTCAAAAAATCTTAGCGGAAGCTCATGGTTCGTACTCAATTCATTCGGGTGTGACTAAAATGTACAGGAACTTGAGGCAGCATTACTGGTGGCCCAGAATGAAAAGGGACATGGTTGACTTTGTGTCCAAGTGTCAGAATTGTCAGCAGGTAAAGTATGAGCACTAGAGACCTACAGGACTACTTCAGAGGATGCCCATTCCAGAGTGGAAGTGGGAAAGAATAGCCATGGAATTTGTGGTGGATCTTCCCAAAAAATTGGGGAAGTATGACTCAATTTGGGTCATTGTTGATAGGATGACCAAGTCCGATCATTTTATTCTGGTCAGGGTAGATTTTAATTCTCAGCAATTGGCTAAGATCTACGTGAAGGAGATTGTGAGATTGCATGGGGTGCCACTATCCATCATTTTAGACAAGAGTACGCAGTTCACCTCTAAATTTTAGGGCAAGCTTAGCCCTCGGTTCATCGGTTCATTTGAGGTTCTAAAGATTGTGGGGCCAGTGCTTTACAAGTTAGCACTGCCACCCAGTTTGTCGGGTGTCCATCCGGTGTTCCATGTATCCATGCTTAAGCGATACCATGGGGATTCAGACTACATCATCAAGTGGGATGAGGTGCTTTTCGATAAGGATCTTCGTTATGAAGAGGAACCAGTCTTGATTCTTGCTCGGGATGTCCGGAGGTTGAGGACAAAGGTGATTGATATGGTAAAGGTTTAGTAGAAGCATCATCCGGTTGAGGAAGCCACTTGGGAAACCGAGAAGAACATGCGGGACAAGTGCCCTCAATTGTTTGAGAATTCAGGTACTACACTTTCTTCCCTTTATTTTCCATAATTTCAGGTTTGATCATTCGGGGATAAATGATGGGTAAATTGGTATTTGTTGTAACAACCGAGTGTGTCATTAAGGGTAGTCCGATCGTGCCAAGTTTTAGAGTTAGAAAACTCTGGATTTGGGGGTTTGAAATTCTGGGCTAGGCTAGTCTCGGCCGGTTTAGGGGCGAGGTATGGTCTAGGGCAATTCGGATAAGGATTGGGTTGGATGTCTTATGTTGAACTAGTTTTCCTCGTAGCTAATGCGTAGAAGAGTCCAAGGGACTTTTCGGAATCAAATTCGGGTAAGTAAAACTCCCAGAATCGTGATTTACGTGAAGGGGTTATTTTTTATCATCGGGGGAAGCAAGTGTGTTGTAAAATGGGCAAATTTTGGAGATTTAAGAACTTTATGTCCGTGATGAGCGCAATGTCTCCGTCATAGCGCCCTCTGCTGTAGCGGAGATATTACCGCTACAGCGGAAGTCGACATCGGTCAGCCTCCCCCATAGAGGACGACTTCGCTATGGCGGTACCGCTATAGCAGAGCAGACCACTATAGCGAAGTGTGATGGGATTTAATGCAGAAACATTCCTCAAAACATTCAGTTTTCACAATTCCGTTTTGGGAGAAGGGCAAGGCGATTCCCGGTGATTTTCCTCCGTTTTCCATTGTTTTTCTTCCCTAAGGTAAAGTTTCTACTCCCTAATCTTCGTACTACTTTTTCTACACGGTAGAATTGGTAGGAGGGAACTTGGGGAAAGGTTGGAATAACCTAGGGATGGTAAAATCCGGGGAAGAAGGGGGATTCTAGGCATGAAAGTTCTTGGGTAATGTTAAAAGTAAGGTTTTATGATCGTATGTTGTTAAATTCTCTATTTTTATTTGTGAAAATGATAAAACTAGGGTAATTAATGGTGGGAAACCCGAGAAAAAGGGTAAAATGATCATGGTTGATCTAGGATTTGGGATTTGGTGTAATTCGGATAATACGCAGGCCTTGTTTGTTAATTCAAGTACTTGTATGTTGTTTTAGACCAAGAACGAGAAAGGAATCCAGAACATGGGAAAGCTCGGGTTGAGTAGAGCTTGGATCATTTTGAGGTAGGTGATGGCTTACGATTTCTGTGAATGTTGTATATTTTGTACTCTTATCTAAGTGTTTGTATGAATTGCATGACTTAGAAGAATTATGTAGAATGTCTAAGGGTCCTGTTTTACAGTCTGTGAATTGAACGATGTGTTTCTTATTGGTTTACAAGTTGCTTGTTCATTATTTTGACTATGGATTATTGACATTCGATTGGCTCGGGTACCACGCCTGGTACGAGTGTACTAACGGTTGGCTCGGGTACCACGCCTGGTACGGGTGTAACAAATGATTGGCTCGGGTACCATGCCTGGTACGAAATACTAATGGTTGGCTCGGGTACCACGCCTGGTATGGGTTTATTTACTGCATCATTGCATTGGTATTGTTGCATTGCTTTGGCTATTATTGGTTCTGTGAGTGGATCGGGCTGTCTTTATTGAATTATGATATTCATTGGTGGTCCTTGAGTGATCGGAAATCCTGTTATATCTGTGTAGTTGGTCTTGGATTAGGCCGGGTTGTCTGTTTAACACTTAGGTGTTGTTTAGAAGGGATCCCAGAGTGGGTCCGGGCTAGGCAATAAGGATGATTTATTGAATTTTGTGATTGTGGCTTAAAGTTATAAGAAGTGGATTTCATGTGAAACGAGCTAGGTAGAGACTTGTAGTCCAGGGGAACCTATTGACTTGTTGCATATTTTCCGTACTTGTACTTGATGCAGAACATATCATAAATGTTGAATTCTAAGAAAGAGGGTGCTGTACTAAATTATACACTATTTATTTGGAACTGGCTGATGATCCTACCAGTATACAGTGGTGGTGTACTGATACTGCACTTGCTTTTCTTTCTTGTGAGTACAGGAAATCTCCCAGCGGCTGAGACGCGACCTCATCTATACTACCAGCATTTCCAGTCTTCAAGGGTGAGCCACTTCGATCGAGTTCCCTTGAAACTATCATTAGAGTTGTAGTCTATTTGTTTCAGGCTTAGATTATTTTTGTTATTTTGGGGTTGCATCCCCGTGCTCTAGATATTGGTAGGTATTTGGTACTGCGACTTTCAGATTTTAGGGGGTAATTTCTGCAGGTTTATATTAATGAAGCTGTTTTATTATTATTGAATTGCTAGTTTACTTTTATGCACTGATTTTGAGCTGCTAGAACAATTAAGTTTGGGGAAGTGATGGTTCGCTCACCCGGGGGTTGGGTGAGTGCCACTCATGGAGGTCTGGGTCGTGACATCAGTGCATAATCTGGCAAGAAATTTTCTGACTTGAGTAGTTCCTTCATAAGCATTGACTAGTATATCTCAAATCTGCTTTACTTTTGTATAGCTCAAGATGTGATTGAACTCATTAAATCTAAGTTCACAAATAAGTATGCACTTGGCTTTGGCATTTTTTTCAAGCATCTTGTTGTCAGCTTCATCATATTGAGCCTTGGGCTTTGAAATTTCCTTCCCTTCAGCGTCCATTGTTATAGGGATTCTAGGACTATCAGTAACTCTGGTCCAAAGATCATAGTCCTCTGCTCGGAGGAAATTCTTCATTATTTCCCTTCACCATGAGTAGTGTTGTCCATTGAATAATGGTGGTATGTTGATGTGTTGTCCTTCACCATGTCCAAGAGGAGATGCAGAATTCATAGTGACCTTATCTTGAGTTATTAGACTCTATTAAGATAACCCGCTCTGATATCAATTAATAGGATACTGACCCCTTAATTTTCCTAAGGAACAAGTTATTCTATCTATTTTTTTCTATTACTTGAGCCGCGTTAAATAAAGCAAATAAAGTGAGAATAAAATATTTTATTGTGGAAAACCTTGACTCATAAAGGATAAAAAAACTACGACCTACACCTCTGTAGGATTTATCCCAACTTCACTAAACTCTGAGCCTTTAAACAATTTGAATTACAACTCTTGCAATCCTAGAAATCAAACTCTAATTCCTAACAACTCACAAACCTCCCCAGGTTCGTATTTCCAAGTCTTCGAGTTATCCCAACTTAAAGACTAAGCTCCTAACCCAGCTTATAACTCTTGGGTACTAAGGAACAAGAGACTATAACTCAATGAACATAATACAAGCAACTTGACTCAAGAACTGTAAAACATAAGCCTATGGAACATGTTCTTCAATCTTGTTTCTTTGTATTGGCTGCACTTTGATCTTCAGTCAGAACTCTCTCAAATATGAACTCCCTCAATTTGATTGTGTTCTGCTTGTAGTTCACTATGTAAGTGCGTGAGATTCTTTGTGAAACCCTAGTGGTATTTATAGTTGTAGGACTTCTTCTTATTTCGGACAGATTTTCTTTCATCTAGAAAATCTCTTTTTTTTTAAGAATTTGTCATGCCGACTTTCCTTGAGATTCCTTTCCATGTGGGATTCCTCTATGAAAGAAAAAGCTATAAAAGCTGGACTTTAGTCGTGAACACGCTCCATTCACACGTTTCACTCTCTTTGCTGTTTGAACCTCCGCTTAATTGACCCTTTTCCTAATCCTAGTTGCACTCTGCCTTAGAAGAACATGTCATAGCTACATGTTCCTTACATGTGCTCCACATATTTTTCAATCTTCAAAAGCTTCTTTGATCTAACACCCTTCATAAAGATAAGTTAAAAAAATATGAAAAGGAGAGAAGTGGAGTACAAGTATAATAAATATCACTATGATAAATTCTACAAGAAAATACATATTGAAATCACATATTTATACACAATCAAATTAAAGACAAATAATAAATAATAAAAAGCTTCAACCATACTATAAAGAACAACAAAAGGAAATATATTTTAATATTTATCGTCTGTGATTCATAAATCACAACATTTGTTTAACATAAAGGTGAACAAACCCCTAACAAATCACTTATCAAAAAGATCTTAAAATAACAGTGTCATCCAAACTCAAACCCTAAAATCAACAATAAAAAACAAGAAAATCACAACCCTCTAACAAATCACTAACCAAAAAGACCCTAAAATAACAGTATCATCCAAACTTAAACCCTAAAATCAACAATAAAGAAGAAGAAAATCACAATCCCCTAACAAATCATTAATCAAACAGACCTTATAATAACAGTACCATCCAAACTCAAACCCTAAAATCAACAATAAAGAAGAAGAATCCCTAGCTTCAATCAACAATACTATCTAAAATAGACAATACCACCTAAAATCTAGATCAGAAAGGACTATCAAAAACAGTAACCAAATAAAAAGGAAATCCTAGCTTGAAAAGTCCTTTCATATCGAGACCACAATAATAGGTGCAAGCAAATTCAACACAATAAATGAGAAAATGATAACATATAATACAAATATACTAATAAAAACAAGTCTTTTATGAACAGAAATAAACACACATAAAAGGAGAGTCTGAAGACTTTCCATTCAAACAAAAACAGACAAGATAACATCGAAAATGGAGGAAAACATACCTTGAAAGCAATCGTGGGTATTGATTTCTCTATTACGAACAGGAGATCAACAATTAGAAAAAGAGAATATAGGGTTTGAACAGTGTTCTCGAGTGAGAGAGAATAAAAAATGATGTGTCTTGGGAAATTAATCGTAGGTCTTAATTTATTAATCGAGTTTCTTAATCGGGTCTGACCGAATAAAATAAAGGGAATGGGTGGATTTATTAATTACGAGTAAATTTTAAAGCAGATCGGATAAAGCCATTCATACATTTTCACGTGGCTCACCGTTTAAATCCCTTATATGATCAAAAGTTAGATGCCAAAGGTATGAACACTCTAAAAATATAACAAAGGATATTTATAAATCAGTCTGGATAGTTCGGGGAGTATATTTGACTATTCAATTCTCAATTTTAGTGTTCTGGTTCTTCGGTTCACCGAAGAAAATTTTATGGAGCTTCAGTGTTGAATAATACATCTACCTTTCAGTGAATTAGATTTCTAGACTTATATTTCCTGAATTATATACCTATATGTTCATGTTAATATGATATTTTGTACAAGTTCACTTAAAGATTCTTTCTTCTCTCAAATTCAACTTCTAATCCAAGTTTGAATATATCAATGATCGCTCGAGAGGCATTATTTAAGAATAGAGTATTTTCACTATTAAATGAAGATTTCGAACAATAATTTTTTATTAGTTCAATCTTATTCATAAAAATAGAAACAATAAAGAATAAGAAGAGCAAAAATTGGACACAACTAGTGAAAGATTGAATGCAGGGAACAATTAATAAAAAATTTAACCTAAGCACTACGTGTTTAAAAAAAATAACATTTACAACTATAATTTTATAATATTTTTCATATGTTTAATGAAAAGCAACCTATCAATTTTAGTATCACTCAATATAAGCCAAGTTTATTTATAACCTCAATCAACAATAAAATCCAACTTTAATAACATCATTAAGACAAGTTTGTAGATGACTTATTCTTTTTAATATTAGGAGGTATAATTTAAGAAAATTATAATACTAACATAGTTAAGCAAAATGAAGAAAATAAATAAAAAATAAATAAAGTATGAGAAATTACGTTGAAGCACACGGGGTAAAGATTGGAAACATGAAAAGTAAGAAAGAGAGTTATAAATAATATATTTGAAAAATAGAATTTAAAAAGTAAATAAAAAAGAACAGAAATAAAAATTAAACTAAGAAGCATAGAAACTAAAAGTAAAACAAAGAAGGAATAAAATTAAAAATTACCCAGGGACAGAACCGCTTTACTTCTCTAATAGCCCCGTTGAATAGACGGATTCTTGACCTCGCCAAAGAGATTCACTTAAGCTTCTAGCTGGCTTCCTAGACTTCCTTTCAGCTGCTCTCGCTTGAGAGGAAAAAGGCGGACTCTTGCATGCTCGTATATCGAAAATTATGTAATTACCAGCAATTTTCAACTCCTTGAGAATTGAAGAATATAATTAATTCCTCTCAGTTACATCCAAATACATGCAACCAAGTAATTACTTGATTAGACAAATATATTGCAAGCATGTAATTATACCCAACTACACCATTTTTGTCTTGACCAAAAAATTAGTTTAAAGCTTTTAAATGTAATATTAATATATAATTAATTTCATAAAATTTAAGCAACAAATCAACAACAAACACTCTTTCGTAGGTTCAAACTTATTTAGCCGATTCCATGTGGGAGAGAAGAACGAAGAGGATTGGCGGCGGGGGGGGGGGGGGGGGGGAGACGACCCGGGGAGAGGGTTAGGGTTCTAGGGGGGATGGGGTAATAAAATATGTGTTGAGACGAAATTTTCACAAGCATAACATATCTATTTTATGTGTAAAAAAAATGTTTGTTTCATGTTGCAAAAATGGTGTATCTTAGACGCATTTTGAAAAAGTTGTGCTTCACATGAATTTTATCTCGAGGTCAGGAGGGTAAATTCAGGGGTGAATCTACAAAGCATATATATGTTATTTATAAAAAACATAACATACCCTCCTGATCTCGAGATCAAATTCAGGGGTGAATTTACAATAGTGAATATGAATTTTTGAGAATTCAATAATTTTTATCTAAACTTTATATTTATATTACAAAATTTACTGAAAATATAGGAATATTTTGCTGGGAACCAATACCAAAATATACAAATGGTTCGGCGACAAGAGAGGCTCAGTTTTTGATACCATAACTAACGAGTTCAATTCTCTCATACACTATTTTTGAACTTTAGTGTATAGGGTCTTTTGATGAGAATAGATATGATTTTTCAAGGTTCAAATTAAACCACTTCATGTTCTACTTCTAGTTTGTTATATATAAGATAAAACATTTGAAAGTGTACCTAATAATACAATTACTAATCGTATTTAAAACATGACAATTTGTCGAGTACAATTGTAATGGCAATGTCTATATTCATATGTTATGTTTAAAAAATTTGTTACTCCCTCCATTCTAATTTGTTTGATCTACTTTCCTTTTTAATCTGTTTTAAAAAAAATGATTCTTTTCTTTTTTAGCAATTTTTTAATTACAACTTTCTACATGACATGTTTAAGGCCAAGAGATTAAACGACATTGGTACATTTGACATATCTTTAATTTAAGACAATAATATCCAACAATCTTCTTTATTTTCTTAAACTCCATGCCAAGTCAAAATAAGTCAAATAAATTGAAACGGAAGGAGTACTTTGTAAGTATATATTGAATATCGGTACTTGTTTCTTAGTCCGGTTATTATTATTAATTATTTAACTTGAAGTCACCATAGGAACTCATAGACTTCAAATTCTAGATACGACTTTAGATAAACTATGTGTGTTGCCTTTCTATAGTGAGAAACTTTTATAGGCACATAAATGTTATGTCGTGTTTAAGACCACGTATAAGTTTTAAATTAAAATTTTTATAATATCACAAATATTATAACATATTTACGACCACCCATTTTAGTGATTTTTTACTAAATTTTGTATCATGTCAAGACTATGAGTCAACGACAAATAAGGTGAAACTGACGGCGTAGCTAAATAACACAATTTGGGCCGCATCTTACAGTTACATCCCACTGGCTATAACCTTCATGTCATTGGTAAGTTTTGTTCCATGAATAAAATATGACAAAAAATGGAAGATTTTTGTAATTTTTTACAAATTTATTTTTTGTTTTATGTGTTTTTTTGTAAGAACAGAAATTTTTATTTTTACACATATATTTATCAATCGTCTGTTGTTTATTGTGTTTCAGTTATCGCATTATTTTGTTGTTGTTTTTGTTCCTTTTTTGTAGGATTTGCACTGCTTCCCTTATTAGTTGTTATGTTTCCTTCACCGTTTCCCTCTTCTTGTACTTGGATTTGTTGCACTTGAGCCGGGAGTCTTTCGGAAACAGCATCTCTACCTCCACGAGGTTGTGGTAAAGTTTGCGTACACGCAAATCCTCCTCAGACCCTACTTGTGGGATTTCATTGGTTATGTTATTGTTGTTGTTTTATTTTTACACATAAGATACCTGAAAAGATTATTTTCTTCTATCAATTTGTAAGTGGTCCTAAAAGATCATTTCCATGCAAAAAAGGTGTGTAGGCACAACTCTGAACTTTAATAATGGAAAAGAAGGAGCTGCTCGAATGGTAAGCACCCCACACTTCTAATCCTAAGGTTATGAGTTCAAAACCCCGGGAGGGTTAAGAAAAACTTCAATAATGATAAAACTTTTGTTAAGATTTAAGAGTACCACATATAAAGATAGCTTGGCTACATAGTAAGGTAAAAAAATCATATCTAAAATTGAAAACTCTCAAAGGAATTCCTTTTTAACTTGTTCTATATCACTAACTTTAGATGAAAGAAGATGAACAATAATTAATAAAGTATCATATTGTTGTACTGTATAAGTAACAACAGGCTGATCAGAATCAGCCTTTTCTCCAGTACATCCACATAAGAGATGGAAGGTTACTTCATCTCCAGCTCTATAACTTGCCTCTTCTCCTCCAACCTTCCAAGCTTGCCCACTATAAATTTGTCGCGATACATTAGCAAATGTATCGCCAGGCTGCACCGTGTAAAATGTATCGTAGAAGTATCCGATGGTACCATTGACATTTTTGCAAGTACAAGGCACCGTGACTAAGTAGTCTCGTTTCCCTCCCCAGTGACTAATTGGCTCTATTAGTGACTTGTTGACGGAGTAAAATGTCGCGATTTGGTCTTCGTTGAGACCATTGTGCTGGTAAAGTAGAGAGCTACAACTCCTAATTCGATCCCAGCAAGGAAAAGGGTATATTTGAGACAACTGAGCTGGAACGCCAAACATATATAGCTATTGATTAAAACTAGTAGTACTAATAATGCATACCTAGAAGACATATATAGCTATTGATTTGATGTCTTTCTTGTGAAATTTTGAAGAATAAGAAGTTATATGTCTATGTATATATACTAGGAAAATGGATGTGCCTTATTTTTACAATGTGACGAGACTTAGATTTATACAAATTTTGGCTGCATTATGCAGGCTAATATAACCTATAAACATCAAAATTAACGCAACCACATACTGACGAGCGCTTAATGCATAAACAATATAGTTTGTATCATCTTTGTTACTAGTGTCTTAGATTTGTAAATTGCTAATTAAACAAAATTTTAAAAAGAAGTTGGGAAGCATAAAAGAATAATTGCTTATTGCTAAAACAATTACATTTTTCTCACTAGGAAGTAATCAATTAATAACATTCTTTGAGGTTATGCATGTTAATTGAATTACTATTAGTGACAATTAAAATAGAAATAATTCACTTGCTTGAATTGTGTCATAAAGAGTAAAGACCTATTGCCATTAGCCTTTAAATCAATTTAAAGTGGCTATTTGGCTCTCTTCTCTCTTATGTTTTCAACACAAAACGCGGCCTCCTATTTATACGCCGCTCATGATGCTTTGTGAAGTGGCCATCATGTGTCACAACTTTCTTTCTTTTTTTCTTTTATTTGTTTTATCCATAATTTTTTTAGAGGACGAGTTTGAAACTCATTCCGTAATCTTCTCCTGAAGGTACGCATTTTTTCAGGGCACTGATATGATGACTCTCTCAATTACACGTGTTTGCAAACATGGTTAGAAATACAAATATATTAAAATATTATATAAATATTTTATTAGATAGTATATTTTAAATATATAATATATGAATATTTTATATTCATCACATACCAAAAGTTACATCACTTGTTCTCCTAGCAACTAGGAAAAAAGAGGGAAAAAAATCAAGAAACATATAAAGTTGTTAGATAGGTTAGAAAGGATCCCCTTGTTTTGAGGGGTGATGAGAAGATTATTAGTCCAACCAAAGAATGAAATAACTAACTAAAGACTTTAAGGCTATTAACAATGATAGCCTCAAGTTGTTCCCAGTCAAAACTTGATATAAGCTTATAAATAGGAAATATTTGTCATCAATAAACACCATAGAAAGATGGCAGCGAAGGCGAGGATTTTCGCTGTTCTTTTTCTTATTTGCGTTATTGTCTTCCCTTCGCTGGCCTCAGCATTTGTCGATCATCTTCCTGAAGATGTCATAGCAAACGAGTCTGATAAAAATGATGTACCGATCCATGTTAGTAACGTTGCTCATTTCAGCGAGAAAAAGATAAGGAAGGCGTTGAAGAAAAGGGCAAATGCAGTGCATGATCTGTGGGAAAGAATTCTTGATCATCATCATATTGAAGAAAGCCAGCCTAAAGAAGATGCTGCCCCTGTAACACCAACAACGCCTGTGCCTCCTGTTGACCCAACACCTAATCCTGTGCCTGTTAACAATGTGCCTGCAGGATATCCGGGAGGAACTCCAGCGGCGCCTATGGCAATGGGATATGGGGGTGCACCTCAAACACCTAATCCATCAGACCCACAGACAAATGTGCCTGTAGAGCCAGCTCCACAGCAGAACCATCCAACACCAGAAGAAATTAAAGAGCATCGCAAACGTGCAGGATTGCAAGTGGGATTTTACGATGACATTTGCCCAAATGCTGAGAAGATTATTAAGGATGGCATGACCAGAGCTTTTGGGAATGATTCCTCCATTGCTGCTCCAATTCCCCGCCTTCTGTTTCATGATTGCTTTGTCAATGTAGGTCTTCAGTCTTTACCTCACTATGCACATTCTACAATTGATATACATGATAAACCTCTGAAATTCTTTACAAGCATTATATCTTTTGGGTTAGTTTCATTGTCGAGAAAAATGTGGAAACTTTGGAGAAAAAATGTACTTGATACTACATCCACGCAATTAGCAACAACGGAAAATTTCCATTCTTGCAAAAATTATAGGAAAATGCAGACCAACTCCACTACATCTAGAATACAACTTCTTTACACCACTTTCTTTATCAGGAAATAGGTTTTCCTGTGCTTTCTTGACAACCAAAAGAAATGTTAAAGTCTAATGAAAATTCATTTATCTTAATGTACAGGGATGTGATGCGTCGCTATTCTTAGACCAGACACCAAGTGGTGCAAGGACAGAGAAGCTTGCCACCTCCAATGGTCCAACAGTTAGGGGATTTGATCTCATTGACGAGATCAAGGCTGAGCTTGAGGCAGCATGCCCTGGCATAGTCTCATGCGCTGATCTTTTGGCATACTTGTCAAGGGATGCCTTTGTTGTATCAGGTGTCCCTCACTACGATGTGCCTGGTGGACGTCGTGATGGAATGGAATCCCTTGAATCAAATGTTATTGCCAACCTCCCACTTCCTGATTATACAGTGGATAAGATGGTTGACCTGTTTAAAAAGAAAGGCCTGACTGAAGAGGATTTGGTTGTCCTAATTGGTGCCCACTCCATTGGAGTTGCCCATTGTTTCAGCTTCCGTTACAGAGTGGATAATCCTCAGAAGGCTGCTATGGTAGATCCAAGGATCGCTGGAGTTATGAAATTCACATGTACCAACCCAATGATTACTATGGCTTTTGATACCACCACACAGTACAAGATGGATTCCATTTACTACAAGCATCTAGCGGGGAAGAGAGGATTACTTGAATCAGATGTGCTTTTGAGTGAAGATCCCAGAACAAAGGACTTTATCCAGAGGTTTGGTGATGATGAAACAGAATGGTTCAGTAAGTTGGGCAAGGCCATGAACAAGTTGGCTTCAATACAAGTGCTCTCGGGAGACCAGGGGCAGATCAGGAAACAATGCCGGTCTGTCAACTGAAAACTGGATCTAACTCTCTAACATGCATCAAAATTGAATTGGTTCTTCACTTCTTCCCACCCCCCCTAAATTTACCGAGTTTTACTCAGAAGCTCATAGGACTAATATAAAAAACATACAGATGCTGCATGACAGGTGTAGGTTGCTCATCTGCAACAAATTAAACAATATGTACAAGCAATTTTTTGTCTGAAATGAAACCACAATTTTGTACTTCTCCGTTCTACTTGAGATAGCTAATCTAATTGCTTTAAACCAACAATTAACGGGAAAATTTGTCCTGTACAAGTTACAACTGTTTGCTTGTTTTGATGAAGCTTATGAGTAAATTGCAAAAGAAAACGAAAGGAACTCCCATGTTTATTAAGAGGAAACCATTTGTATATATGTCAGGCTCTTGGTGCAGCTACAGTACTGTATTATCTCCCAAATCATGGATGACTTTCTCAATTTTGACCAGCATATCTGTCAATATCAGGAATTCTGCCAATTAGTACTCTAAACCAGTCAAATCAGATCTGCATATGGCTGCTTCATTTAACTGTGAGCGATTGAATTTACAACTCGTGTAGATATTACTTAGCAATAATTTTGACAATGTTTTGATGATCACTTCAAGAACAGTGCCTTTAAGGCATTCCCATCCAGTAAAAGGAAAAAGTAGTTAAATAAAAAAATGAATGAAATATCAAATGATGGGCAAACTCTATCGGCCAAAACCTGGAAAAGGGGCATTAGTATTTGAAGACATACCTTGGAACGAAGAATCTTCAAGATATTTCTGCAAGACAATTAAGCAGGTGGATCACACATTGGAACACAATTAACTCTATAAGTTTGAGCCAGACATCCATTTAAATTTTTCAGGAAGAAGAACGTTAGTTGATCTATATAAAAGATCTAAACAGAAATAATACCGCAATTTGGTCTTTGAGGTCAACCTCTTTCCTCATACTTGACTGTGCAGCAGCTGCGTTCAGTTAACAATTATTAATGGTCTTAGTTTTGAATCAGAAAGTAGAGAACGTCGTGATAAGTTAACCGATGTGAACCACCTTGATCAACTTCAGGGCAGCAGTTCGTCAAGAAGGACGTGAAACTGGGAGGAAAAGTTGAAAGAATCTCCTCAGCTCCGCGACTTAGTATCATTTCCTCTGTATGTGAATCTTGAGAAAATTCAGGTGACAAGGTCAGTGGCATGTGATAGGGAGTAGAGTCACCTGAAGCTGCACATATCCATCCTTCGTTGTCCCTGAGAAAATCACACCTTCAGTAAATTATACATTAATAACTTAATGTGGTAAACTCTACACATCTGGAGATGGGAGTATGTGTTAAAGCAACTGCGGTATATCAGTATATGTCACCTGTGTGAAGCTCCATCCAAAGGAATAAACTCAGATTGAGAAGATATTGTTGAATCAAATTCAACACCTGGAAGAGCTTGAGTACTTGCATTGTCCAACTTTCCCTAAGAATTTCACATACAAAAAACATGGGAAGGAAGAGGGAAGAATGTTGTATATTATTTAGGAAACAAAACCCACTGTCTGAGAGAAATTCATAGAGCACATCATAGTGATTTAAGTACCTTCAAAACATTCATGAAATTCTCTATCTCGTAGATTGTCAAAAACCGCAGGATGAATTTCTGAATCTGCAAAAACAAAAGGACAATTGAGGTCCAACATTAATGGTTTTATGCGTAGAACCTTTACACATAATTCCCCTTATAAGGATTAGGAGATAAGAAGCCTCTGACAATCATCTTATCCACTTTGAACTGTCCAGTATGAAAAAGCCTCAATAGAATAATATCTTAAATTTACAAGTTAAAACACACATTACAACTTGGAAGCTTGAGTGAACGATTCAATGCCTGAAACACAGTAACAGTTCCGTCAACTGAACTGCCCAGGCTATGTGCATTCTGAAGAACTGTCTATTATCTTAAGTACCAGATGGTACAGAGCTTGGATAAAATGCATTACACAAGTTACAAAGCCCGGATCTGAGATAGTTCAAATTCTTTAAGCAAAGGATATCACCACTCTCATGTCAAGTTATGCACCTAAAGAGACTTGTCGAGGATAATTATCTTTACTAGAATAACTAATATACATGGTAAACTAGCAAATTCAAGTTTCTTCCATGCAATAATTCACACCTATTTGCCTTTCTCCTTTTCTTATTTAACTTCTGCTAGTGCTCACTTCACCTCCATGAGGTTTTACTTCTCTAGAGCTACTTCCATTTTAACCCTATTCTTAATCTCAGTATTTCTCTACAGTGTAGTTTTCCTAGAAAGAAGACATTTCAGCTGAAAAGGATAGAGGTTTAAAGAAAGCATGAGGTATATCATACTTAAAATTCACTATAACTTCAAAAGAACTAATTCTCACCTGGCCAACAGAATCCCTATAGCTCGCGAGGACAGCTCTACTTCCCCTTGCTGGAAAACCTGATACACATGAGACCTGAGGCCATGAGAACATCAACCGTGAAATGTAATGCTCTTCCTGCAAGAAGTAAACAATGAAACCAGAAAAAAGTCAGAAGTATGGGATTTCTCTTTTAGCTTCTCATGCAGAAAACCTGCTAACTGTCACATCATTTAAGAGTTTATGAACCACAGCAAGTAACATCCATTGCTTGTAGAACTGTAAGACGGCTATGAAAAAGCAGAACTGATAATGCACAATAATAAAGCTTGTGGTCTGTATGAAAAAACTCTTCGAGCTGTGTAAGACAAGTTTATCTCAAAAACAAGGCGTAACAACTGTGCCTGCCGCATCTTATGCTACCAAACAGAGAACTAGTACACCAAGAATACACTACGCCACTAGTATTCAAGAAAAACCAGCATTGGCCCTCCTGCAATAGTTTTCAACAATGCACTTAAACATATTCATATCACTTCTGCATTTCTCTGTGCCCATGATATTTTTACGATCAGCAATATAATTTTCCCTCCTGGAGAAAAGACAGCATTATTGATTTTCCCAACATAACACGAAGAAACACAACTTTTGCATTCAAACAGAATCAATATCAGTTCTCCAACACAGTAAAACTGAGATCACATAGTGTCAACAAGTTGAAGAAAAAATTAATTGAATCTACAATTCAAAAAGGTACATTAAGTTAGAAAAAAACAATCACATCATAAATTTCACGATGGAAAACAACATTGGAACTCGAAAATTATGCATGTTTATTTCGAATTCAACCAGATCCTTCAGAAATTCAGTAAACAGATGTATCAATCCTAAAGAAGAAGCAAAAACAACAGGAAAATGGGAACAAACAGTTGACGCTTACAATGACTCTGTGAGCGAGAGCGAACACAAGGAAGTAACCACGAGAAGAAATAAATCAAATGTTAAGATCCGATTATCAACAAATTCAAACTAAAATTAACTACTAATAGTATATAATGGAAATTCACAATCAGTGACAACTGACATTCAAATTCAGAAGTTATACATTTTTTCATTTTCAATTTCAACTTCATCCTAGAACAAAGAAAGTATAGCAATCAAAATAAGGAAACACGAAAACAATACTGAAGCAGTTGTATCAATCAATCCAAACTAAATTTAAACTACAAATTCAAAACAAAATTTTACATCAAAAATTCACAAACAGTGGAAAGTACTAGCACTCAAATTGTAAGTACTCACAAGGATTCTGCCACGGAGAGCAACAACGAGGATGAAACCGCCATTAGGATCAAAGCTGTTGGCACGGATTTTGAGAGAAACGAGGGAGGCAGAGGAGATCCATTTGCCGGTTTTACAGTACCTCGGGCCGAGGGAAGAAAGAGAGATGAGAGAAGAATGAGAGGAGTGAGGAGAAGTTGGACAGAGGATTAACCGAGCGTATTGAACTTCCCAGAGGTTTGTTACGGTGGCGATTGACATTGAACAAGGCACCGCCGCTTGCTCTGCCGGAGAAATTCGTGGACGCGAATGTGATCCCGCCATTTCTAGAAATTCTAGTTTGGAGTTTTTAGTTGCTTATATCATGCTCATAGCAACACTACTATACAGCAAGCAAAGTACTATGGGTCGTTTCGCAGGGTGCATTTTAATAATGTTGGTAATATTTTTTTGATATTAAAAATAATATCATTGCATAATTTCTAAAAAAATAAATTATTTATAAAAATACTCTTCACAAATAGGATGGAAAGGATGTGAAAAATATTTTGAGGGACAATTGTGTTTTTAATCACGATAATATATATATTAGAACTCATTGCATTACTAATACCATAGATTTCTATGTAGTAGTTATACACTCATTAATACTCCTTCCGTTCCTTTTTAGTTGTTATGTATACTAAAACAGTTGTTCTAAAATACTTGTCAATTTAAAGAATCAAGAGAGAATTAATGACTTTCTTCCAATTTTACCCTTAGTATTAATTATTCTAGAACTAAGAGACACATAAATAGACAAAGACTAATAAGGGGTATATGAGTCAAATTACACTTTTAATTAATTTTTCCTAATGATTGTGCAAAATCTTAACATGACAACTAAAAAGAAACGGAGAGAGTATCAAACATTGTGTATAACTAACTCAATGAATGCATTATTTTTTTAATACACTCTACCAAATAAATAAGAAGAAGAAAAGATTAAAAAGAAAGAAAATATAAACGTGCAACCTTTTTTTTAAAGATTATTAAAATCATACACAAAAGAATTACTCCATCCATCCATCTATCCATCTTTAATTTGACACACCTTTAATTAATAATAAGGATAAATTAGGAGAAAATGAAATTTCATGTTTTCTAAGAATTATTTTTTGGCCCTTTTTTGAAGAAGAAATAAAAAAAAATTGCACCATTATTATGGCTTCTTTTTATTTGGATAAATATAATGGAGCTTTAACCCCCGAAAAAAAAAGTTTGCCCCAATAGAAAATCACTCAATTGAAATAATAATTTACATCTAAAATAGAAATTGAAAGAAATACACAATTGGTATTCTATTGTTTTGGCTAAATACTAAAGAAATACACAATTGATATTCCACGAGGTATATTCACACTCTTTGCCATAAATGTGCCATGCTAACAATTAATCAAGTTCAAGAAATGAGATCTCTTGCCCTCTTATAATTTGAATAGAATAAAATAATCTTTGGATCTTTCTTGTGTAAAAATAAGGATCTTTTATTAAAAAAAAGGCATAAAACTAAACAAAAGTTATAAAGAGCTAGAAAAGTATTTTTCCTTAGAGTAACAAGATTTAAAATAATTTAAGTATACAGCTAATAATCTCTATCAAGTTTAAGGAGTTAATATCTTAAAAAGTCACTAAACTATGAAAATTTATCTAGTACAATCATTGAACTTTATTTTGTATCAATAAAATCACTCAAGACTTTTTTATCTTCAAAAATCACTCAATTATATTTATCATTAAAATAAATTTGATATGGCAAAATAAATAATTTTTTATTTCATATAAATATGGGCCCCACAAATAAACAAAAAAATTTAAAAAAATCCATTATGCTCCTCCTTCTCAATGGCATGGTTCTTTATCAACCAAATGTATTGATCGTAGATTTCAAATACAAGGTCCTTGAAGTGTTATGTTCAACTCTATTCATTATTATAATATTACAAAATTAGTATTAAATTTTGTACTACTATGATGTTCTTGTTATGTTTTCTTATCATCATTCATAATGCAGTGATGGTAAGTCTAATTTATTATTTATTGTTAAAAGGTTAAATCTTTTTAGTACAGTTTTGTGGTTGCTCATCTTTTCTACTATTTGAGTAGTTATATATTTTATTTTTTATTTATGAAAAAGGATTTAAAATACTCCTAAACTATGAGATTTGGTATAATATTATCCTCTGTTTGTCTTTTAGGTCAAAAATGCCCTCGACGTTAATCCTTCAATCTAAAAATATTCTCGATATTAACCTTTTGGCTCAAATCTTCCCTTTTTGCTAATGGTTCTCTTAAAGTAAAATAATTAAATTTTATTTATCAGTGGCCTAATCTAATTGGCTCAAATTTAAACTCTTTCCAAATAAATAAATAAAATCACCCATGATCCACATTTTCACCCCATCTACCTGAAAATAATATTCAAAAAATTATTAATTACATGATATCTTTCTATTGACCTATTTTAAATCAGCCCATAATTTATTAGAACCCAACTCATAACCCGAGATTCAACTAAAATCATACTCGCCCCTTCTGGCTGATCCATCTAAAAAGGATTATTATCTTTTATTATTACAAAATTTGCTATAAATTATTCAATTGTCTTGTTCGTTCCTTTTTCTTTTTTTTTTTTAATTTCTTCCTAATTAAGATATTAGGACTAGAACTTGGACTGAATTTACATGTTCATATTCTTTTCATTTGTATAATTATCATGGGAATGTGGGTGGGGTGGGAGGGTATAGGAGAAAAAAAATATTTTTGTTCTTTTATTTTTGATATTGGGTATACACACAAAAAAAGCACTATACGCATGTAGTTGCTTAATTAAATCATTTTCTATTGAGCTAACTATTTCTATATGATATCGCCGCTATTTTCCTCTTCTTTTTTTTTTCTATTTTGTCATAAGTTGAAAAAATATTGAATTTAAAATAGTGGGCAAAATTCAAGAAGAAAAAAATGAATGAGAGAGGAAAGTGTCTGGGGTGGGGGGATAGGGGGTAGGTGAGTGTAGAGAGTAGATGACTAACTATTTTTTTATTTTTAATTTATTATAGAACTCAAAATTAGGTCAATCATATGAGACCATATATTAAGTAATTTTAACGAAGAAGGGCCTAAAATGTCTCTGAACTATGAGATTTGGTATGATATTACCTTCCATCCACTTTATGAGTGTGGAACATTAAAAATAAGAATATTTTTTATCCGAAAGATTAACATAGTGAGCATTATTGACCCAAAAGATAAACGGAGGACAATATTATACCAAATCTCATAATTCATACGCATTTTAATCCCTTCTCCGTTTTATTTATTTAAAGACTTTCAAGAATATCTAGTATTTCTTATCGCTTTGCAAAAGAGATAGTAAAATTGATTATTGATCTTATCAATACCACTTATTTAAATCAGTTTATAATAATTGAATTTCCTAATTAATATTTAATTGTCTTCAATTTATTTTAAAAACAGAATAAAGCGACAAATTAGGGTAGACTGTCTTTGAGTAAAAGTTGTGGAGACAAACACTAATGCTTGTATTAAGATATAGATTATCTATGTCACACATCTTGAGGTACATCTCTTATCTGAATTATGCTAACACAAAATATTGTGTAAATTGAGTTGTTCTTCAATAAAGTCACACATCCCAATTTAATGCCTTTAAGCTTATATCCAACTTTAGTTCATCAGTAAAAAGAAAATTATTTGATTCAAAGTCGAGAAATATTATTACTCTTTACAACAAAATGACATTCTAATGATACCAAATGAAGGAATCCATTATTTAAGGAGAATTTCAGCATGAATAACCTTAAAGAGTCTTTCAAGAGCCTCTATTTTGTTGAGAATTTTTGGAGAAATAAAGAAAAAAAGAGAAGAAGCATAATGTTTTTTTTAATATTGTTTATTTCTGAAGTCCATATTTACATGGCATAAAAAAATAATTTAGTATGTCATGTTAAATTTATTTTAATGATAAATATAGTTGAGTGATTTTTGAAGATAAAAACCTTAGATTTAGCCTCATGATTAGAGTTTGTTGGGTTCGTGTTTGTGAAGTTATAATTGAAAATCCAAGTTATATGGGAAAATAATTCAGTTGTTTTGAATTAACTTGGTGCTCTGTTTGTGGTATCCCCAGTTTGTGAGCGAACATGGAAAATATGGTTATTGAAAATTTTAAGAATTTGCAGAAGTGGCTTATTTAATTTAATGTCAAGATTACCTTCCAAATCAAAGTTCGTGTAACAAAGAAGTTCAGGCTTGTCACTTTCAAAGCATAACATATTTTTTAATATTTAATTTCTCATGTATTATTAAAAATAAAGTGAAATTTCACGTGTAGATGGTTGTATTATACACACATTGATTGGTGAGAAAAAGGATTTAAAAAATTGAGTTTCATTGAATTTAAATGTTCAATTAATAAAATCATAAATGAAAGAATTCAATTAACAACCCGAATCAACTATAAGGTTCTCTCAAACCATTTTGCATTTCATTTTGTTGAGCCTAATAAAACCTAATCAAATGCACGCACTTGTAGCAGTGCTAGTCGCTGTAGTTGGTCCACATTCTGACTTATTTTTTTCCTTGTTTTTAATACACGTACTAAATGAATTTCATTCAATATAATTTTTTATTTATTATTATGATTGTGAAGTTTTTGTCCTTTTTTTCTCTTTAGTTGAAAAAGTTATGTTGTCGCAATATCTCTATATGAAGAAGCAAAACCACAACTGTATAGTTTGAAGGAGCACCACGATTTGCTTTATCTCCAAATTTGTGATTCAATCTAATATGTTCAGATTAATCCAATCTTACCAACTGTTCAGTGGCTGTGGTTTCACCTTGGAATTTATGTCTTTACATTTGGCCACATATACAAAATAATAATAATAATATATAATTATCCCTTTTGCCTACAAAATTGCACTTACTCATTTCCTCAGCAGACTGAATTGTGAGTTGTGAACCAGGGGCTCACACAACACTTGGCTCCTCCTAACTGTAAGTCATTCCCCCTTTCTAATAAGAAGTTTATTTATTTAAAAGACTCAACTTGGATTCTATATGGGAATTGGAGAGGCCAAATTTTATGCTTTTTTCATATATGGGTATCTGAAGTTTTTTTTTTTTTTTTGATTCTGCATATTCTTTGTGTGTTTTAATTGGATGGGAAAATGATGCTCACGTACAAAGATCTTCTTTTTTTAAATTGGGGTAGGGGAAGGGGAAAATAGGGGGAGGGAATTACGAGACGGGTAGTCGACCAATTGAGCTATTAAAATTTTCTATTTTCTCTTTCTTCTGCTGTGTGTAATGGAGGCTTTTTTTGTCATCTTTCTTGATTTCCTCCAGTTGTGAATATGTGATTGACTTCTTATTCATTCATATCTAATACTTGTGCATAATGCAGTTTTTTTTTTAAGGCCCTACTGATAGATTGTCCGTAGCTTATACTATTACAGTTTTTTTTTTTTTTCAGTTTCTATTGTTGCTAAAATCAAATCATGACCCTACTCGTAGATTGTCCAAATCATGTTATATGCAATTGGATTGCCACTTTTCCTGTGCATAATATGTTTTGATTGCATTTGGGGGGTTTTATATCAGGAAGTTGTGGTATTATAATCAATGGGCTGAACCTTCTGGTCAGCACAGTAGCAAATTGTGTGCTTAATTTTCTTGTTTAACCTAAAATCTGGATTAAAGATTAACAATTAAATTTGCACCCAAGGGTGTGGCCTAGTGGTCAATGAAGTGGGTTGAGAACCATGATGTCTCAGGTTCAAAAATCCCCGCTGAGAAAACAAACTAGGTGATTTCTTGCCATCTATCATAGCCTTGGTGGACAGAGTTATGTAGTACCTGTTGCTGGTGGGAGGTAAAGATTTAACAATTAAATCTATAGAATAGGGTCAAAGGCAAGTGAATTATCTTAGTAATAGCTAACCTCCCGATAATATGAATTTGACTAAAACGATATAAGACAAACAGTGAAAAGTATGTAAATGATAAAATAAGCATGAGAGACAGAATTCTTATTAGGAACTCCGCATTTAGCTGATGAATAGTGTAGCCGAGTAAGAACACAATAACTTGTTACAATTTGAGAACTTAAGCGATATTAGTAGTGAAAATCAGATAGGATACAAGTGGGCAGAAGGGGTATACTTATAGTAACGTACTCCTAATATTTCGCTCCTCATTATGATCGTTATATGCACGTCCCGTACATAACACATACTGAGTTGTAACCGACGTAGAGGATCCCAGATATTTCGGAGTTGGCAAGTCTGGGATGCTTATCCTATCCGGACATTTGTCAACTGACCAGATGTTTGATTCCGGGATAAGACCATCTTACTCCGGTATGACGGGTTCAGGATAAGCTTGTTATAGATTCAGAGCAGACTTCCGGGGTTGTTTCCTAAACTCTTGCCGGAGCGACCTTTGATGACTTGGAGCTGACTAGACTTGCACTGTCACGCATTAACTTTCGAGTTGTCCACTTGTCGTATCCATATTTGAGCAATACATTTTCTGTTTTTTTTTTTGTTGGCGCACTATGTTTTGTTGCTTTGTAGTTATTTTTCCTTTTCACTTCTTATAGTTTTTACATATAATTGTAGGTTTTGAGCCGAGCTGCTACACTGCCAGTACGGGGCATCACTTTGCTTGGAATTTGAACTAAGGGAAAATTTTAATTCCTTATAATGACTTCTAAGCCATTAGACTATGAGAATCTGAATGAAAATGTCAAGAAGTGTCAATATGCTGTCAGAGGTGAGCTGTACCTTCGAGCTTCTGAACTTCAGAAGGAAGGGAAAAAGGTATAAGTTGTCAATTTGTTCTCATCTTTTTCCTGTAAGAGATTCTAGCTGGTGACATTTTATAGCTTGTCATGTACTGATAGGGACTAGAACTTTTAAAATAGGTATTATTGTCCCTTTACCCTCTTTGAGTCGCTCATAGTTAAATTGTCCAACATGCACTAGGAATTGTTGTCTATAAAACCTTTATCATCATGAATTTATAGGCAAACTTTAGGCAGTTTGCATGATTTGAAGCATTGAACCAGTCAGTCATATAGAGCCTAGATTGTTGCCAAACCTGTTTGAATCCCATGAACATGCATAAGAATTTATATACTACATGCTCTTCTGATGTGATGCTATAATTGAACAATTTATACAATAATAGTGACTAATCTATTCCAGAGTCTATGACCAGGATATCTTTTTGTTAATCCTAATGTTTTGTGGAATCATTTGAATGAAGACCATTAAATTCATTCCGAGTGCTTATATACTGTCTCATTGTTCCTCTTATTCTGCAGATCATCTTCACGAATGTTGGTAATCCCCATGCCCTTGGGCAGAAGCCACTGACATTTCCACGCCAGGTTTGTTGCAGTTGCTGAATGCCTGTTTTTAAGATGCTTGAGGGTTGGCTACTTGGTACAAGTAAAAAATGCTGGACTCTATATTTCAGGTCATTGCTCTCTGTCAAGCTCCATTTTTATTGGATGATCCGAATGTGGGACTCATATTCCCTGCTGATGCAATTGCAAGGGCTAGACAGTTTCTTGCAATGACTTCTGGAGGTCTAGGTATCCTTTCGCAGATAACCTTTAATTGTTACATATGCACCTCCTTGTGCTACGTCTCTTTATCCTGGCTTCCTTTCTTGCCCTTGGACGAACAAATACACAAACAAGAAATTGTTTTTGCTTTCATGTCAGAAGTTATTTCTTTCTTCATTTTTACTTTTTATGTTTTAATGATTTTCATATTTTTGCTTCACCATTTTTTCCTGCTTATAGTTTCTTCATTATGTTATGTTCGTGAAATCATGATCTAGTCTTCTTGTAAGAAGCTTTGGTGTTATTTCATGTGCAAGTCTTTAGTCTCTGTAGTTTCTTATATCCTAAAGGACTACTAACTTTTTATTCCGTCGGGGGTGGGAGGTGATCGTTGGTAGAGGCTAACTTGGGAACTGTTGAAATTGGGGCTTATGCATTTAATCCTTTCTTAGTGTACAAAAGCTAAATTAGACCACATACACTTGACTTTCTAGCTGAAGTCCCGTTTTTCAGGCTCTATCCATCACTAACTACTGGTCTGTGTTCTTGTTATGACACTCAATTGCGAGCAACACATATTATTTTGGCCCAGTTTTTGCGACAGTGATTTTTAGCAAGGGAATGATGTATTCTATATTTTCTTCTGGTAAATTAGGTGCTTATAGTGACTCCCGTGGACTTCCTGGCATTAGGAAAGAAGTTGCAGAATTCATTGAGAGACGTGATGGATATCCAAGGTTGGATTGCTCGTTCCGTTTTACTTGGTCTGGTTTGATGTCCTCAAAATTTGATTCTTGAACTGATATCTAGTTATTTTGTTTGACAGTGATCCAGAACTCATATTTCTCACGGATGGTGCCAGCAAAGGAGTGATGCAGATCTTGAACAGTGTCATTCGTGGCCCAAGCGATGGGGTAACTGATAATTTAATATGAATAGCAAGATTTTCCTCTTTGTATTTTCTGTCTCCTTTCATACATCTTGTTTTTAACTTAGACGATTCCTTCTTTTAGCACCTCCTGCTTTTTATCTTTTACAGGCGTTATCATATTATTAAATGAGTGCATATTTGTTGCTAGATATTGGTTCCTGTTCCCCAGTATCCACTATACTCTGCTTCAATACAATTATTAGGGGGTTCTCTTGTTCCTTACTACCTTGAAGAGACTGCAAACTGGGGTCTTGATATCAATGACCTTCGCCAATCAGTTGCACAGGCACGATTCAAGGGAATAACTGTGAGTATGCTGAACTTCTGCTTTCCATTACATTCAGAAAAATATGGTCTCATGTGTATGTGAATTCTGAGTATGGTTCACTGAAGTCAGTTTATTAGCAACTTTAGGCTTGGTGGATGTTAAGCCGTCTTTGTCTGTCTGCCTCAGTCCCCCCATAGCGACTCCCAAAGAAGAAAAAGAAAAGAAAATAAAAGAAAAAGAGCACGTGTGACTGAATACTACAAATATTTTCAGAAACTGGCAAAACTTAAAAAGCTATTCAATGGGACTGGTTCCTTTACTCAACACACATTTGGATATGGCTTCAAATAATATCTGAATACTCTTTTGCTTTTAATGTCCTAAAGCATCTTGTCCTCTGCATTTATCTGTACATATTTATTTCTTTGTTTCTGCCTAGGTACGAGCTATGGTGATTATAAACCCTGGGAATCCCACTGGACAATGTCTTAGTGTGGCAAATCTTAAGCAGATAATTCAATTCTGTCACCAAGAAAATTTAGTATTACTTGGAGACGAAGTTTATCAGCAAAACATTTACCAAGATGAGCGCCCCTTCATAAGTGCAAGAAAGGTATATGTGCAAAGTTTCTGCTTGAAGAATTTATTAGCCAACCAGTATTTTTAGATCCTACATACTAATTTCATGTTATTCGCGAAATATGAAGGTTTTATTGGATATGGGGCTACCCATAAGCAAGGAGCTTCAGCTTGTCTCGTTTCACACTGTCTCCAAAGGATATTGGGGTGAATGTGGACAGCGTGGAGGATACTTCGAGATGACCAACATTTCTCCAAAGGTTTGTATTTTGCTTCCAATTCAAACTGTAGAGATAGGAATATACTCCCTTCGTCCCATATTGGTTGTCCACATTACTAACAATAGCTGTCCCAAATTACTTGTCAATTTACAAAAACAAGAGAGAATGAATTAAATTTTTTCCATTTTACCTTTACAATTAGTTCTTTTCGAAAATGTAAACACTTGTTTGTAAAGTTCCAAAAAAGTTTCTGAAGGGGTAAATTAGTTAAATTATCTTTCTTATTTCTGATTTCTTAAGATGTGTGAAAGGGAAAGTGGACAACTAATATGGGACAGAGGGAGTACTTTATATTTCTTGCGCATAGTAAAGTGCTTATCCTCGGTGCCACGTTGTATGTCATGGTTTGAATTGGAAAAACTCTTGTAGCGATATTGAGAAATGTAGTGATCTCATAACAAGTTTTATTGGACTGGTGTCATAGTAGTCTTTTCTTTGTAGTGCTTATAAATGACTCATTTCACATTTTGTTGAAAGTCTTAAAGACACATTCTCCAATGTGGATTAGCTAAGAACATTGGCTAAAAAAAGAACAGAAAGGGAACAGATGATCCATATATGAGATACCAACTAGTTGGAATTAAGACTTTAGTTGTTGTTTCACTTATGTTAGGTTCAGTGTTTAGCAGGAGCTTTTAAACTCTAGTTATAGACTTGTATGTCACTGTTAAGTTAAGTGTGAGAATTAGAATTTCCCTGGTTCAAGATAACCCCAATGCCTTGAAATAGAAATTACTAGTACTGTAACCAAAATGGCCCGAATAGGGCAGAGTTGGTAGAGATGATTCAAGTAGTCATAACTAGTTTATGACTGAGACGTGGTTCGTCAATTGATTAGAATAAGTGGACCATTTCGTACTATCCACAATCGTGTAGTTTAGTTTTATTTTTAAACTATTGAGTCCCACATCGGTTGTGGGAAGAGAGATTGGACTCCTTATATGGTCATGGGCAATACTCACCCCTTGAGCTAACTTTTGTGGTTGAGTTAGGCTCAAGGTCCATTTCTTTATCATGGTATCAGAGGCAGGTTCTCCCAAATTCTTTGTTTACCCCATGTTGAGCCCCAATCTTATATTGTCCATGCTCCAAATGTCCAGTCCTTGGCATGCGGAGGGATGGGGAGGCTGTTGAGTCCCACATTGGTTGAGGGATGGGAGATTGGACTCCTTATGTGGTCTTGGGCAATCCCCACTTCTTGAGCTAGCTTTTGTGGTTGAATTAGGTTCAGGGTCCATTCTTTTAATCAAAAATTATTCACAATGGTGTGTGTTATACTGTTATGAGACATTGAAACTTACAGTCATATTATAGTCTCACAATGCAAGTTTTCTTGGTTTTTGCCTTTATGCACCTAGCACAGTTTTTCTGGTATTGGACTCTTATGTAGCTAAGACAGAACCTTCCCTTTTTTGCATTTGATGTTGCAGGCTGTTGAAGAAATATACAAGGTTGCTTCAATATCCCTCAGTCCAAATGTACCTGGACAGATATTTGTAAGTCAATTTGTACTTGTCTCCTCCGGATAATATTACGTGCTTTAAATTAAACAACATCATTTTTCAATACCAATCCACTAAGTTAGTAATGTCCTGTTCTTTTGTGTCTTACAGATGGGGCTAATGGTGAACCCCCCTAAACCTGGAGATATCTCATATGACCAATATGTCAGAGAGAGGTATGACTGCTGACAAGCCCATGAAATTCTTGAACTTTTTTTTAAGAACTGAGAAATTGGCGCAAAAAAAAACAAAACTCTTTTTTGTTTTTGATGGGGTTTTGGATATGGATTTTGAAACTATGTGGTCCCTGAGTATCTTCAATCTTTGAACTAGTGAGTTCTAAGAAATCTTAAAGTACGTCACTGGTAGGGTGGAAGAGTGGGTCCATTATCTATCGGGTTCCAAACCTTGTGCTACAGGCCCTTGGGAATTTCTCGGTAATAAAAGAAACAAAAAAAAGAGAGAAAGCTTAAAGCTATAAATACATATATGACTTTGTCACCCATTAGTATGAGAATATTCAAATAAGCAGAACCATTAGAACTACTGTGGTAGTTCGAACTTTATCAAAAGAATGCACTTTTCTCCAACATAACTCCCAGAACAACTATTAAAAGGGGGTCATTGATGATAGCACGGCTCCATGTTTTCTCCTAACTTCTGGAGTCACGTACAGTGAATACAAGTAGCTGAGTTAACGTCACACATCCTAAATCCTAATTCACTGTCTTTTCCTTTTTTCTTTGTCTTTTTGAAACTTTTTTGGATTTATATCAATATCTGTCTACCGTGATCAAGGATTTGAATCACCTATAAATCTCTTAATTTCTTTTTTCTGTCTTTTTATAATTTCTGTTATCATATGCCCACAATTCTCTTGTTCTTTAGTGATGAATATTAGTTTATTCTAATTGCAGCAAGGGTATCCTCGAGTCATTAAGGAGGAGGGCACGCATGATGACTGATGGTTTCAACAGCTGCAGAAACGTTGTTTGTAATTTCACGGAAGGCAAGTTAATAGCTCACTATGATTACCAGTGAGCTGTTATTAGTTCTTGTATTCTGTGAAATGCCAAATGAGCTCCCTTAACTTTGTGAGGAAATGTTTTCAGGTGCAATGTATTCCTTCCCGCAAATACGATTGCCTCCTAGAGCAATAGAGGCTGCAAATAAGCTTGGGAAAGTTGCCGATGTTTTCTATTGTCTGAGGCTGTTGGAAGCGACTGGCATCTCCACTGTCCCTGGTTCAGGTTTTGGTCAAAAGGAAGGGTGAGTTTTTTCTATCATATTGCTACTCCATTCACAAACCTTTTCAATGCCAAAATGTCCTTATATGCATTTCCACTGTTATTAAAAGCCATCAACTTTGTTACTTTAACTTCGTCACTTAGAGTGACACAGTGACGTGAAGTGAAGGATCATCACTTCATGGGCGAAACTGTCACGCCCCGAACCTAGGCTTGGCGGACTGGCACCTAGTGCCTTAACTTGACTGAGCGAATCCTTCTACATGAACGTAAAGCTACAACATTTGATATCATATTTATAACTTGAATGGTTGGCGTGACTCTCAATGCTGTTGTGGAAACATGGAAGTAAGAGTGAATTAAAACCTTCCTTTCATAAATTAACATAAGAAATCCGTTAAACATATACATAGTTGCAAATCCATACTAAAGATTATGTGAGTTGATTTCAAAGCATATGCATGATTTATGTCCACTAGTCCATGAAGCCTCTAATACATGACATCTGAATAGAAATACCGGGACAAGGCCCCGGTATACCTAAAAAGAAGATCTAAATACATCAAGACATGAACTGGCCCAGTTAAGAAGTGGGGCTCACCAACACTACCTGAATACGGAGTGAGACGCCTATCTAGGAAGCCTGTCACTCTGAACACTTGAGCCTTCATTGTGAAATGTAGCGCCCCCGACAAATAGGGGCGTAAGTACATATGGAATAGTACTCATATGATAATGTCATAATCAACTCAATATAAGAATATAAGAACACATACTTCACTTTATAGAAACATAAACTTCTTGTTTTTCGCTTACCTCCCCCTTCCCTCGGAGTTTCTTTCTTTTGCTCCACTGAGAGACCTCAGTTGGTTTTGGTTGTGTGGGGAAAATAGAAATTAAGATGTTACTAGTATTTTGTAACGCGTTAAAATAGGTTATTGTGGGATTGATTGTAAGTTTATGAACAATGTAGGGTGTTCCACCTAAGGACAACCATCTTGCCAGCTGAAGAAGACATGCCTGGAATAATGGAAAGTTTCAAAAAGTTCAATGATGAATTCATGGAGAAATATGAAGACCACAGAGGCTATTCCAGGA
Organism: Jaltomata sinuosa; assembly: GCA_003996215.1. NCBI lineage: Eukaryota > Viridiplantae > Streptophyta > Magnoliopsida > Solanales > Solanaceae > Jaltomata > Jaltomata sinuosa. Next base: position 223,110 of record QJPP01007492.1, on the reverse strand, counting down.
TGTAATAGAAAAAGAAGATTGGAATATTTATTGTATATGTTTTTCCTTACAACTACTGCAACTCTTTTCACAAACAAATTATTGTACACTACTTGACAAGGACCTCTTCTGTTCCCCCCTCCTCTTTTTAGCCTTCATTTATGTTATATATATGACTTACTAGATTTACCAAGTGGCTGTATAGATTTTCCTTTTCCCTTCTGCATTTAATTTTATTTTAAACTAGTAAACATAACCGCGCTTCGCGCGGTACATAAATAGATTTTAAAATCTACTTTTATGCATATAATCAAGAAGAAAATAAATATTTCTTTCAAGAATATAAATTAATACATATAGAGAGAGCGCATAAATAAGTAACATCTTTCATTATCAGATTCTCTTCTACAAATGAATACTATCAAGAAAATTTCACTTTTAAATATATATATGAGTATATGCGTGTGTATATAATCCACTAACTAATCCCTTACACTTTGTTTAGATGATTGTTACTTATCGTATTGTATTGTTTCATTACTATTCATATCATGTTTGTTTTGATTGTTACTTAAAACATATAGTTTGATATGATTTAATTTCATGATTATGTAATCATGAAAAGCTCCATTTTATGCAACCAACTATTTGGTATGTCATTTTTTTTTCATTTTACCTTTACTTATTATTTAATATTCATATTTTATTTTTTATCCTACCTTTTTATAGTAGCCCTATCCCGTATCTTACTTTTCTAGTAGGTTTTATCTTTCAAATTATTGATGTGTGAGATTATGTAATGACAGGAAACAATATAATTTATTCTAATATTGTATTCATTAAAACAATACAGTACGATACAATACAATACGATACATTATGAAACAATATGTAACAACTATTCAGATAGAGAATTAGTGAATAATAATATATTTAAGATCAGATATATATGTATTCAATTCATTTTCATTATGTAGTGCAAAAATTATTTTCCCTAATATTTTCTTAATTCAAACAAAAGAGAAATGCTCGGCAATCTAATTGCATTTTCTATTACACACCTTTTCCTGTTGTTTTCGACTTTTCGTTTGTATCGTTTCTAATTCTTAATCTCTTTCTCAACTTCATTCTTTATAAGGTCTTATATTCAAGAAAAAAATAATTAATTCCTTTCCATCATCTTTTGTTTTGTTCTTTTTCTTACTCTTTTTTGTTCTTCTCTCATCCCCTTTTCTCCCTTTCAGATTATTTTATGCGTACACATCTTTATTTATTTCATTTATAATTCTCTCCAAGCTATTTAAACTCTTTCTTTCTTGATATTTCAATATATCCATCACCTATATTATAATTGTAAAAATTCGTATATATGTAAAAATAAAATAAAAAAGTAGATCAGCTAACGTAGCAAGGGATTCCAAAAAAAAGGGAAAAGTCGTAAAAGAAATATGAAAAAAATGATGATGGAAGTCTGAACACGTTCTTGTATGTACTTTTGCCAAGTTCGTTTTTCTGCTCCTTCAATTCATAAAGCAAATTCTTTAAAAAAGAATATCACAATTATGACCTGCATGTTTTCTTCTGAAACACTTTTTTCACTACTCATCTTCCTCCGGTAATAAAGAAGTTACAAGGCTTGTTTAATTTTGTCGCCAAATGAATAGATCAATTAAATAGAAAAAAAAAACATAGTAGTAAAAGACTTTAGGCAAGAAAACTTGTTAAAAAATTAATAAAAAGATATTCTGATGTAAAAGAGTTAAAACTTTATTTCTTCTACTCGCTTTTTTTTTTAACCTCTCGCTAAGTGCTTTCGCTTTTTTTACTTCCTTAATAACTGGAACTCACAATCTCAAAAGTGGGAGGTGAGCGGTGTTTACCATCTGAGCGATTCTATTTTGTCCTTTGCTTGTCTCTTTTCCTTTTGTTACAAAGAAACGTTACACTCAAATTAACATTCATTGTTCTTTAACTGAGTACACTAATCAAAGAAAAAATAATAAAAAATGTTAAGACTTTTCTGGACAAGATGAGAGGAAACAATTAAGTAAAAGATAAAAAATTAAATGAGTATTCTAATTTAAAAGAAATAACACGTTATTCTCATGCTTCACTCTTTTTTCTTATGTTTCAGAGAAAGGTTTTAAGCATCCATGATTAGCTATGTAATTTAAAATTTTAAATAAAATTACTAAAAAAAAATTGAACAATCTGAGGAACAATATTAGCAGTAATATGGAGATATTTTAATAAAATAACTCAGTGATATTTGTAAAGAAACTCTCTTTGCTCCTGTCTCCTTCGCTAGAATAGAATCGATGCCAAAGATTCATAACTTATCACTAATTAGAAAAAATAATTTGCCATAAACAATAAAAATAAATAAAATCAACAATTATATTTATAAAGATAAAGAACGTGTGTGCACAATATGAAATGATAAAATTCACAAACATGGATGAAAACAAATATAAGTAGGTCTCCATATAAGCTGAAAAATTTCTATGTGCACTACTTGTTAATGAAGAATGAAAGCCAAACAACACAGCCATCAAAGAATTTTGGATGAAAAACAAAACAAAAATGATATAAAGAGAAAAAAATCATTACAACAAATATAAAAGCAAAAAGATCAACCAATTTTTTATTTTATAACCATGAGGTACTAAAAAGATAAGTTACATGGAAGGGGAAGAGGTAGGTATAATACATCATTATCTCTATAACAGGAATTACAATCCTCAAATGGGTGTCTTTTTGTGGGATTTTATAACAGCTTTATCACGTTATTGTCATTAAGAGTTTTTCTTAATTGTAGTTATTTGAGTTTTATTACAAAAAGACTTAATTTAGCATTAAGGGGATGCTTCTACGTGGGTTCGTTCAGATTTGATTGTGCTTTATTGCATTTGATTATTTAATTGGAGTTTTATTGATAATCCATTATATATTGTAGCAGAAATTAATTCAAAAATGCAAAAAAAAAAAAGTGAGAAAAATATCAAAAAAGGAAGAAAAAAGATAAATATGAATGGAGGTCATAGAGAGGTGTCACATCACCTTGTCTATAACCCTCCTTTATATATATATAGATTAGTAATCAGACCATATTATATAAAAACATCGTTGGCTTTAAGTAGGCGTTTGGCCATGCAATTTGGAGCTCAAATTTGATGTTTTGATTTGAACGTCAATGTTTGTATATGACATCTTAAAACTTTTAACTTTAATTTGAAATTTTGATTTCAAATCTCAAATTAGGATTTCAATTTTAAGTTTGTGCTTTTAATTTTTTTAATTTAAAACTTGATTGATAAGTTTATATTTTGTAGAAAAGACTCATGCTCGATGTGAAGAGATTGTCCATACATGTGAGAATTATATTAAGAATAACTAGTTATTGTTGATTTATTGGACTAGTGAATCTTTGTAAAATTATGTGTATTTGAAAACTTGTAAAAACATGTAATTGCAAGCATTTATTTATAAAAGGGACATGAAAATGTGCGATTTGTTAATGTGGCGTCTTAGGATATTGTGATACCTTGTTATGAATCGTGGGTTGCTCATTCCGGTAAAATTTAAAAAATATTAATAATTTTCACAAATCACAGAATTTTCATATTTAATATGTTGAATTTTCTTCGTCACGACATTTTTGAACACTAGAGGTTATGATTCTACTTAATATATTCTGGTCCAAAGTCAAAACTAAGCAATCCAAATCCCACTCCTTCTGTACAAGGAATAATAATGGTAAATGAAATTCAAAGCTCTTGTATGACTATAGTTACATATGTTGGAAAATAATTTTATATTTTAAAAAGAATTATTACTTTCTAATATTATTATTTTTGACTATGATAACAAGTTATTTATGAGGCTTAATCAATTATATTCATGAGTCATTATTTTGTATAACTATAATATTTTTTATGGTCTTTGTAACAAATTTTTTGTCATTCATTGACAATACTCTATTCTTGAAAGAGTATTCATTAGCCTCATAATTATCCTTTAATCCTCTTTATTTCTTTGATCATTTTTACTATCTTTAATGTTCTTATCATCTTATGGCTGTTGAAAGACTTGGTCTTCTCAAGTATATATATATATACTAAGTGAGTAAAAGATATACAGTGAGAGATTTTTTCCTCCTACATAGGGAGTATTATACTTCCTCATATATTTGAGTATGCTGATTTTTCTGTATTTGTTAATCTTTGTTAGATTCTAGCTCCTAGTTTATACTAAAAGAGCTTGTTGAATCCTGGGGGATACACAAATATCCTTAAGGACAATGTCACTTGATATGCCTCAAGCTATGAGAATTTCAACAAATATTCATGACGGAGAATCCTTACAAATGTTCGTGATGAAGAATCTCTACAAGCGATTGTGATGAAGTAATTTTCGTAAGATTTTCAACAAACATATTCGTCTGATAATTTTACTCCCAAAAATCTATTTCGATTATTTAATGATTTTTACTTCCGTAAAGTAAGTTTTCAAAGGAACTTTCTTGACATTTTAATAAGTTTATATTTGAATATATAATCTTTGTAGTTTCTTTTTAGGTATGTAATGTATATACGAGAAGGATATTCATATGAATAATGATTTTCCGAAAGTATTTTCTTATCATTAAAATGTTTTACTACTAAAAGACTCTTGACAACACCTAAAAAGAGCAATACATATAAATGATATTTCGAAGTTTGAACTTTTCAAGAAGGTACTAAAAAATACAATGGCAGTGCTTCTTTCTTTATTGAACAAGGTTTATCAGCTAACCTACCATTATTTATTATTTGATAGAATGCACTATTTCTAAATAATATTGGCGGCAAAAACTGAATGAGATATGTATTAAATATAACACAAATGTTAAGATTTTTAAATAAAGTACCTAGCCCATTATTTGCAGAGATTATGAGTGTTCGAAAAGCTCTTATAGGATGGTTGAAGAGCGATTTTGCTAATAGTCGTGGTGTAATTGAGACAGATAATTAACTAGTTCATCAACTTCATAAAGAAAATATTTAAGTAATTTTAATTTTAATTCTCTTGTTTATGATTGTAAGACACTAATGAGAGACTTTCAATTAATCTATTTTTCTAGTTAAAAAATCAGCGAATCAAAATATTCATGCTTAGCTTTAACTAGGATGACTGTTTCTATATTTGGTTCGATAGAATAAGGGTCTGTCCCACATTTTTTTATTTTTGATGAACTCACTTTTAATTTGAATAATAATTGAGAAGGAATTTCTTCTTCTTTTTTTACTTGAAATTTTTTGTATTCAAACGGGTTCTAAATCTAAAAAGTAAATAGTTTTCCTTAAAAGAATTGGTCATTCAAATTTTAAATTTATCACGTAAAATTTATTTTTAATTTTTTTGCTATATAAATGTCATTCAATATTAAAGTTTATTTTACAAAAATCACTTTTTTTATTTTATATCACATGACAGTCATCCAACCTTAAAGTTTATCACACAAAAGTCATTTGTTTCATATAAAGTCATTCAATTTTGCGTAAGTTAAAGGTAAATTTCGATTGAATTTTTATGTTTTATATTAAAAATATGATATGACACTCCAAAATAGTTAATTAGCTCAATATAACATATTAAATGTAATGAATTAATTTTAGATACCTACTTCAAAGAGTTTATAAAATTACTTTTACCTCCTTATTTGTTTTTTTAATAACAATTTGAAGTCGTCGATCATATCAAGCTTATAGCTTTTGTGTTTGTTATTGAATTCTTGATTCTCTGAGGACAAATTTTTGACACTACAAGAAAACATAAAATTAGCTATAAAATTTGTGTGTAATCCCCCAGCTACTTCATCGCTAAAAAGCTCCGAACAAATTGAATTTTCTTATAATTTGTCATTAAATCGTAACTAAATGAAATTATCATAAATTTTTTGTTGTTTAGCTATGAAAATTTTATCCATCTCTAATTTCTTGTTTTTTAGTAGTGGACTAACTAAAAAGAGTGTTTATGAAATTTCTCTTTTTATATTTAGTAAATTTTGAATTTCAATATCCTATATAACAAATTTAAGACCACAAAATTTAAAAAATTACCCACATTTTTAATTTAAGATTACAAAATTTAAATTTTGAACCTCCATACTTAATCCTAAGACATTTAAATTGAAACAAGAGGAAATATTTAAGAAAAAATTAGTTAAACTTATTTACACCCAAATTGACCAACTTACCCCAACTTACCACAAATTACCCGAAATAGCCTAAAATCTATAAATTTGTACATTTCGGACACATACACTCGGCATACACTCGGCATTTCTCTTCTTGTTCTTCTTCCTCAGTCCTTCTCTTCTTGTTCTTCTTCCTCCGTCCTTCTCTTTCTTCTTCTTCGTCCTCCCTTCTTCTTCTTCCTCCCTCTTTCTTCTTCTTCATTGTTTTCTCTTTTTCTTTAAAATTCGACGTACCGTAAATGTGAATCGTTTCTAGCGAATTATATGTCAAAAGACTCGAAACATTGACAGGAGTTCATATCTAAAATTTGGGACTGTTTAGAGGAGATTGGAGTTGGACGGGATCAAAAGAAATTGCAAACCAAGTTCTTTTAGTGGCTGTTGCAGTTGAAATTAGGCCAAGCTTCTTGCATTGTCTTAATGACGGGCTTAATGCCTCTACTTCCACAATTCAAACTTAAATTTGCACTTCTTCATCACTCCTTTCCCACTAAATATCACATGACTTTGCAAATTAAAATTTAAATAGATGAAAGAAATTATCTAGAATAGTATTTTTTCTTTATTATATAAAATGTTGGACTAAAAATAAGAAATACATAAGACGTCTAGAGGCCGTCATTAAAACAATGCAAGTCCTTGAACTAAATTAGAGAAGGGAAACATGAAAAGTGATTTAATAACTTTCTTATTTTTCAAAGTGATTATAACACCTTGCATATCTATATATACACATAGTTATGCATCATATATATATGATTTATATACGATCAATACATTACATATATTTATAATTATTTTTTATTGTACATTTTTGATACATACTTATATATCATATATACACATTTAACACCATTTATACAATATCGATATATTACATATACATGATATAACTATTTATATAATATCGATACATTATATATTCATTAAGTATACATAAAATATACACACGATACAATATTGATACATTACATATACACTACATAACTATTTTATACAATATTGATACATTACATATACATTGCATATACAACATTCGAGAAATTATATATGAATTTCCCTCAGTGATTAATAGAATTAATAAAACTATCAGTTACCAAAATAAAAAAAAAGGTTCCATTTAGCCACGGTTTTTATACAGTTTAGCCACAGTTTGACCGTGGCTAAAATGCGCGTCTTTTGACTTCTCGTTTTTTTTTTTTTTGTAATTAAACATATGGCTATATTTATTGTAAACTAACTAGTATACGTACTCGCGCGATGCACGATTATTATAAGAGACGAAATTATTATCTTAAAATTTTATTATTTTCTCAATTGTAAAACTTAAGTCATTTGATCCACGACTATTTATTAATGTAGGCGTTAACTAATCGATTAATAACTTAAAGCTTGTGATTGACAATCGAGCCACCCATCATGAGTGAGCTAGTTTAAAGAAAGGAAATTGTAAGAGTTGCTTTGCGAAAATGATAATCAACCGACGTATCCAAAGATATTTGTATATGATATATATTTATTTTCTCTCTGTTTATCCATGTCTTATGTTCACTATATTTTAAGGTAGAATTTTTTTTTACAATTTTTATATAAATCATATGTGAGCATTTAGAATTTAGACCTAATAAATTTTCAGGATTATATTAATTATCGTATAACTTTTATTCTTCAAATAAATACAAAAACAATACAATGAATGTCTTGTAATGCATTCGAAATGGTAGATTGAAATATACCATGTCATTTTATTTTCATAGAACCAATATAAGAGAATAGGCATTGTAAGAGTCATGTCGTTTTAGGACCTATCACATTTGCACCACGTTCAATATCCATTTTTTTATATGATTTTGTTATCTTGATTTGATTCTTTTTGCTTTGAAATTGAAATTAATACTATTCATAATCATGATATTTCCAAAAAATATTAACACAAACACAATGCGTGAATAATATTGGAGAATACTGATCATGTTGAATTTCAGATTGACTTATTAATTATTTGGACATGTTATGTCATATTATTTTAATAATATTCTACTAATTTCTTCAATGCAATGAAATTAAAGGGTGAGATGATATAGTCCTCAATTAGCGACCAAATAAAGTTATGTTTTTTATTTTTATTTAATACATTAATTACTATTTTGTGTAGCGATAAATTCAAGATAATATATGCTTTTAAACACTTGTCTTTGTATTCGAATTCGAAAATTTATCTTTGAGTTATCAATTTAATTTTTTTTAAATAAATTTTATTAAGTTTGTCTTAATCTGCCATGTGTCATATTCTTAACGCGCGATCAATATCTATAATTTTATCTGCAGTTAAATTATAATAAATTATAATTAGAAATAAAACTTTATTTCTCTGTATATGTCAAAACCCTTTTTTAAAGAAAATTATCAAACACAAATTATTTTGTTCATACTAACAAAGTATCTCTTTGAATAAATTAACTTTATGTTTATAGGGAGAATTTGCAAATTTTAGCTTCAAAAATGAAAATCTTACTTTAATTGCTACTGAAATTCTTTTAAACCTATTTTATTTAAAAAAAATATTTTTCTTAAGCGAAAAACATTAAAATCGCATGCTATTATTGTAATTTTGGAAAAAGATGATGAACGAAGCTTAAACATTGTCAATATTTTAAATTACATATGCTTCAGGTGTATTCTATCTATGTTCTTTTTTTTATTATTATTATTATTTACCACTTGTGCAATTTCAAGACAATGAATATAATTTTTTTGAAAATGTTAATCAATATATCTATTAAAAGAAAAAAACATACATGCATTCATAATAGTCATATAAGTTAGTATACCAAAAGAAAAAAGAAAAAAAAGCAAACAAAATAATATTTTATTTGCACAATGATCCTGAGATATAATAATAATAATAATAATAATAATAATAATAATAATAATAATAATAATAATAATAATAATAATAATAATAATATAATAATAATAATAATAATATAATAATAATTATAATAGTAATAATAATAATAGTTATAATAATTAATAATAATAATAATAATAATAATAATAATACATAATAATAATAATAATAATAATAATAATATATAATAATAATAATAATAATAATAATAATAATAATAATAATAATAATAATAAATAATAATAATAATATATAATAATAATAATAATAATATAATATAATAATAATAATATAAAATAATAATAATAAATAATAATAATAATAATAATAATAATATAATAATAATAATAATAATAATAATAATAATAAAATAATAATAATAATAATAATAATAATAATAATAATAATATAATATAATAATAATAATAATAATAATAATAATAATCTAATAATAATAATAAATAATAATAATAATAATAATAATAATAATAATAATATATAATAATAATAATAATAATAATGAATAATAATAATAAATAATAATAATAAAATAATAATAATAATAATAATAATAATAATAATAATAATAATAATAATAATAATAATAATAATAATAATAATAATAATAATAATAATAATAATAATCTATATCTATATCTATATCTATATTATTATCTATATATAATTAATAAGAGGATAGTTTGCCTAAGATGTTGACAAGTGTTTGTTCATGAACTTGACACGTGTAAGAAATTGGGACATTTTAGTTAAGTTAGTTAATTGTTAGTTAGTAATTACTTTATTCGCTTACTGATTTTAAAATTATTAAAATACAATCTTAAAACAGTAATTACTTTATTTTGTTTAATGTATTCTTTTTATATAAAAAAAATGTAAATTTGATCTAATTTTTACAAGTCACAAAAAATTAGGATCTATGAATTACTGTTTCTACCCTTTTAATTTAATTAAAAAAAATATTAAATTCAATTAAAAAGGAAGTTTTAAAACCTCCAAACTTTCACTTACCACTTTTCCCTTTTCTCGATCACAACTACTTCAAACTTAACCAAATACATAAACTGATCAATAAATACACAGTAAAACTTCTACATAACTTTTAACTTACAGTAAAAGATAATTATTAGATTTACTTTATTTTGTTTAATGTATTTTTTTAAAATAAAAAAAAAGGTAAATTCAATCTTTACTTTACAAGTCCCAAAAAATTTAATTCTATGGATTATGTTTCTACCCTTTTAATTTAATTAAAAAAATAAATATTAAATTCAAATAAAATAAAAATACATTTAAGAGAGTAAAACTTCAACATAACTTTTTAAAGGAAACAGTTATTACAATTAAAATAAAATTCATATACATTTAAAAGAGTAAAACTGTTTACATAATTTTTAAATACAATAAAAAAAACAGTTATTACAATTAAATATTTTCTTTAATGTGTTTACTATAAACAAAAACACTTATAATTAAAAATTAAATTGACAATTTCTACCCTTTTACGATTTTTAAAAAATATAGATTACATTCAAATTTTCCTAAACATTAAAACTTCTACATTTTTTAAATCTACAGTAAAAAAAGTAATTAAAAAGGAAGTTTTAAAACCTCCAAACTTCCACTTACCACTTTCCCCTTTTCTCGATCACAACCTCTTCAAACTTAACCAAATACATAAACTGATCAATACATATCGTATATACTACACATCAACTCATATCTTTCAACATTCTGAAAGTAATTTTTTTTTTCACAATGTCTGACTTTATCGAGGATATAACAATCACAAAAATGCAGTGAAAATTGAAAATTTTGGTAGTTCGTCTTTGAAAAGTTAAAGATGGTTATAATCCAGATGCTACTTTCGCAATTTCCTTAATTCTACGGGATCAAAAGGTATTGTAAATATATGATATGTATGACTCACTATCATATATCTGTTACTATTAATGATTATTACAATTCATATTTTTAATAGGGTGATCGGATACAAGGATATATCAACAAATCGGTCCTCAATCAATTTAAATCAAATATTAAGGAACGAGGGTTATATTTTATGGAGAACTTCATTGTTTGTAAAAACAATCAGAAGATTTGTGCCACAAAATATAAGTTGTGGCTTACTTTTACTCAACGAACAATTGTGGCTGAAACATCTGATCCACTTTTTTCAGTGAATTTCTTTAACCTGCGACCATTCAATCAATTGATAACTAAAGTTGATTTGAACGAGACGAAATTATTTGGTAAAATAATGACGACCTTAAGTATTTAAATATTACATCTTTTTAAAAATTTATATAACTTATTTTAATATTTTAGATGTGATCGGAGAAATCGTCAGTTTCTCACAGATACCGACACAAAATATAGGAGGAACTTCGAGAAAGTTTATTAATGTGGAACTTGAAGATGATGAGTAAGACTATACACTCAGTTGCTTATTACACATTGTTCTTATAAATAAAATAATATTAACATATCTATTGTGTATTGCAGAAACAACAGGCTATCTTCTACATTTTGGGGAGAATTTATTGACCAAATTGTACCCCACCTTCTAAGTCCCGATAATCAACCTATTATTGTTATAATGCAACTGATTCAGGCAAAATAATTTTAGGGTAAATGTTACATGCTTCAATTTCTTTTATAAAATATATTCATTATATCTCAATCATATTCTATTTTACAGATTCATATTCGGTGCGCAATACTTGAAATACATCAAAATTTTAGATTAATCCGACAGATCATCAATCTGAAGAGTTTAAAAAATGATTTAATATACAAATTTTTGTCATCGACATATGTACTCAAATTCTATAATTCAATCTATGTGTTTCTCATTTAATATTATATATATGCAAATTACTTTCTACCCGGGATATAAACTCTGACAGACTGACTCAAACCATCTCAACACAAAGTTAACTCTATCTCTGATGAATTAGCCAAAGGGATTGTTCAAGTTCAAACAATTTCCAAATTACTGAAACTAACGCAAGTCAGTAAATTATTTTGCTTTATTATTTATTAATTTATATATTTATACATATATAGAAGTTAGTTATTGATATAACTATTTAACAGGAAGGTTCACACTGCTGGATTGTTGCAACTACTGAACTGTTACAACTTGATAGAGGTTGGTCGTATATGAGGTGCAATAAGTGTAAAAGAAAATCAGAACAAGTGAAAAATATTTATGTTTGCACAAATCAGAAATGTAAACATGAAGACTCTACAGCGATAATCAGGTAATAATTTAATTTTTACTTCATTATTCTCTTAAAGTATACATCTTTAATTTATTTAAATATTTCAATTATTTAGGCATAGAATTCAGGTTCAGGCCATTGATATTACTGGATCTATTTCATTTTTAATCTGGGACAGTGATGCAATGTTTCTACTTGGCAAGTCAACTAAAGAATTGAAAGAAGGATTACATGAGGTATATCACTTTTATTATTCAAAAAAATTGTTAATTAACACGTTCTCTAACACAAAAAAATATTGTAGAAGACTGCCGTTGGTGATGAACCTTCCTATCCAATGGAATTGGATAATATTCTACAACGAAAGTTCATGTTTAAAGTCATTGTCAAAAGTGCAAACATTCATAATCACGATGAGGTGTATAGTGTACTTAAGCTTACCAATGATGAGGAGCTGATGTTGAAATATGCTCCTGACGAAGTAGATGCTCAAACTGTATGTCTCCATCTCTCACAAACCTATAATCATTGCATACTCAGTAATAGTTTCAAACTTATATTTTTTTTAAAAAATTATAGGACTCTGAATTTAACAATATTCAAATTATGGACGGAGAGAAGAAAAGCAAGGTAAATATATACAATACATACAATGACTATGATTAACATACTTTATGTTATGCAAAACTTAAATTTTTTAAATGTTGTCTTTCTTTATTGTATAGGAATCTATTGACGATAATGATATGACGTCTCCTTTGAAGACGTATGACAAGAGGACTAGATCCTCTAATAAGGATAAATCTGTCGTATTAGATGATGACTTGAATTGCCAACTCTCCAGCAACCTCCAGCAACCAGGTTCGCAGAATTGCTAAGAAGGAAAAGAATACTTGATCTTCAGCTAGAAGTTTTTTAAGAATAGTTATGTTTATCAACTTCTTTAAGAACAATTATGTTTATCATTAGTTAGAATTATAAGTTTTTAATTTTCATATTGTTATTTTTTATAACTAATCTGATGTTTAAAAGTTCTCATTTAGTAGTTATTTATACAACTATTTTCAGTATCGTCGATTATACAAGCAATAACTTAAAGGTAAATGAATAGATATGATCACGTATAAATTAAAAGAAAAGAATAGTGAACCTCATTATATGTTACTGCTAAAATAGATATTGTAGACGAAGAGATAAAAGTAGTAAGCAAATGAAATAACAATTTAGAAGAACAACACAATTTTGTTAAATCTTGAAACACAAATCAACAAAATAGCATACCATGTTTCTAAATAGCATTAAATGTTCAGGTATTCCTAATCACTCTATCACAATGAAGGTAGGTGTTCCTGTGATGTTGTTAAGAAAATAGAACTGACATAAGACTAAAGAATTTTGGATATAAACTCCATTCAAGTACCTGATGAACAAATAAATTTGAGACCTTCCAATCCACATGATTGAAGAACTAGCGGTATTTCTGGGGCCATTGCGAACTGAGATTTTCGTAGTGTTCTTTCTATATCCAGTAGCACATCAATTACCTACAATTGAATGTCATACTTGAAAAATGCATTATGATAAGATAACTTAATTAGAAAACATCACCATAAGGTCCATTTAACACAAAGATTTTATGTAGACAACCCTGAAAGCAATGTCCAATTAGGAGGTTGAGGAAAATTTGAGAAACACGTGCAGTGCTTAGAAAATGAGTTGTGCGCATTTTACATATACCATTAGAATCACGATTATAAAAATTATCTATTTTTTTATTCATTTATTTTAAGATTGACTCATCAGAGATTTTCACAGAGCAAAAAGCTCAAACCTGCCCAAGCCTCAATGACATCAATCGACTCTAAACAAACTGAAAAGGTCTACCAGATTCAAGAAGCATACAAGAACTAGCCTGATGCTACTCACATGGTGGTGAGGCTACAAAAAAGCATTCTATAACAAGGTTGTGTAGAACTTGGTTGACTAGTGATCTGGTATTATATATAATTATGGCAAACTCCACAAGCTGCTTCAGTTTTCATCACAAGATTGACAAAAGCTTTAGTTATTGTTTTAAAAGAAGCAAAATGTTTGATTAAAAAAACCTTTTGCAAAGTTAAAGAGGAAGTTCACTCGCAGAAATGAGACAGAGCCAGTTACACCCAAATCTTAACAGCTTCATTAGTCCATAACTTATCAGACATGTTTTTTCACTCAGGGATTACATAATCCTCCTACAAAGTCCAACAACATGGAGACAACATAATTTTTAGCTAAACACATACGAAGAAATTCACCTCCAAGCATTAAACTATCAAAATATAAAATTAAATAAAAACGCCCCCCAAAAAATAAAAGAATCATCTAAGTATACGGTATACCTACATAAATACACATCTCATAACCAGATATCTGACACTCTTGCATGCATCAGGAAAAATGATCACCATAGGTTCTTTAAATTGGGGAACAAAAAGAACAAAGAAAATCACCAAAGATATACATGGAGCTACAAAGCAAGAAATCTGTCCCCAAATCTCACTAAAAATAGTTCAGATAGCTGTAAATAGCAAATCAAATATGAGAAAATAAAGATCTTACCTCAAATCTGAAAAATTCAGCTAGACTATTCATTGGAGAAAAGATCTACAATCTCTACGTGAAAATGAAGCTTCTAAATTCAAAATTGATTAATTCTTTCAATGATGGACACAAGAACTCTAAAGTATCTCACAATTCCTATTCACAACACATCAAAATATTTTATCAGAGAAAAATAAATCTGAACTGAAGTAAAATAAATATTGAACAGCTAAGAAAAAATTGTATTCTACCAATTAGATGCTCTTGATTTTCTTCTGCGTGAGTATTTCCCTTTAACTCAAATTCAAAGATAACAAAAAGAAGCAGACGAGTTTTTATTTTTTTTAGAAATGGATCTTCATGACTCTTATTTTTTGGTAGAGGAGTATGTTGTTGGATTCCTTCAGTATGAGAGAAAATGCACAGAAGCAAATGAATCTTCTAGACACAAAAGGTACAAATATTAATTATCTTCAGACAAAGTACAAATATTTTCTAATTAATTAAGACCCGTTTGACATTAAAAACAAAAAATTATTCACTTTATTTAGTATTCACTTTAAAGTTAAAAATATAATTGAAGTTGTGTTTGACCATAGTACTTTTAAAAATATTTTAGACTATTGAGTTTGAATAGTATTTATAAATAAAGTGAGAGAAAAAATTGAATCCAAAAATATTGAATACACCTTAAGAGGTATTTTTTGAAAAATTAAAAATTGTGAAAATATATTTCAAAATATGTTTTTGATTTTCATGGCCAAACAAATATTCTGAAATAAAGTGAAAACATATTCCTAAATATTGTGAATAATATTTATGGCTAAACGCCTACTTAATTTTCTATTGTATTTTTTAAAAAGTATTGGGCCTGAACTGGGTTTGGGCCAAACCAGTTAAATTACACCTTATATTTTAAAATGCCTTTTTATATGTACACACACAAGATTTAAATTATATTTTTTAATTCTAAGTTGAGAAGGAAGTTATAAATAAATAAATTATATTATATGATTTGTTAGTTTAGGCTTAATGTAGTTAATTTTATATTTGAAATGGAATATAATTTTTTAAAATTTAAATTTAAAAATAAATAATATATTTTTAAAATTGAATTATAAGTTGGGAAGAAAATTATAATTAAATAAAATTATGTAATATATATAAGAAGAGTATTAAAGCAGGTCTCTAAACTAAACTTCCCCATTAACTCACAAACACTCATATATTATCACGGTTTTACAGTTTAAAACAAAAAAACGGACTCCTTATTTGTAGTAACTAAATACAATTTCTTATCTGTTTATTTTATTTTATTTTTAAGTGTTGTATTTATTGCTATCAATATCCTAATTCATATGTACTAAACAGTTTTAAGTTTTTGAATTTTATAGATAACTGATTTACACAGTTAAAGTTTGATCATTATCTTAATTATTCATCTTAACTGTACCACAATAATTCCTTCTCTCCTCTTCTTTTCTTTGCACATGTAAATCCTTATTTCTTCCTTTTCCTTCCCTAGAAGTCCAAGTATATCCGTTTTTCTTTATTTAGAATTTCTCTGTTCTCTTTCATATTTGTTTCCTGTTTTATATATCTCTTTTTTGTTACTACTTCTTATTTTATTCATTTATTTCATGTTTGATTCATATTTTATCTCTCCTTTATTATATTTCTTTTGCTATTTGAATTTTGTTCCTCTTTCACTTTTGGGATTTGTTTGTTTTATTTTATAAATTGATAAATACAGGTTCGAAAATAAATACAGATAAATGGATAATCATCATTCTTACATTCTTACTATTTTAATAAGAATAAAGGTTTGAACTATCTTCTCGATTCAAAGGGCTTTATTTTTTTTTGACTCTCAATCCATTTTATTTTAATAGGGTTACGTGATATATAATATGTGTTGCATGCAAAATATTTCTTTCACATTTTATGGGAATAGAATTTATGCGATTTACTTTTCTTTTTTTGTACAGGTGCTAATCATTTTTAATGCATCGGCTATGAGGGGATTTAAACAATTCTTTATCTAGATTGCCTTGCCATAAAAATAAAAATACTCACATACATTACTAATTAACCTTAGATGTTAACCAATTATACATTAAAATTAAAATCATTGATGTTTATTTTATGTATATGTTTTCACGTTTTTTGTACATGAAGAAAAGTATAAGTTTTTTTCTTATGCTACTTCAACACAAGATTAGATGTTCTTTTTTGACCTATATAATTTTATTATTGAATCAAAAAATTCTATGATTAAGTAGATTTTTAACTATAACTATATGGAGATATTTGAGTAAGTAGATTTTTTATTGCTGTAAAAAAATAATAGAAAAAATCCTATATGCAGATTATCATAAAAAATATTAAGAGTCCCAAAAATCTACATCTATTATAATGATGAGAAAAAATATAATCTTAAATTTTTAATTAAATATAAATTTCTTTATAAAACAAGTAGTAAGACTTTATTTTTCTCCTTTTATTGATGATTATTACTTTTATTCGTGTATATCAAGTTTCTTATGATGAATATATAATTACAGATTCATTGTACAATATTAACTTCGATTTTCTTGATGAATTTCAGGCCTTACAATATTGAATTTTACATGAATGGCGATGATCAATGTCTTGAATGTGATAGCGAGAACAAAAGGTAAGAATATAGTTCAACTCTTGAAAATTATTTACAATTAATTTGGTTATTAGTACTTCATGATAAGAATGATTATCATATTAATAAAGTAATCAACTAATGAATCACGTGTAATTTTTTAATAATTAAAATTATAAAAGGATAAAGTTTATTTCAATTTGAACTGAAAATATTTTCTGAACTATAATTAAAATAATTACTCAAAGGATATTAAAATTTATTTGCCTAAAATCTTGACAAGTGGTTGCTTAGGATTTAGACATGTGTACCATTTTAGGACAATTTAGTTAATTTAGTTAATAGTTAGTTAGTTATCCTTTATTTTTTTACAGATCTTAAAATAATTAAAATAATGTTGTTGCTTCATTTTTTAAAATATTTTCTTTAACAATAAATTTCTACATCATAATTAAGATACATTAAAAAATGAACTTTGAAAATTTCAACAAAATAACCAAATAAATAAACGTAAATTCAAATAAAATTTTAAAAAAATTTACACTTTGTGCACTACAATAGCTTAAAAGAGTAAAATTTCTACACGCTATTTATCTTTATAAAAAAAACAGTTATTTCATTTACTTTATTTTTTTAATTTGTTTACTATTAAAAACAATTTTAAGTTTTTTGAAAAAATCGTACACTCCATAATAGTTTAAATATGAATAATTTTATTTAAAAAAAGATTAAAAGATTTAAAAAAAGAAGAAAAAGATCAGAATGGATATTTAACTACACCTAATTCACGTAACCACGTTAATCGTTATCCCATTTCCTCCCACGTCCTTGACACACACTTTTTGAATTTTAAATTTAAGAATAAATTTTAATTCAAACGGTTACAACTTGTACGATTTTTGAATACTTTCTCACCTTTTTGCAGGATTTGTTTCAAAACTCCATCAACAAATTCCTTTTCTTGATAAAACTTGAACATCAACATTCTCATAAAACTCTCTTCTACACCGAAAGTAAGCATAGTGATTTGGGTAAAGAAACTTTCTTTATTGTAAATAACACTTGTTCATCTCCTTCACGTTTTAAATTTTGTTTACTTTGTATTTATAAAAATAATATAATATGTTTCTACAGCAAGATGTTTACCAGATTCTTATGTATTTCATTCCATGATATATGAAACTGCTACTGCCAA
Organism: Jaltomata sinuosa; assembly: GCA_003996215.1. Taxonomy (NCBI): domain Eukaryota; kingdom Viridiplantae; phylum Streptophyta; class Magnoliopsida; order Solanales; family Solanaceae; genus Jaltomata; species Jaltomata sinuosa. The sequence goes on along the minus strand of QJPP01007492.1, from coordinate 204,324 downwards.
ATCCATTTCTTTTACATCCAGAATGAAAAGGTGAAAAGTGATACAAGCCTGAGTTTCTGGACGTGTTTGGATACACCCTTGATACTGTTTACTAAAGTTGATTGGCTTAAAATATTCTCTTTAACGCAATTTTTGTAGATGTTCGTCTTCCTCTATGGAAATTCATTTTTTTCTTCTTTGTTTAATTTCAGGTGCAATCACCATCGATTAAGTCAAACCATTTAATTAAAGAGATCAAGATTGTCTACTATATCGAAGTAGAAAATAGTTGAGTTGATTCTGCTTACTTCAAATTATTTTAAGCTAATTGCCTACTTTTTTAATTCATTAATATTTACATGTTTTACTATTTTGTGAGTTGCACTCATACTCTATGACCGATCCTACAGGAAATGCTCTATGTGGATAGACATTTAGATTCTAGATTTTGCAGTAAGAAGAGCAACTTTGAAAATGTACCAAGAAAGTGATTTCTAATTTGGTGAGTGGCTTATATTTTTACGACTATATTATTTCTTCATTTTATATACTTGATTCATACAAAACTTCGCAGTTTATTGATTTGAAAATATATATCAATTTGTAGTTGTACTTGAAAATTTAGACCCGTTTGACCATAAATATTATTCACTTTATTCCGGAATACATATTCACTTTATTGCGGAATTTTTGTTTGGCCATAAAAATATTAAATATAACTTGAAGTTGTATTTGAAAAACACATTAAAAGATGTTTTCATTTTATTTGGTTTCACTTTTTTCACTTTTTAATTTATTTTTTTCAAAAAAAAATTAATTTTCTTATTTTCATAAAATAACCTCATTTAAATTATATTGCATGTTCAAAAAGAAAATTTAATTTTTAAAAAAAATACATTTGAATTCTAAATATTAACTTCAAATACTAGGCCAAACACAACTCCAACTCCAACTCCAACTCCAACTCCAACTTTAAAAATTCAAAATAAAGTGAATATATTTTTGATTTTCATGTCCAAACGCCTACGTAATCTTTATAGTTTAATATTACTTAAGATACATTACATGTAACAAATTATAAAACAATATCAATGTTATAAGTTTTCTTCTCATCCTCCAAATTCAGATAATTTTTTCAAAGCATGGGAGTAGAGAGATTAACTGCTTTTTGAAGAAGTAAAAACTGGCCAATAAATATCATTTTTAGAATCTATTCTTTCTTTTTTCGAATAGAAATATTACACATTTATTTATGCTTGTAATGGTAGGAATCAGAAAAATCTTAAAGTGAAGTACAAAGGAACACAATTTCACATATGCAATACCCGAATACATATAATGTGGTGCAAATAATTTTGGGTTGGTGTGAGGTGGACATTTTTCACCTCCACGTGGAACCATTAGGATAGGACAACAATTATTCCTAAATTAGGTGGCATCACTTGCCTTTATCACCATATAAATATTAGTAGTTAGGTATAACTTTAGGTATTTTTGGCAACTACATATCTGTGTGTATATACATTTACACGGATTCAACAACAATTTCTCCCTTAGTTAAAAAGTTGTTCTTCCAAATATATTTTGACGCACTGCTTGATCTCTGAAAGAAAATCGATTATTTACGTCAAGTTATTCAAGCCCGAGTTCAAGTTTGATTTCGTTTTGGAGTTTTTTTGAGCGGTTCGAGCTCGAAAATCGTTGTCCTTGCAGCTTGTCATCGGACTACAGGTAGGTTATGATTTAAACTCCCTAGACTTAGCATATATTGGATAAAATTTTACTAGTTGACATCCTTGGGTTGGATTATTAGGTTAGTACCACAGACCTTGACCGCTTTATTCATGTCCGCCTACTTTTGTTCCTCCGATGCTTGTAGTACTTGCCGATATGTTTTATTTACCCTTGTGGTCCTGTGAGGCCTTGTTGACTCTGGAACATAGAAGGTGGGATATTGGGAATGTCCGCGAGTCCCGTGCATAGAATTATCCTTCTAGGCTGGTTATGCTTGCTGAGTAGCTATGGGCCTGTGCAGGGTCGATAGGTTGATTGTGAGCTGTTGGGCAGCTATTGTGTTTGATCGTACCATTTTCATGCATATAAAGAGGTTTTATCCATGTTTTACTACAGTTTTGGCTTCGGGCCTACTGACACTATTTTCTAAACCTTGCATGGCCTAGGGGCCCATTTTTTATGGAAATGGTTTGATTTACCTTGTGAATAATCTTGGGGTAAAAGAAGATCAAATTATGATTTCTATCACCAGGTTTACTATTAATGCTAGACTCGACAGGGCCGGGGTGCTAGTTGAGGATCCTATTAAATTGAGATGGTTTTTAGCCTCGGTCGGACCGAGCACCTGAGATGACTTTCTACTCTTTCGACCCGGTTATGCCCGGGCAACCTTGGAGGGGTTTTTGAGATATTTTCCCACTACTTTAGTCCTGGACAGGGTCTGGACATGCATATTCGAGACTGGGTCTCTATCTTGAACCCGGACTTGCTTCCGGATGACATGTCTTGATACTGAGTTTTAGTATGGGGTCTGGGACTTCCATGGACCTTGCCATCCGGGCCTGGGGCTTCGGGCTGCGTGTGTCGGAGGAAGGGTATACGACATAGTAGAAGTATACGGGCAGTGTCCTTCCATGGAACCTACCTGCTGGGCCGGATCGGCACCGGAGGAGGTATATACAGAGATACCATTTCACTTGAGATCTTCATGCATCATATCATTCATTGTTTGAGGCTCCACCCTTGTTTGTTATTTGTTGATTGTACGCTCCGGTAGTATGGGATGCCAGAGGGTTTGTTTTCACTTGTTTGTGTTCCTCGGTTGTATGGGCGGCCGAGGGACTATAGGTAGACTCTTGCTATTTATTTACAGAATTGTTCCCTGTTACGGTTAAGTATGAAATTGGTTACTGCTAGGCTATTAGTTTCTGGATTTGAGATTGATATGATTAGTTGATTTTGATTCCTGTCTCTGAGCATGCCTATCACTACTCTTTCCCTCTTACTCTTACACTTGAGGTGACCGGTATACCGTCCATTTCATAAACTTATTATGTATACACTGTTATTGCAAGGACCCCAGTTGCGTTGTTTCTTAATTTCACCCGTGCCTATGGTGTATATATTCTGCTTGCTGGCCTCACATGTGGTTCTGTTGATTTTCCTCTGGGCTAGTTCCTGTGTACCTTTTGTTGATTTCTGTGACTACTTGCTTCTATTCTGTCTGTTACTACGCTTTTATCTTATATGTTCTCAGCCGGCCTATGATACCTACTGGGTACCTTATGCTTCGCATTTGGTGCTCACCCTACCCCTGCATCTTTTGGTGCAGATCCTAGCGTGGGCCATCGCCGTTAGATCGCTGTGATTCGTGCTTGGAGATCTGTTGGAGACTAATTCAGACTGAGGGTGAGCTCTTGGCGACCGGAGCTTAGCTTTAGTTTATCTTTTGCTTTATGTACTCTATTACCATTCGGAGACATCTACATGCTGTTTTGGATCGTTTATACTCCTTATATGTAGTTCTGGCTCTATACTATGATACCAGGTCTTGGGTATGCTTAAGGTCCTTTCATTTCATTGGAAGAAAATTTTAAAATCTGATAGTGTCAACATACCCTGAAACTATCCAAATAGAAGAAATGAATTTATGTTCTCTTTTAACAATAGTTTATCTATAATGATTTAAATTTGTATGATTACAATCTCTATTGTTATGCTTAAGAGCGAGGAGAATTCACTAAGGAAGATAGTCCAGAGAACAAGGAGTCTATGATACGAAACTCTGAATTGTTAAAATTGCAATAGAGAAGAGTGAAACTTCTGCCAATGGCATAGCAGTCAGTGTGCTTATTGATCGCAAATAGATGATCGACCTATTGATAAATTTACTCTTTTCTTAATTCTCTATGCAGTTATGTATCAAACTTTTATAGAGGTCTCAGAGATTTGTGTTTGTTTTGTAGCTTCTGATCCGTGAATAAAATATTACTACTCTTTCATGGGAAAAAAGTGCTTTCTTTATTAGATTTACGTCGTCAATATTGGTATAATCATCTGAGATGAAAAAGCTATCGAGCCTTTATATTCTTAGTATCATGTACGTATACATAACAAATAAACTAATGAATGGAAATAAGTAGCACGTTTCTCCACTAAAATGAGATGGAATATTTATATGCCTAATATCTATGCAAAATGGGTGCTCTATTTTTGCAATATAAGATGTCCTACCTAAGTTGTTTAATTGAAGTATTTACATACTATCGATTCTTTTTCTTGAATTTTATTCTTAGCAAGTCCTGTGTGCGAAGCAAAATGTGTATCCAGAGGATGCTTACAGTTATTGGCAACAGTATAATAACATATCAAACTTCTTGGATAAATGTTGAACACTCTTCAAGACTCATAATTCAAAAAATTGTGTTCTACAGAATCAATGCAGGAAATTGAGAATAATCTACTCTACCCATGAAGATATCTCAGTTTCCTATGTGTTAGCAAAGACAAACCAAGCACAACAGCCATATTTATTAATTGAAATGGGAAAGAGCAGTTTTATAGAGAAATAAAGGCAAAATTTCAGATGGTAAAATTACCTCATGTTCATTTTAAATCTGCCAAATAAAAGAGCTGGTGTTGTATAAACTGGCTTAAAATTTTGCAATCTCACATATAAGAGAAGTACGTACTTTGAGCAGCATATACAGATGAACAACTGGTCCTAAAAGCTAACCTATAATAGCTAAGAGATTTGGTCATAAAAAAAAGAAAAAAATAGCTAAGAGATTTTTGAAAATGGAAACTCATGGTAACAAATTTTAAATAAATATAAATAACACTTTATAAATTCCTATTAGTTGGTGTTTATGAAAGTTTCTCTAAGTTTTATTTCCTCTGTCTCAATTTATATGATGAAGTTTAAATGCGCACTTAATTTTAGAAATATGGCAAGACTTTAAAAAAATTTGGTCTAAAATAAATCATATGTATTTGTATGGCTATAAATCATGAAATTGTCATTTTGAAGTAAGATTGTTACTAAATATAAAAATGTGTCATTCTTTTGAGAACTGACTAAAAAGAAAAGTGTGTCATATAAATTTGTGACAGAAGAAGTACAACATATAAGCCAAAATTTTATTTAAAAAAATGGGAAGTGAAGTTTCGAGGATGATAGTGAAGCTACTATATGTGTGTGGACTGTTTCAAGGAAAATTATACACTACTCCAACTTTGCAACTACATGAATATTATATGCTGTCAAATTCACTCCAAAAGCAAGGCAACTATAATTATTGCTTTCAAATATTTCTTCATTTCTTGAGTACGTCTACAATAATTGTTAAAGTTGAGTTGCATCTCCTTATTCAGTTATTATAAAAGACTATATATTGTTTAAAGAAAATTGCAGTTCAAAACTGCAATTTTCAAAATTTAAGTTCAAAATTTAAGTTCAACAAATACATATATAGATTACACAAAGATGAATTTCAGATATGTCTAAATTTAGATTTCTAATTTTTAAATTTTTAATTTAAAGTATTATTTTTTAAAATGCTCAATTAATTATTTTAAATTGGGAAAAGGGGCAAATATACCCCTCAATTTTGTGATTTAGAGCAGATATATTCTCTGTTAAAAAAGTGGAGCAAATATCTATATCTATATCTATATCTATATATACTTAAAAGAAGAAAAATCTAGCCTAGGATATTGCCAAGTGATAGCGTAGGATGATGCCATGTGTTAATTTTTAGGATAAATTAGTTAAATTAGGTAAAAATTAGTTAGTAATTTTTAATTTGAAAAGTTACCCACAAATAATATATACTTTAATTTTTTACAGATTTTTAAAATTTAAGTTTTTATAATAATTTATCCATATTATATTCTTTTTAAAAAATTGCTCCTAAATCAGAGGCCTCTAATCTCTCCACTCAAAATAATAAATACAGAAAATTAAAAAAAGTGAATTCATCATTAGAAAAAATGGGATAGTCTTTTTAGGATTTTTTTCCTCTTTTTTTATAGACATTTATTATTCTTTTTTTCCTTCATTTTTTAACAGAAAATCAAATCACTAAATAAAAACATAAATTTAATACATTATCTACCTATATAGAATCAAAAGAATAGGAAAAAAATATATATTAAATTAGGTGTTCAATTTTAGGATAAAGCTCCAACAAATTTGAAGTTTGAAAATATTTTTATAAAAAAATAACTTACTTTACGAATACAATAAAGTGTATAAACTTGGAATATAAGATTTAAATTATATTTTTTAATTCTAAGTTGAGAAGGAAGTTATAAATAAATAAATTATATAATATAGTTTGGTAGTTTAGGCTTAATGTAGTTAATTTTAAATTTGAAATGGAATATAATTTTTTAAAATTTAAATTTAAAAATAAATAATATATTTTTAAAATTGAATTATAAGTTGGGAAGAAAATTATAGTTAAATAAAATTATGTAATATAAATAAGAAGAGTATTAAAGCAGGTCTCTAAACTCAACTTCCCCACTAACTCACAAACACTCATATATTAACACAGTTTTACAGCTTAAAACAAAAAAGCGAACTCCTTATTTGTAGTAATTAAATACAATCTTATCTTCTTTTTTTTTTTTAATATTATATTTATTGCTATCAATATTCTAATTCATATGTACTAAGCAGTTTTAAGTTTTTGAATTTTATAGATAACTGATTTACACAGTTAAAGTTTGATCATTATCTTAATTATTCATCTTAACTGCACCACAACAATTCCTTCTCTGCCTCTTCTTTTCTTTGCACATGTAAATCCTTATTTCTTCTTTTTCCTTCCCTAGAAGTCCAAGTATATCCGTTTTCCTTTATTTAGAATTTCTTTGTTCTCTTTCATATTTGTTTCTTGTTTTATATATCTCTCTTCTGTTACTATTTCTTATTTTATACATTTATTTCATGTTTGATTCATATTTTATCTCTCCTTTATTATATTTCTTTTGCTATTTGAATTCTGTTCCTCTTTCACTTTTGGGATTTGTTTGTTTTATTTTATAAATTGATAAATACAGCTTCGAGAATAAATATAGATAAACGGATAATCATCATTCTTACATTCTTACTATTTTAATAAGAATAAAAGTTTGAACTATCTTCTCGATTCAGAGGGCTTTATTCTTGTGGACTCTCAATCCATTTTATTTTAATAGGGTTACGTGATATATAATATGTGTTGCATGCAAAATATTTCTTTCACATTGATAACGCCCAAACTACACCTCAAATTAACGAGACGTAAGCGGTCGTAGTCAAATATAGAACCCAACAAAGGTTGGGGTCGAATCCCACAGAGAATATGGTGAAGATTAAGCCTTTAGTGAAGTATGTGACTAGTCGTCAATAGTTTTCGGAAAAGGGGGAGTTTTGTGTAAACAATGCGTAAACAAAACGAACAATTAACGTATGAATGATAATCAATAGGAGAATGAACTAGGGAAGTGTTTACCATGGCGTTAGTAACAATGTCGATTCTAGGCTTAATCGGGTTCTTTTTATATGCGTGTCACGATGTGATTGAAGTAATGGTATCGTCTAAACGTCTCTCGACCAAATAAACAAATTTCCTTTTCTAATCTCTCGACCTCGAAAAGATGTGCTTTTTAGATTTCAATCCTAAACATCAAGTAGATTAATCTAGTTACAGCATTAATCATTAGACGAGAGTTAGTAGTCTCGAATCCTTGTTGTTAATCAAGTTTCCCGGTTTTAAATCTCTTTACTCAAGCAAACTTAAACCTAGGCATGTTCTAATGTTTGAAACCACTAGAAAACGTTAAATAATGAATGATTAACAACGTGACAATACATATATTGAACCCAACGCTACCCGGAATCTATATCGCTACGTTTGCCATGGCTCCCACAACCCTAGTTGTGGGAGGTTTAGTTAATCATGCTATAAAGAAAAGAGAAGAGAATTGTATTCATAATAAAGAGAATGGATTCTTACAATATAGTGAAGACAATCTTCAATTATCCAAGAACAAGAAAAACCAAGATCCCAAGAACGATTCAAGAACAAGCTTGAGGAGAAGGAGACCGTGTGTAGCGCGTTTCCTCTCTCAAGAATCGCTCAAAAACTCTCCTAAAATTATTGGGTAATGTATGTAAAAACTATTGGAAAGGTTTAAAAGCATAATTATAAAATAAACCTAACATAGGGTATTTATAGGAGTCTAGGAAACCAATTCCAAAAATGTCCGGATTCCGCGTAACCGACTGTCTCAACTTGACGGCCAGGCTGACGGACCGTCAAGCCAGTGACGGACCATCGCCTGGACCGTCACTGCTAACCAGTGATGCTGCCTCAGGTGCTGCCTTGGTGTGACGGTCACTGTGACGGACCGTCACATGTGTGACGGGCCGTCACTCAGGCCGTCACTCTTATCCAGAATTCTCTTTTTCGCGTATTTCCTTCCGTTTCCACGTTTGTCTCCATTTCCTGAAAATACAACATAAAAACATCAAAAACGACAACGGTTGCTTGAAAACGTACGATTGTTCTTAGTAAAAAGGGGTCGAAAGTGCCGTAAATTGGCGGCACATCACACCCTCAACTTAAAACGTTCGCTTGTCCTCAAGCAACATGACACAAAACAATAATACGACGACTCAACTAAGCAAACAAACTCGTGTCTTTAGCAACTCATGGTCATTCATTAGTTCATTAAATCAAGCTCCCTTGTAGCACACAATGTATGAAACACTAACTTGCAAGGATCCAAACATGTCATTCCGATATGATAGAACACTCTACATACACACGCGCAGCTACCCTAACAATCAATAGGCAATACAGACATCTTGGTGCCCTCACCACAAAGAAATCCCTCACACAAGATTTGGGACTAGATAAGCGCTCACACTCACAAACGATTTCAAATAATGCACATGCAATACCATAGGCTTGCCCTTACTATTCTATTTTGGTTCTTCAGAAAGCCGCTCAGGATCACTACAGGACTTGTTTAGGCTTGTAGTGAGGCTTCAGGTGCAGGTAGGATACATTTAGGGGTTAGTGACTAAGCCCTCCTTGGAACCACCGACATCTTATTACCACATAACTTTACTTTGTCCATCCTTATTCACCTTTTTATTTCCTTCTTTCTAGCTACAGGTGCGGCCTCTTTATTTTGACAATTCTTTTTATTACTTTTTCGATCTTTTTCATCTCCTTTTTTCTTTCTTTTATTAGGCACACACCCGAATTTTTCGTTCTATTCACAACCAATCTTCACTATCCCTTTTTTTTTCTTATTATTCACCTCTATAGTAGCCACCCTCAACTTAGGCTGATTGCCTGGGTTGAGGTGCACGATGTCCAAGGAAGGACCAGGGCCAAAATAGGGATTCAAAAGTTAAACAGGAATGGTGACAGGTTATTGAAAGAACAAGGTCAATTATGGCTCAAACAGGGATCAAAGGGGTTATTTATATTTGGACGGTCTTTTTAAGGTTAAGTGGACTGCACACAAAAAGGGCCTGTGATCCTTTCCTAAGCAACCAAACTTCAAACTTAACAAAATAGACCGGGCAAGTTCTAGATGCATGCACAGAGTAAGAATTTATACAAAATACTCACACACTCTTGGCACCAAGAAACTATACCACTACCAACTATCAAACAGCCGCTCGGCTTAAGCATACTCATTTTAATCATGATCACACAATGACATCCAAAGATCCAGACAGTCAATCGTTTCAACATAAGTGCACAACCAGAAAAATTTTAAGGGGCCTCTTTTTAGTCCACAAAAACGCCATTTATCACTATAGACACTAAAAAAAAATTTTAAACTATCAACCTAAACATGCTGGTTCTACTAGATAGCACACCGGAGGGAAAAGAAATACGGCAACAAAAACCCTCGGTGGTGACTCACAGGTTTCCCCACACCCTCAACTTAGACTCATGCATTGTCCCCAATGCATCCATATGAAAGCTAAAATCTGTGAGAGAAAGGAATACCTTGAAGTCGATATGACTCAGATTCTGGAATGATGTTGGAGACCGCCAGGGTCTCCAAAACAAGAGAACTCGATGGAGTGTGGCATTCCAGCTTTCTTTTTGGGCTCCATCGCTAGTCGCGACAACTTCTTCGCTCTTTCTTTGCAGATTCTCTTACGGTGTTTTCTTTTTCTTGACCTTTCACCGCTTTCCTTTACCTGCTTCTCCTCAAGATACGCGTCTGCAGGGCCTTCCTCAATAGCATTGATGACCGCGACCACCCTCATGTCACTTGGTTGCTTCATCAATTTGGACACATTGAACTTGACCACTTCATTGTTTAATCGGAAGGTCAGTTCATTTTTCTCCATGTCAACCAATGCTCTTGCTGTGGCTAGCAATGGTCGTCCCAAGATTATGGGAACTTCGAAATCCACTTTGCAATCCAAGATCACAAAGTCAGCTGGGAAGATAAGCTTACCGATCTTTACTAGCACATCAGACAATACTCCCACAGGTCACTTTACCGAACGGTCAGCCATCATCACTCTTATGGACGTTGGTTTAGGAGCTCCCAAACCCAGTTGTTTGTAGACGACTAGCGGCATCAAGTTGATGCTAGCACCTAGATTACACAAGGCTTTCCCGAAGTTGAGCTTCCCAACAGTGCAGGGAACAGTGAAAACGCCTGGATCTTCCTTCTTTTCGACTAAGGACCTTGAAAAAATAGCGCTGCAGTGGTGAAGGTTATCTTCCGGTTCAAAACTTACCGACCTCTTCTTTGTAATCAAGTCCTTCATGAACTTGGCATAACCGGGCATTTGTTCCAGCGCTTCCACCAATGGTATGTTTATTGAAATCTGCTTCAGCATGGTCATGAAGTTCAGGAACTTACCATCGTCAGCTTTCTTCTTCAAACGCTGTGGGAACGGAGGTGGTGGTCGAGGCATCATAGTTGGAAGCTTTTCAGCTTCCTTGCTTTTCTCCGCAGGCTTTGGAGTTTCCTCCTCTACCGCCTCTTCATCATCCGCAGCATCACCTTGAGTCTGAGTTACCGGATGTGATTCCGGTAATCTTTTTCCGCTTCTTGTGGTGATCGCCATACAGCTTGCGTCATTCCTCAGATGAGTCGTGTCACTCGGCAAGGTACCTACCTTCCTTTGGTTCAGAGACGCAGAGATTTGCCCCACTTGCTGCTCCAATTGATTGATCGCGGTAGAATGTGACTCCACTACCTGGCTCAATGTTGATAACTCAGTCCGCATTGCCTTTACCCCAGAGTCAGTCGATTCCACCTTTAGCAGCATCTTCGCCATCATGTTCTCTAGCTTGGAAGTCCCTGCCTCATTGCCAGCTTTGTCCCGATTACCAGGTGGTACATACAACCCACCTCTATCGGTGTTATTCCTCCAGCTACCTTGATCGCGATCTCTGTAACCATCTTTCTCATAGTGGTTGTCTCTCTGGTAGTTCCGACCTTGGTTTCCCTGGCCATTGGCCTGGATACCCCCCAAGTAATTCGCCTCCTCAGTCTCCATACCTTGGGAACCCACCGCTTGTACCTTCTCCATACCTCCTGAGAACAAGTGCTTGTTCAGTAGGTCCAACTGCGTTTTCAGATGCGCCATGTCTTGGTCGCGCTCCTCCTCTTTCCTACGCTGCTCTGCTGACATACCAACGGTATAGGTGCTAGCTGCAACCTCTGAATCTCGTGTGTGCCAGGCCCTGTTGGTTTTGGCGAGCCTGTCCAAAGTAGTTGTGGCCTCAACAAAGGTGAGACCCATGAATGCACCACCTGCTGCGTTGTCTAACGTCGGCTTGGTAGCCGAATTCAGTGCCCGGTAGAACGTCTGCATCAAAAAGTTATCGGTCAACTGATGGTTCGGGCATTGTGTTATCTTCTTTTTGAATCGCAACCAAGTCTCGTGCAGTGCTTCGTGCGGTTGCTGCCTAAAGTTGCTAATCTCGTCCCTCAACTGTATCATCCGAGAGGGAGGAAAGAACCTTTCTAGGAAAGCTCCTCTCAACTCTCCCCACGTTGCGATAGAGTCGGGGGTCAGCTCTGTCAACCACAATGCTGCCTCATCAGACAGAGACAACGGAAACAACCTGAGCCTGATCGCTGTCTGACTCACGCCCGGTAGTTCAAACGACTTGCATATGCCCACGAAATTCATTAGGTGCTGGTTTGGATCCTCCCCAGCGACACCTCGGAACACTCCTCTCAAGTTCAACAGCTGGATCATCGTGCTAGTGATGTTGAACTTGGCTCCGGGCGGTAGCGGTGGAACAACAATGGCGCCCGTAGTGCCAGCTCCATCTAAGTTGAGATCCTCATCATTCCTTGCGATCTCATCCTGCAGACCACCAGCATTCAGATTTTGTTGGGCCTGCAGTTCTGCAGCGATCCTCGCTGCCTCTAGTTGTGCGGCCATATTCCGCCTCAATGTTCTAGCAAGCTCGGGGTCGTAAGGTAAAATTTGTTCCCCCGAACTTCGGGTACTTGGCATGCACAACTGTGTACCCTGTCAAAGACAAAAATAACAAATAAACGTAAAGCAGGAAATTATGACTAAGAGTCAAATAAACACACCAGACTTAATTAACAACCGTATTCCCCGGCAACGGCGCCACTTTTTGATAACGCCCAAACTACACCTCAAATTAACGAGACGTAAGCGGTCGTAGTCAAATATAGAACCCAACAAAGGTTGGGGTCGAATCCCACAGAGAATATGGTGAAGATTAAGCCTTTAGTGAAGTATGTGACTAGTCGTCAATAGTTTCCGGAAAAGGGGGGGTTTTGTGTAAACAATGCGTAAACAAAACGAACAATTAACGTATGAATGATAATTAATAGGAGAATGAACTAGGGAAGTGTTTACCATGGCGTTAGTAACAATGTCGATTCTAGGCTTAATCGGGTTCTTTTTATATGCGTGTCACGATGTGATTGAAGTAATGGTATCGTCTAAACGTTTCTCAACCAAATAGACAAATTTCCTTTTCTATTCTCTCGACCTCGAAAAGATGTGCTTTTAGATTTCAATCCTAAACATCAAGTAGATTAATCTAGTTACAGCATTAATCATTAGACGAGAGTTAGTAGTCTCGAATCCTTGTTGTTAATCAAGTTTCTCGGTTTTAATCTCTTTACTCAAGCAAACTTAAACCTAGGCATGTTCTAATGTTTGCAACCACTAGAAAACATTAAATAATGAATGATTAACAACGTGACAATACATATATTGAACCCAACGCTACCCGGAATCTATATCGCTACGTTTGCCATGGCTCCCACAACCCTAGTTGTGGGAGGTTTAGTTAATCATGCTATAAAGAAAAGAGAAGAGAATTGTATTCATAATAAAGAGAATGGATTCTTACAATATAGTGAAAACAATCTTCAATTATCCAAGAACAAGAAAAACCAAGATCCCAAGAACGATTCAAGAACAAGCTTGAGGAGAAGGAGACCGTGTGTAGCGCGTTTTCTCTCTCAAGAATCGCTCAAAAACTCTCCTAAAATTATTGGGTAATGTATGTAAAAACTATTGGAAAGGTTTAAAAGCATAATTATAAAATAAACCTAACATAGGGTATTTATAGGAGTCTAGAAAACCAATCCCAAAAACGTCCGGATTCCGCGTAACCGACTGTCTCAACTTGACGGCCAGGCTGACGGACCGTCAAGCCAGTGACGGACCGTCGCCTGGACCGTCACTGCTAACCAGTGATGCTGCCTCAGGTGTGGTGTGACGGTCACTGTGACGGACCGTCACATGTGTGACGGGCCGTCACTCAGGCCGTCACTCTTATCCAGAATTCTCTTTTTCGCGTATTTCCTTCCGTTTCCACGTTTGTCTCCATTTCCTGAAAATACAACATAAAAACATCAAAAACGACAACGGTTGCTTGAAAACGTACGATTGTTCTTAGTAAAAAGGAGTCGAAAGTGCCGTAAATTGGCGGCACATCACACATTTTATGAGAATAGAACTTATGCGATTTACTTCTCTTTTTTGTACAGGTGCTAATCATTTTTAATACATTAACTATGAGGGAATTCATTAGATGTTCAACACAAGATTAGATGTTCTTTTTTGACCTTTATATTATTTGGTATATTTTATTATTATTTTTTACATAAATTATAATTTTATTATTGAATCAAAAAATTCTATGATTAAGTAGATTTTTAACTATAACTATATGGAGATATTTGAGTAAGTAGATTTTTTATTGCTTTAAAAAAATAATAGAAAGAATCTTATATGCAGATTATCATAAAAAATATTAAGAGTCCCAAAAATCTACATCTATTATAATGATGAGAAAAAATATAATCTTAAAATTTTAATTAAATATAAATTTCTTTATAAAAGAAGTGTTAAGACTTTATTTTTCTCCTTTTATTGATGATTATTATTTTTATTCGTGTTTATCAAGTTTCTTATGATGAATATATAATTGCAGATTCATTGTGGAATATTAACTTCAATTTTTTTGATGAATTTCAGGCCTTACAATATTAAATTTTACATGAATGACGATGATCAATGTCTTGAATGTGACAGCGACAAAAAAAGGTAAGGATATAATTCAACTCTTGAAAATTATTTACAATTAATTTGGCTATTGGTACTTCATGATAAGAATGATTATCATATTAATAAAGTAACCAACTAATGAATCACGTGTAATTTTAATAATTAAAATTATAAAAGGATAAAACTTATTTCAATTTGAACTAAAAATGTTTTCTGAACTATAATTAAAATAATTGCTCAAAGGATATTCAAATCTATTTGTTGCCTTTTTTATTTCAAAAAGAAATAATGTGATAGTTACATTAATTATTAAGAAATAGAATGTATAATAGAATAACAGTGTACAAGAATATCATACTATATAATTAACATCATGTAGTTGAAATTTTAATAAATAAAAATAGCATTAAAAGTTATTGAATAATAAATATATTCAAGCAACAAATTATTATATATGTATAAAATATATAAGAAAACGTACAATCAAGAATATTTGAATTTAATTTCAAATAGATTGGAAGATTTATATCATTATTATTGGAGTTTGAAAATTATTTTTAAATTGAAATAAAATACTAAATAAAGACTTTCACCAATTACCCACGAATTAAGAAACTCAATTAAACGAGGAAAATGGAAATTGTAAAGTTATTTTAATAAAAAAAAGTCAAATAAAGAGTTGTTTTTCAATTTAAAAAAGAAAAAGAAAAATAAAGAGAGTAGGTACAACCATATTTCCACTAAATATGTTTAGGAGTTAACTGCATATACAATTTTAAATAATATTAACTTAAAATAGAAATATATATTTTCAAAATTTAAGTTCAACAAATACATATATAGACTACACAAAGATGAATTTCAGATATGTCTAAATTTAGATTTCTAATTTTTAAATTTTTAATTTATTTTTTTAAATGCTCAATTAAGTATTTTAAATTGGGAAAAGGGGCAAATATACCCCTCAATTTTGTGATTTAGAGCAGATATATTCTCCGTTAAAAAAATAGAGTAAATATACCCCTGCCATCTATGAAATGGTGCAAATATACCCTGCCGTCTATGAAATGGTGCAAATATACCTTTTTTACTAACAAAATTGTATTTTTTTAATTAAATAATATTTATCTTATTTTTTTAAAATTAAAAAAAGACAAATAAATTTATTTTTTAACTGACCCAACCCACACGATCCAAATAAAAACAATAACCCAAAAATTTTCAATTTAGAAAACACCCGATGGTATATCTGCACCATTCTATAAACGACAGGAGAATATTTGCTCCACTTTTTTAACGGAGGATATATTTACTTTAAATTGCAAAATTGAGAAGTATATTGCCCCTTTTAAATTTTTCTTTTTTCCAAGATAATAGAGTATACTTTTGAACGTGGGTGGTTAAACCCTATGGGTTTGAATTCAAGACAATTATTCAAACAAGATTATATTTTTATATTTCAGAAACAAATGGAAGATGATATATTTATTTCATTCAAAAGCTATTCAATAATTATATGGTCACTTTTTAATTTTTAATTTCATGAACTGTTTTTAATTGGATATATTGTGTAAGAAGTAAAATCAAAATTATAGAAATATATTTATGCAATTAATTTAATATATTCAAGAAAATAATATTATAATCTCCAATAACGAATATTAATATGGGTGGTTAGTGGCTACAACCCCCTTCTACTTTATTTTGAATTTTAAATAAAATTCATATGTAATTATGATTTTTAATTTGCCTTACATTCTTGACAATTACTTTTCAATTTTAAAATAAATAAATTCAAACATAAAAAAAAATTGAAAAACACAAGTCTTGCTGATAAGTACTAATAAACCTATTCTTATTTTTGTGTTCGTGTAATAAAGACACTCACTAACTCATTTATCCATTTGATTTCTTCATTCTTTTCTCAATGTTCTCTCTCTTTTCAATTTTTTTTCTTGATTTGTAAAATTTTTCTCCCCCATTGTTTCTTTATTTTGCAGCTTGAAGACAAATTTTATATGCTCTGATTATTTCAAATTCTGCAAGTATTTTTTCAATTTTGTGCTGATATGTTTTTGATAAACTAAGTAGGTGTTTGGCCATAAAAATAAAAAATATATTCACTTTATTTGAAATTTTTGAAGTTGGATTTAGAGTTGAAATTGTGTTTGGCCATAGTATTTAGAGTTAATATTTAGAATTCAAATGTATTTTTAAAAAAAAAATAAAAAAAAATTGAACATGCAATATAATTTAAATGAAGTTACTTTATGAAAATAAAAAAATTAGATTTTTTTTGAAAAAACAAGAAAAAGTGAAAAAAGTGAAACAAAATAAAGTGAAAACACCTCAAGAGGTGTTTTTTAAATTTCAAATACATCTTCAAGTAGTATTTGGTGTTTTTATGGACAGTGAATAAATATTTCGGAATAAAGTGAATAATATTCATGACTAAACAAGTTGAAGTATTTTTCTTGGTTCTAAGTTGACTTCTTTTACAGTAATATTATATTATATTATTTATTTATTTGTGTTAGATAACACGATTCTTTCAAAAATTATCTTCTCTCTTTATTTATTATTCTAAAGTTAAACTACCAAAAGAGACATATCTCCTTACCATATTTACTAACTCTCTCACTACTTTATTTTAATTACTTAATATACTACATGTAAACACCTTGATACATCGCTCCAGGTCGTGATACATTGCCTCACCTCGTGATACATCGCCCCGATGTATCGAAGGTAATTATCCAGAGGTGAGGTGGTGTATCAAGCCTTGGAGGGATGTATCACGCCTTGGAACGATGTATCACGATCAAAGTGAGGTGAAAAAAAAGTAATTAGCTCCCAAAGATGTGTGTTTTATGTAAGTTGCCCTTATTCTAATTCTAGGAGGCATTTGAGTAAGTAGATTTTTTATTACTTTAAAAAGAAAATAGAATGATTTCTATATGCAAGACTTTTCAAAATGGATTACTATCATACATAATAAAAGTCCAAGTTATTTATATCTACTATAAAAATGAGGAAAAATATAATCTTAGAATTCTAATAAAATATAAATTCCTTTATAAAACAAGTGTTGGGTTTTATAAAACAAGTGAAAAAAATTAACTTTTAACTGTAAAAAAAAAACTAGACTTATCTATATTAATATAATCTATATCAATAATTCTTATCAAGGATAATAATAATTCTTATTATTGCTGATGTGATCAAGAAAAGGACTAATAAGAAACAAATCTTGGAGCTAACCTCTTTGACTAGTCTGAAACTTACCACTGTAGCTGATATTAATGACGAAATTGTGAACTTCTATAAATCCTTAATGGGGTCTACTTCTTATGGGATGCCAACAGTTGATCTCCAAACAATGAGGAAGGGGAAGACACTCTCTCATGCACATGGAATAAAACTGAGCAAAGAAGTTTCAACAGAGGAAATAGTGCATGCCCTTTGGTCCATTGATGATGATAAAGCACCAAGTATTGACGGGTTTAATGCTCATTTCTTTAAGAAAACCTGGAATATTATTCAAACTGATATTATTGGAGCTGTGAAGGAGTTTTTTCAATCAGGGAAGCTGCATAAGCCTGTGAACTGTACTTTGGTTACTCTAGTCCCTAAAACAGCAAGCCCTACTACTGTTAAGGAGTTCAGGCCAATTGCTTGTTGTTCTGTTATATATTGCCAAAGTTATAGCCTCCAGACTCCAAAAGATCATGCCAGATATCATCAATGAAGCTCAATCAGGTTTCATCCCTGGGAGGAAGATAGCAGATAATATTATCCTTGCTAGTGAACTGGTCAAGGCCTACACCAGAAAGCATATATCCCCAAGATGTATGATCAAGATTGATCTCCAAAAGACATATGATTCAGTGGAATGGGTTTACTTGTTGCAGGTAATGGAGGCTCTATGCTTTCCTAAGAGGTTTGTGCAATGGATAATGGAGTGTACTCGCACTGTCAACTACTCAATGGTGATAAATGGTGAACCAACTATGCCATTTGATGCTGCCAAGGGTCTGAGACAGGGTGACCCTATTTCTCCCTTCCTTTTTGCCATTGCCATGGAGTATCTTAGTAGATGTCTGGCTGAGCTCAAGGGTAACAAGCAATTTAAGTTCCACCCAAGTGTGCCAAACTTGAGATAACTCACTTGTGCTTTGCGGATGATCTGCTCCTCTTCTCTAGAGGTGATCTTACTTCAGTACAAGCTCTTTATCACAGCTTCCAAAAATTCTCCGCAGCTTCTGGACTCGGTGCTAATGTGGAGAAAAGCAGTTTTTATTTTGGAGGCATGACAGATGTACTCAAAACTGCTCTTCTTCAGCTATTTGGGTTTAGACAGGGTGAGCTTCCATTCAAATATCTTGGTATTCCCTTGTCCACTAAGAAGTTGACAATAGTACAGTGGGCACCTCTGATTGACAAAATAGTAGCTCGAATTTCATCTTGGACTGCCAAGAAGCTAACCTATGCTGGTCGGGTGCAATTGGTCCAGTCAGTCTTGTTTGGGATACAGGCGTATTGGTCACAATTATTTAACATTCCATCTAAGGTGCTCAAAGCAATTGGCTCCTACTGTAGGAGCTACATCTGGTCTGGATCGAACATCATTACAAGGAAAGCTCTAGTGTCGTGGGAAAGGATGTGCTCCCCAATCTCTTTGGGTGGACTCAATCTCATCAACATCTCCAAATGGAATAAAGCAGCCTTAGCTAAAACATGCTGGGACCTGGCTCACAAAACTGATAAGTCATGGATTCGTTGGATACATAGCTTTTATATTAAAACAAACCAGGTAGCAGATGCTCCTATACCCAGCAGGCCTCCTGGATGGTGAGGAAATTGATAGCAGCAAGGACTAGTCTAGTTACTACCAAACTGATGGAGGTGCCTAGCAAAGTAACTATTCGACAGATTTATCTCAAGCTGATAGGAGATGGACAAAGGGTACCCTGGAAATCTTTGGTGCTAGCTAACAGTGCAAGACCAAGGGCTCGATTTTCACTTTGGCTGCAACTCCAAGATAGGCTGATGACTACTGACAAACTCCGGAAATGGGGACTCAATATTGACCCCTACTGTAAGTTGTGCTCAGGCCATTTGGAGACTCGCGACCACTTATATGTCCACTGTGAATACTCTAAAAGGTTATGGGGCCTACTACTTCAATGGATATCTCATGGAGGATATGATGCGCAAACGTGGGCAGCTCATATTAGCTGGATACTAGTACACTCGAAAGGGAAGTCTACAGCTGCTCGGATACTCAGAATGGTATACACAGAGTTTGTTTATGCTGTCTGGATCGAGAGAAATCGCAGAACCTTTGAAGAGAGCAGAAAACACTGAAATGTTTTGGCCAAAGAGATAGCTTATATTTGTTGTGTGAGAGCTCCACAGGCACTTAGTTATAGACTGCAGGAGTTGATTTTCTAACTATTAAGCCTTTTCCTTCCTGTTGTCGTAGGGAGTAGTATGAGTCTTTCTTAACTGTTGATAGCTTGTCTGGGTTGAGACTGCTATGGCTTTGTATTGATTACTTGGTGATTAATAATATTACTAGTTACCAAAAAAAAAAAAAAAACTTATTTTCAAAATCATGTTTTTTGAATTTAGATTTTCTTATATACACTCAACTTATTAATTATTTTGAAATTTATATATTGATTTTTAAATTTTTCAATTAGCTATTTTGAATTTACGATTTTGCAAGATTATATAGTATAGTTCTGAACATGAGTTAAGCCTTATGGGTTTGAAGAATTCAAGACAATTACTCAACAAGATTATACTCTCACTTCATTAATATAATATTCTTTCCAATAGAGTAATAATTTGAGATTGTTTATTTTTCCTACAAAATTGAAGTCATGAACGTCTTTAACTTTCCTTTTTTTTAATTTTACACATGAATTCGAATTCTCGATAAAAGTTGATAGTGTTTCCTGAGTTAGTGTATTGATTTGTTTAGTGAAGTGAAAGAAGAAAACGAGGTGTGACGGTTTTAATGAAAAT
Organism: Jaltomata sinuosa; assembly: GCA_003996215.1. Taxonomy (NCBI): domain Eukaryota; kingdom Viridiplantae; phylum Streptophyta; class Magnoliopsida; order Solanales; family Solanaceae; genus Jaltomata; species Jaltomata sinuosa. The sequence goes on along the minus strand of QJPP01007492.1, from coordinate 183,743 downwards.
AAAATCAAAAGAGTGAAAAAGTGAAAATATACAAAAGTTTGATAGTAGAAAAAGTACCGTATAATGCCCGATGATATGTAGTGAAGATATAATTCTCAATGAGTGGTCAGTGAATACTTGCAATTATTAATAACAGAAACAAAATATTCTTTCAATTTGATGAAATAATCTTTTTTTTATTTGATTATTTTGTTGTTGCTTTTCTTCACTATTATAACAATTTATGTTTGTTTAAAATTAATATCATATTATTTATTATTTTCCATATAAATTATTTATATATCAAAGCCAAAATTTTATTTTGGAAAGAATTTTTTTGATATTTCAAAATCAATCAAGATGGCATAAAATAATTAAAATAACAAACCTATGTCTATGTACGAATGGGGGATAAAGATAATATGAGAATATTACATTTTGAATTAATTGTAAGAAAAATATAGTAAATAAATAATACTCAAAAAATATTATAAATAAATGTAGACATTTCAAGAATTGTGATTAAAATAATAAATTTTAAAAAAAAAATAAAATATATTAACAGTAATAAAAGAAATACTTATATTGTATTAAAAGAAGAATATCATATATGTATGTATTTAATTTTATATTTTGAAATATAAAATTTTATGTGTTTGTAGAATTATCAAGTTTTGGACAAATATGAGAAGAGAAGAATTTTTCACTACTACAAAATATTCATATAGAAAGTTAATGCTTTCATGCAAGTTGAGTTTTTTTTATGTATTAGTTGAATTGAAATCAAATGATAATAAAGGATTGCAAGAATATGGTGGTAAATTTCACTAAAAATAAAAAGAAAAATGGATAAAATCATAAGATAAAATTGACATGTTAAAAGATTTAAACTTTATACACAATAACAATAACGATTTTCAAGAATTTGATGTCAATATTTGGTGATTGTATTTATATATTTTATTTTCTTCAATTTAATAAAAAATTATTATTGAGTATATTTCTTGAAAAATAAAACATTAATTAGATATTTGTCAACTCCAATATGTTCTAATCCGTTCAAGTAAGTACAATCACAATCTAATTTAATTAAATAATATCTTCGCATCGCGCGAACACACATACTAGTAATAATTAAAAAAGAAGAAGTTCAAGTAAGATTTTTTTTTTCTTTTTTAATCTATGGTAGAAAGTCTGCATTATATCTATGAAAACTTCAGATTCTTTAGTTACATCTGTGACAAATAATAAATGTAATGTTAGTTATAATTTATAAATAATAATAACAATAATAATAATAATAATAATAATAATAATAATAATAATAATAATAAAGTTAAATCAAGCATGAAAATATGTATACCTTGATGATTTATTAAAACTCCTTTGTATATTTTGATAATTCATTGTACTTGTTCATTTCTCAAATATTCATTTGCATTTGTGAGATATTTGTATACATCATATCTATAGAAACTTCAGATTCCTTAATTACTGTAACAAGAAATGAATGTCATGTAATATCCAACTATTCTTAAATTAAAGATATTAAGAATCATGTGATTTTACCACATTATGAGATTTATTACATGAATAAAAAGAGAATAAATATACCTCGGTGATTAATAAAATTATATATGAATTTTCCTCAGTAATTAATAAAATTAATTAAACTATCAGTTATCAAAATAAAAAAAAGGGTTTCATTTAGCCACAATTTTTATACCATTTAGCCACAGTTTAATCGTAGCTAAAACGTGCGTCTTTTGACTTTTTGATTATTATTTTTGTAATTAAACATGTAACTATGTTTATTATAAACTAATTAGTTTATTGCATATATTCAAAATTATCCCAATATTTAATAGCAACACAAGTATCATCGAATAAGTCTTTTGCAAATAAAGGTGGCGTAATTTGACGGCTGAAAACGAATGAACAAGTAAATAGGAATCTATATAAAGCCCAACGACTATCAAATCTTCTTTTTTTCTTTATTAGTATTCTTATTCGGTGCTCAATATTTATATTAGAGCCCGATTAAATTTAAATTTATATTGAAAAGTTTTATATTAGAAGGTAAAATATTGGAGTACTTCTTAAAAAGGCAACTCCGTATGCATGGAGGCTTGAACTCGAGATTTCTAGTTTAGAATGAAGAAAGATTTACCAATTCATCAAATATTTTTCTATATACTACTCCATTATAATATTCTCCCTTTTAAAAAAATCTTTTATATTATATTGTTTTACTACTGTGAGTGACTGCCCGTGGTCAGGAAATTCTCACGGGCACATTCACTCCTTTTGCCTTTAAAACCCCTTTAATTTTATTCTCCCTTTTGTTTAGCTCACGCTTTCCTCGACTCCTTTTTCCTCCTTCCCCCCTAGCTACCTATTTTTTATTTTTTTTTGTTTCTTTAGGCTATACAAAAGTAACATAAAGAAGTAGTAACATTAAGGGTGTGTTTGGTATGGACGAAACTATTTTTTGAAAAATATTTTCTTATTTTTTCATGTTTGGTTGGACTAAATATTTAGAAAATATTTTTTCTAGGAAAACAAGTTTCTTAAAAATGAGAAAAATGACTTTCTTAGTGGAAGAAGGAAAAATAAGTTTTACAAGTGACATTCTATATTTATTGTATCCTTCTCATCCACCCAACACCCCCAACCTCTACCCCATGACTATCCCACCCTTGAGGCCCCACTCCTCACCTCCTCCCACCTTTATAATATTTTGCTAGATTACATATAAATACTCTTTAGATAATAATTTTTTGTTTACTTACCAAACACTAGAAAATAAATAAGAAACCAACTTATTTTCGAAGAAAATATTCTCCTTCATATATACCAAACACACCCTAAACAACTTGTTTAAAATTATTCAAACTCATACTCTTCATTTAATATTCTCCTCTCCCTCCTTCTCCTTCTCTTCTCCTTCTTCTTTAAATAAAGCCCCCAAAAAATTCAATCTCAAAGACCCTTTTCTTTCTTCCTTTCCCTTCAAGATTTTTCCAACTAGCTAGAGGAGAATATATTCTATTCTCTTTCCAATATAAAAGGAACACTCTTATCTTCTTCTCTTTTTAACCTTTTCATCTTCTATTTATACAAACCCCAAACAAATTTTGATTCTTATATATAATTATCTCATGAAAAAAATGGGATTTATTTCCAAAAAGGCAACTAGTAGTAATCACCCAATGGATGGAGGAAATCATGTATTAGAGTCAGAAACCAAGAAAGGATGGATGATTACATTGAGGAGTCCATTGAAGCCTATATTAACATCCAAGAATTGGAAGAACAAACATGTTGATGATGAAGAGGAACAACAAGAGTTTGCAACAACTCCAACATATGAGGAATCAAAGTTATCAAGAAAGTACTTAACATGTCCACCTGCTCCTAAGAAGAGAAAAACATCTTCAAAATGTCATGACTTTAATAATAATAGGGAATTCTTTCATCCACCTTTAGACTTGGAATCTGTTTTTATATGCATGCACAAATTAAATTAATTTAGAAATCATTAAACCCATTTTTATTTTTAGTATTTTTCGTTCATGGTTCGAGCCGTGAAAACAGTCTCTTGCGAAATAATGCAAGGTAAGGTTGCGTACAATAAACCCTTGTGGTTCGACCCTTCCCAGGACCCTGGCCACCGCGGAAGCTTAGTGCACCGAACTGTTTCTTTTTCTTTCTTTCTTTTCCCAGTTTAATTAGTCTGATCTCTCTTTGTTAATTATTCAGAGTACGTAGTAGCTTCTAATCTTGTTTGGTTTCCATGTTTTCATGTGTACAAGGTTCTCTATACATAAATAAGATGGGAATTTCACTTGCCACAATATATTTCCGAGCTCGTGTTAAATTGTGTAATCATCTCATCTAAAAATTTAAACTGTTCGTATAAATTAGAATACACACTTTATTTACTTATTTAGGTCTCCTACAATTTCCACTTTATACATTGATGTATCTTCCCCTAACATAACTCCATTTTCGTTCTATTTATGTCTGCTCTTCTTATAAGAAAAACTTATTCTTAATTTAGATTTCAACATAACTAATATGTGACGACATTGTGAAGAATTTTTACACGATCAGATTACCTCTTCTTGTTATAACTGGTAGCCTGTCTCGTTTTCAAGATTAAAAATCTCACTTTTATTTTATGGAAGATTACCAATAGATATCATTGATGTGATCTGATACTGAATTTTTTTTTTACACCATTGGTCATGTTTCCACAATTTAAACACATTCATTTATATTTTCCTTTTTTTTTTTTTGGTAATATTATTTTATGTTTTCATTTATAAATAATTTTAAAATATTTTAGTCATTCAAACAGAAAAGTGCTTAGCGGCTTCTTAACATTTCTATTCAAAAACACAACTGCTTACTTATAAAATAAGATTAAGCACTAAAAAATTAAAATATTTTGACCATTTAATGCTTGTCAGCAATTTTCCATCAAATAAGTGAAACATACCTAATTTGTCTCTTTAGAAATGACAAGTTTATGTAGTTCATTTCGTTTCTAAAGTGGTCCACATTTTTACAATTTCCTGGAAAAATAACTCAGTTTCTTTTGTTGCCTTTTCCTCCATGCATGTTTTTTTGCCACAATTCAAAAGAAAAAAAAGAATTGTTGTTCAGTTTTGCTTCTTCTTCATCTAAATTACTATATAGTAGCTAGTATAATCTCTCGTTGAACTTCGAACTAAAGGTCCACGGGCCGTGAACTTCTTTTCCTGAAGAAGAAGCAATAATGGTATTTAGGAAATACTAACTCTGTGTCATCAATCGCAGTAATACAGAGGATGCAAGCATTATTCGAAGTGATTGGGCATAAAGCATCGTCTTTAGGTGGCTCTTTAATTAAGTCCGCCATCAAATTTTAGGACGATATATGTCGAAAAGGAATTTATATTATAATGAAGTAATAATATAGTTACTTTGATATAATGAAGTAAAAATTACGTGATCATTTGTGAAATTAACCCTATAAATTCTTGAGATTGATTAAGTAAACATTTAGTACAATGTTTAAACTTGTTGGGAAGTAGTGGTTAAGAGTTTAAAATTAATCCCCCCCACCCCACCCCCACCCCCACCCCACCCCCACCCCCACCCCACCCCCACCCCCACCCCCCAAAGATATTTTTTCACTTTCTTTTTTCCCTCAAGGCATGAGATGCTGGGAACAATATAAGATGCTTTAAAGTTGATTGATTATGACAAACATCTCACAAAATGTTCCAAATAAGTCATATATACAGTAAACATAACATGAGTAATTAAACCTTTGTATGTACTATATATCAGTGTCATTATCTTGTTTAGTCTTTGTTTAGTGTCCCACACATCAATTATATTAATTACTGCCACTCATATAGGTGCTACGATAGTGGGAAGCTTCTTTGATTTTTCTTTTCTTTTGTCATAAGAATTTAGCAACCAAAAGACAAAACATTACATATCAAGGAGTATGGGCCATTGGATTAGAATCCTAGGTGAACTTCCTAAGTAGATGCTAATAATTCATGTTTCTTCACCCTTCACTCCTATACAATTAATCCGGATTTGTTTCGCATAAAGTTCATTAAAGGATGAAGTATTCCTTATTAGGAGTTTCTTCATTCCTAGGGTTCGAACTCTAAATCTTTGACTAAGGCCGAAAGAATGCTATTCATCCGGCCCATTATAATCCTTGATGGTTTATAAGAAATGGTTTCGTCATGTCATATCATATCATGTCTTACTATTATAAGAATTTAAGTTATATATATTTATAATGTAGTTTATAATATCAATGAATTTTACCGGTGATAATGTTAATAAGTTAGTTATTGTTTTTATCTGGTTACTTCTTATTTATAGTCTCTCTATTTCAATTTGTTTGACCTACTTTTCTTTTTAGTCCGCTTAAAAAAGAATGATCATTTCCTTTTTTATCAACTTTTTAATTTCAATTTTTCCCATGACATATTTAAGACTACAAGATTTAAGATCATTTTGGTACATTTGACATATCTTTAATTTAAGATCAAATAATTCAAACGGAGGGAGTATCTTTTATATCGAATTTTTGGCTTTATATAATCTAATTCCAATGAGTTACGTTCTTGAAATCTATTATATATGTTGTGGATTATTGTATCACATTTTATAATAGGTTTACTTCGAAATTAGGGCCATTAGTGTATATAGTCTAGTAAAACAGATAATTGTTGGAGAGAGAAAGAGAGTGATTTTGAATTTTAGATTGATATTTTAAGAGTTCAATTGGTACCTTTATCTTTTTAGGCTTAGGTAAACAAAGACCTATGCTACCATATAGTACATACTAAATTATTAATTATACTGTACTAGCACCATATATTTCTTAATTGGTTTGTGGAATGGTTATTAATAAACACCATTAGTTAAATGAATGGGAAATTGGGAATATTGAGAGGGATCAAGTTGAGTACATTTATTTTTTGATAATATAATATAAAAATGTAGTGATTTATGGACAAGGGGGAGTTCACCTAATATATGGCTTTGTCAATTTGTGTACACCAATATGAATAAACAAAGTGTTCTTGGGATCAGAACCAATGAAGAGGCAATAATGTCTTTTTAGAAAAAAATAATGGTAGTAGCAATTTTCTTTTAATTGGCATGTCATGAGCTCCATATATTGGGGCTTAAAGATAAGATTTTTAGTAAAATCTTTTGAGTTTTTATGTAATTATTGGACGGTAAATATTAGTACTAGCCATATAATCTGTCTAATCCAAAGAAGAAATTTCTAAAAATACATTCAGCACTAAAGTATTTCGTTTCGGAAATTAAAAAGAACACTCTCCATAAAATTGCTAATTGCAAAATTTTAAATAGTTTTGATTAATTTTTTTTCCAGATTTTCTATCCTAAAATTATACTCTTAAACGAAGATATTCGCCCTTGAATAATGGTTCAAAATCAGCCTTATTAATCTTATATTTCAGGAGGAGAATTACCAAATTTTACCACGTGAAAACACTTTTTAATGGGATGTTAGCCTTAGTTGGTCGTGATCAAGAAGTGTTTTCACTTGGTGGGCCAGGAATGCCCGATAACTCAATTTATCCGACAAAACTACTAATTATGGCTGCATTAATCTTATTGTAGGCCGAGCAATGAATTTATTTGAAGTGGCGAATTTCATACTAGAGTAAGTATGAACCACTCAATGAAGAATCTCATTATCAATAAACTACGATTAGAAAACAAATTGGAAAATTATGAAAATAAAAGGTCAATTCAATGGTTAAGTGAAAGTAACCCAAATCCTTAATTAGTGACCAACTGAAGATTCTCATAATAAATAAACTTATCCCTTAGACAATCGATATTTTATATACGAATTGGTACGTTCAACATTTTAGATAAGCTCCTTTTACGTACCAATCTAACATCTAAAAAGTGGAAAGTGATAATTAATAGGGTGCATCAAGCTAACTCAATTATTGAACTTTGATGTAGTAGTACCAATTAAGGACCACTTTCTTCATAATTGTTTTATGTACATCTAATTATTCATGACTCCAGAAAAATACCAGAAATGTCATTGATGCTATGTAAGAGATAAAATAATTTGGCTCTTTCTTAAAAGTGAAAATGGGAGAACAATCCAACAGATGATAAGCCACTACTCAAAATGTAATATTATGAAAAATTCGAATTTCAGATAATCGCTGTGTTAATCCCTCCCTCACTATATACTTTCCTTTGTTCCAGTTTATGTGATATTGTGTGACTTGATGCAAAGTTTAAAACAAAAAATGACTTTTGAAACTTGAGATCTAAAATAAATTTTAGACATTTCTATCGCTTTAAATGATTTCATCATATAAATGTGATATTATTTAACTTTGAAACAGACTAAAAAAGAAGGGAAAAAGATAAAAAAAATGTCTCTCTACTTTCAACTATCAGCCAACTTGGTCCCTGATTATACTTTGAGGTTAAATATATCCCTCATGTTAACAAAGTAAACAAAAATGTCCCTCCTTGGATGAAATTCTCCAAATCAGCTTAATATATCCAATTTAATTAAAATAACTCATTCCCACATAATCTGATCCAATTAATCCGATCGAAAGCCAAGTAGCCAACCCACCTAAATCTAATACCCCTGAATCAAAGGAATAGATGGAACTAAACCAAGACAGATCCATTCATGCTTACATTAGAAGAGATTTTAATAGACACATTTTCAACTTTTGTACCACTGCAGAAGCTACAATCAGTGTATCAACTAGCAACAGATAAATTAAAAGAAAATGAACGTATTAAATCTATTGAGCCACGAGACAGGAACGTATGTATTGAACCTCTTTACGATAGATATCATGAGACAAACTCATGGAGATATCTTTTTCTTCTTTTGATTTTGTGTTGGTTCAATGAAATGCCCACTGTTTATTTCTGTAAAAATGATATATACTATTTGGTTAATCTGAAACATAATTTTTGACATTTGGAGAACTTCTTTCATATAATTAAGCCTTTTTGCCATTTGAACTATTACAGTTTTCAGTAAAGTTCCTTAAAGTTGTTATAACCTCTCTGTTGTATGCTTTTTGCAAGGGACATAATCTTTGGCATTGAACTTTAATCTTTTTCATGTTCCAAGGATGAATGGTTAAGCTTGACTACTTAAAATGTGTATTATGAAAATGTGTCTATTAAAATCTCTTCTAATGTAAGCACGAATGGATCTGTCTTGGTTTAGTTGTGTCTATTCGTTTGGTTTGAGGTATTAAATTTAGGTGAGTTGGTTTTGGACCGGATCAGTTGGGTTGAATTATGTTGGAACAGATTATTTTAATTAAATTAGGTATTTTAAGCTGATTTGGAAGATTCCATCCAAGGAGCTAGGGACATTTTTATTTACTTTGTTTACAAGAGGAATATATTTAGCCTCAAAGTATAATGGGAGATATATATTTAGCCCCAAAGTATAACTAAGAACAAAGTTAACTGATAGTTGAAAGCATAGGGACATTTTTGACCCTTTTCTCAAGAAAGAAAGTAGTCCACCTTTGGTGAGTGAATAAATAGCTGAGTTTGACTGGAGCTTCAGTTTTATTTTCTTTATGTTTTTTCATTCGGTATCTGGTACTTGCATTGAAATTTTCCTAATCTAGATTAGCGCCACATGAGGCCCATTCGAGAGACGCTTCTTATTAAGGATTTTTTCATACACAAAGCTCAAAATTGAGACTTCTGATTAATAGATAAGGTATGCATTCCCTTGTGTTTATCTATGGTTTTTGATAAGACCCCTTTTATGAAATTTCTAAGAGGTCAAGCGAGATGTAAATGCTTTATTTATTACCAGATAGAGATAAATAGCAGCAAAAACTTCTTTAGCCTCAAATCGGAAGAATAACTTGTTCCAACTCGACACCGTCGGGAATTCTTGACTATTCATGGAACAGGTTCATCTTACAAAGTATTCATTGGAATTGAAATTCTCACGTTTATTTGGAAGATACTTATTTTGGATGGGTCACACCAATAGGAGAACCAAATGAGTTCTGCATCATGAACTTTTTATTGCGCACATAACTTAAGACGGGTTCTAGAAAGACATATAGTAAGGAATAGAGAAATCCAGAATGACGAAATCGAGCGCCGTTTTGCATCATATCTAAGGGATCCTCGGTTCGGACCAAAGACGCAATGCCACTCGATTATTATCAAACTAACTGCAATCTTTTCCTATCCATGATGATCCTACCATAGTGCCTTCTACTTCTAATAGACCATGAACTAGATCAGAATCATTCTCAACAAGTGCTCGCCATCCACTTTGAAAAATCCAAGTACTAACTTCTCCAGAAAACCGTCAATTACATGCCTGCCTCCCTGGGAAAGATTACCAAAATCAAATGAGATAATAGTTCATTCACAATATAAAATGAGTCGAGGAGACAGCTATCAATGGTGAAACTCACAATTTAAAACTATCTGTGACCAAGAATCCGAAAAGAAAGAAACATTTTCTCAATCTTGCAATTCTAAACAACCATTTGTACCCAAAAATGCAAAAAGAAAAACACACACTAATATTCTGTCTCTCATCCTGAGCAATCTTTAGGCAAAACGGAACAGCAAAATCTTAACAAATTAGTTCACGACACATGCAACGACTAGAAGCAATAGTCATCTCGTGGACTTGCAGTTGCAGGAAGTTAAAAGGATATCAAAAGTTTCAGCAAACTAAGGTGCCGCAAACTCACTAACATGTGCACTCATTTTTTGAAGATCTCCATAGTAAGCAAAATGGAAGTACATGTACTTGAGATACAGGGAAATCCTCCCTACCTACTCCCTCCGTCTTAATAATTTATGTGAGACTCTTTCCTTTTTATTCAGTCCCAAGAAGAATGACACATTTCTATTTACAAACAATTTAATTTCGGATTTCTCATTTTACCCTTAATGAGATGATTTATAGCCACAAAAATCTACCGTCTATATTATTACATCACAAGTTTCAAAAGTCTTCCTTTCATTCTTCAACGCTGTGCTCAGCCAAACACCATCATATAAATTGCGATGGAAGGAGTAATAGATTTGTATGTATAGCCACTTCAGTTGTGCTCACCCTTTCTCAAAAGTATCTTTCTTCATGGAACATGGTCATCATAATTTTTTAATTTATGCCAAGTGATCATGTCAGACAAGTCCTCTCAATATGGGTTAAGAGAATAACATTCTTACCTTCAATACCGCCACAATACTATTCGCCCAAACATATCGAAACAAAACTGCAGATGGAAACCAACCACCTTTTTTTTTCTCACAAGGAGGCTAACTTGAAGCCTGAAAATAGGCATACAGTTGGAAAACTTAGAAAAACAATCACGTTATCCAAGGAATAGAAAAACCCAGGTTAGAATCGCTTCTACCTGAAAAAGAAATTACAAAGATGAAGTTAGTAAGGAGGACAATAAAAAATTAGGATAAGATACATAACCCAGCAGCCTTCTAGAATGCAACTGAACAAGCCATAATAATCTTTTAATAGCTGCCAACCTTACCTCAGTCAAATATTCACAGAAATTGCAATCATGGTCTGTCTTTTGCATCTGCTGAGTACTCGTAAAAATGCTTGAAAGCTTCACCTAGACACATGCAATCATAACACCTTTCACTTCCAGTCCTCGATGCCAAGATAACCAGCACATCCCATAAAGCAATCCGTCTTCCAAAGGAATCCACATATAACCCACTCTCGAAAAGCTGTAGGATAATGTCAAAGACAGTGGTGTTTGCTTTATCAATGTTACCAAACACTATAACACAATTTGAAATAAGCTAACACAATTTGAAATAAGCTAGGTCGCTGAGTCACAAGTCCCATCTCTCATTAATACTGCAACAAAAGATACAAGTAACAACAATGAAATAAGCTTACCACAACGGATAAATACTCATCCCAACTCACCTTTTGAATGGTGGAAGCAGGAAGGGAAGAAATTTATAACCAGATACGTGACGTGTGCAAATATTATGTATAGTCTGCAAAAGTGACGTGTGTAAAATTACCGCAATAACACGAGGGGTGACAGTGAGACATCGCCTGAAGCTTTCTGTATAGTCCGCAAAGGTGCAGATAAAATGCCACAAAAGTATTGAATGGCCTTTGCAAGGTCCAAATTCCCCTGTGCTTCTGCTTTAGAAAGAATACTACTAAGTCCATTGTGCCAAGTTTCCTAATCCCTAGCTTTAGTGGCTAGGATTTGCTCTTCTTGGTGCAAGGCTTCCAATCTTTTTCCACCTGCAATGAATATCAAACTTGGAATTGGCTCATAGTTCAAATACTTGAATTAGAATTAATAAGTGCAATTTAGTAATGAATGTTATGTTATATAATTAGAAGAAATAGAAATAACAATAGTGTTTAATAATTTAACAGTATATGATTGATTGACACGTCTCTTCTAAAGCAAACACTCAGAACAAGTTTAAGTAGAATAAACTCCCACTACAAAGTTACAATAATCATTTTGTACTGCTTGTGAAAAATGGATTTATGAGTTTGCCAAGTTGATTACCTAGACTCACAAAAAAACAAACATGATCTACGCATTTAGACTAGCATGCAGATTATATTGAGGTATAGCTCAACAAGAAGAAAACATACCCAATATAACTCCTGTATGGTTGTATGGTTCTTTGTTCCGGCAAGAAACACCAGAAGAGCTCAAACCATTTCTGAGAAGCTAGTCAATTTTGTCTAAAGACAAATAAGCTCTATGTAAAACCAGTAACAAGTTTTGCCACTTCATTAGCATTATCATACTCCCCTTTTGAACACAATAAAGCAATACGAGAATAATAAGAATTGAAGTCGAGCAACTGGGTTATTTGAGTGTCTTGGTTATGAAAGTTGTTTGATACCGGTGTCCAACTATCGCATGGTCTGGTTTCTATATCTGTTTTGTATTTGCAGAATAAGTCTTTAGAATCGACTCTCTTCACTCTAACAGGGAAAAACATGGACACCACTTCATTGAGAATATTAACTGCCTCTTGGATGCTTCCTCGCTCACACAACAGAGAAAGAAAACTTCCAATAGACTCTGTTTCAATCTCGCTTTCAACTCTTCCAAGAAGATCAATGACAGATTTTGATTGAAACATCTCCCTCAAAATGCATCGAGATTCTTCCATCCTTCCTTTATCACATAAGCCTCTCACCAAGTACATGAAACCCAAGAAATCAGGCAGTGTACCTCTCGTTTTGAACTCAGAAAAGAACCCAAGAGCTCCCTCCATGTCACCCTTCTGGCAATAGCTGTTAAGTACTGCACCGACAGTGAATTCATCTGGTGTTAGGCCTTTAGCTTGTAAATCAAGGAGAAGCTTCAAAGTTTCCTGGACTTGACCAAACTTGCCGCATCCATCAATTAATGAATTGTATATGCGAGTATTCGCTCTAAGATTCTTTAGGGACATTTCCTCAAACAACCTCCTCGCATCCTCTAAAAGACCTCCTTTTGATAAAGTGTCAATGAGTATACCATATGTGATTTCTGAAGGAACTATGTCATTCTTTTCTAATGAATCAAATAACCTAAAAGCTTCAACCACGCACCCTTGACGACACAACCCATTGATAACTGAGTTATAGGTTACAATATTGAAAAAAATTCCTTTATTCTTGGCAAAATTACAGAGATCTAACGCCCTGTCAATATATCCTCCTTTGCAAAGGCCGTCGATAACAATTGAGTAGTCAACCACATCCAAGAGCGGTAGCTTATCTCCCGCTCCCACAACAAGGTTAAAAGCATCCATATAACGGCCACCTTTTGTCAGTATCCTCAAAACTACAGCAGGAAAAGTTACCACAGATATGTCACCTTTCATAGTAGCAAGAAACCGAAGTGCAGTTTCTACATTTTTAATGCAAAGAAAGTACACAAGTATCTCCTTTGCTCTAAGCTCAAACATCCCATAATTTTTTATGAATGTTGTCAAAAGGAGGCCAGTCAAAAAGGTTTTGCCACCATAGAGAAGAGATCTCATTATAAGATAGTAAGAGTTCTTGCTTAGTACAAAACCATTACTTTGGATCACCATTAATAGATCGAACGCAGCCTCTGATAATCCTTTGTTGCACAGGAAAGAAAGAGCATCGCTACACATTGAACCAAAATTTTCATGCTCAATTCTTCCCAATCTCTGAAACAAATTTAAAACTCCATGAGCACCCTTAACTCCAAAGATCTTTTTGATCAATTTCATATAGATCATTGTACTTAAAGGCAGACCTCGATCTATTAGTTCAACGAATACTTCAACTGCCATGTCCGGCATGTCATTCTTACAGAGCCCCTGAATGGTGCAATTGTAACATGCAGCTGAAGTTATAGATGCCATCCGAAATTCATCAAATACTTCAAGTGCCTCATCTATCATTCCTACTTTTGAGTAACCTTCAATCATTGTACAGTAAGTAACAAAATTGGAAGTCAAGCCCATATCCGATATTTTCTTATATATGGCAAGAGCATCCTCAAACAACCCCATCATAAATAGACCTTTTATAAGCAAGTTGCACATAGTAACATCTAGAGAAACAGCAGCTGCCTCAACTCTATTTTTTGTTTCTAGCATTCCCGTGACATTTTCTTCTTGCATATAACCATGTAACAACGTACTATAGGTGATAATATCTCCGGGGATTCCCTTAGACACATCATCAGCCTCAATCATCCTCCCTGCTTTGCACAATCCATTAATAATGGTGTTATATGTGACAACACTAGGTTTTATGCCTTTCTTCTCCATTTCACTGAGCAGTTCAAACGCACGTTCTATGTCACCCTTCTTGCACACACCATCAATTAATACTGTATAGATAAACTCATCTGCTTCAATCTGCAAATCTTCAATCATCTTAAACACTGCAAACGCCTCACACATTTTTCCTTTCTTGCAAAATCCTAATATCACTGCTGTAAGAGTGATCAAATTAGGTTGCAGACCACGTTTTTTCATCTTGTATAGGAACCCAACTGCTTTCTCCACATGTCCCTCCTTTGAGAACCCATCAATAAGTATTGTATAGCTTATTGTATCCAACTCAATTCTCCTACACACCATCTCATTGTGTCGGCAGAGTGCCTCTTCAATTGCTCCTTCCCTAAAATACCCATATATCCAATTACTATAAAACACACCATCTAATTCTAATCCATGTATATGCATCCTAGCAACCAAATCAGAAACCTCGTCGATTCTTCCTAACCTACAATAAGCACTTACTAGTCCAGTGTAAGTAACAACATTGGGCTTCAGATAACCTAAATTCACAGCATTCTCAAAGAACTTAACAGCAAGCTCAGCATTTCCAACACTCAAAAACCCGGAAATCACACAACTACATACAAAATTATCAAAAGGGTATTTATTTTTCTCATTGGTCATTAACTCTAACACTTGAATTGCCTCATCCATCTTTCCCTGACTACATAAAGAGTAAATCAATGACGAGAAAGTGTAAGAAGAAAGCAAAACACCATCACTCACTGAACAATCTTGGAGTACGGAAAGCGCCTTTTCGGGTGTTTTTCTTTTACAGAGGGCTTGAATTAATGAATCAAATAAGCGTTTCTCCATCTGGGTAGTACTCTTTTTCAAGAACTGAACTGCCTCGTCATATTTATCCTCTTTGACAAGGGCTTGTATGTAAATTCTGCGTGTATTGGTATCTCCTTTGAATTGATTTGATTTCAACAAGTGTATAATGAGTTTGAATTTTTTGGATCGAGAAAGGAAGAGGAGGAATTGGTTCAAGTGTGTGGTGGTAGGAGTGACACCACTCTTCAATAGAGAAACAAGAATCATGGCCTATGCTATACAGTTAGCTTTTGGGAACTTTCATAGAACAAATTTGAGATAAATGAAATTATAACAGCAAGAGAAAATGAAAAAAGCAAGAGCAAATACTCTTCAAATCCCAAAACTGAAGAGCCAAATGCAGCTGGGTTGAGAATTTCATCCACTTTTTTCAATATTTTGTCTGCTATTTGTGATCAGGTTAACACGAGAAAATTGAATGAGAGGTAACACTTAAATTTTGAAATTAATATCGGTGACTCTTGATCAACCCTAACTGTCAAAGACGCTTAAAAGATTAATTAAGTTAATTAGAGATTCAATTAATATTTTTTTAAAACTTTTTAATCTTTTTAAAAATATAAATCAACTCACAATTATATTTAATAAAAATAAAAAGTTAAAAGTGAAAAATCACTTTTCAAAATCAAATCTCAAAAGGGTCATTCCCTCTCTTCTTCTTCTCTCTCAACAACCTGCTGCCCTCCATCGACAGCGATTTTCAATCTCCGGTAACTTCAATTTCCAGTTCTTCATCATCCCTTTTCGACTTTCAACCGTCAATCTCTGTTTTTTCACAGGTAAAGGCTTTTTTTTTCTTCAAAAAATTAGAATTTTTTAGTTATGAAGATAAAGATGGACTTGAGTTGTCTTCTCTTCTAGTGAGAGTTAACAAGAATGAGTATTTGATGCTTAACAAGGAAACGAGAGCTCGAAAAAATCTTAATTTTTGATTTTCTTGGGAATCTGAGTGAAATATGTTGTTGTTGTTGTTGTTGTTGGGGATCTTGTTGTTGTTGTTGTTGGAATCTGTTGTTACAGTTGTAGAAGGGTCTTGCACCTCAAAAAGTTAGGTTTTTTGAAAATAATGCTTTGGTTAATGAATAAGAAGAGGACTTGAACTGAGTTAAGAAGAAGAAGATTTGAACTGAGTATTCTCCTCAAAGTTAGGGTTAATGTTATTGTTGTTCTTGTTCTTGAACATTATGTTGGTGTTATTGGTGTTGTTGTATTGGTAAATATTGGTGTTGTTGTTGTTTTGTTGATTTTATTGGATTTTGTTGGTGTTATTGATGTTGTTTTATTGGTAAATGTTGGTGTTGTTGTTCTTCAAAATTGTTATTCAAGTGATAAATGTTGATTTATGTTGATGTTCTTGGTGTATTATGTGGTAAAATTTTTGTTAATACCATAACAGATGTGTAATATGTTGCAACATACTAAGCATATGTTGGAAATAACTATACCATCTGTTGGTTTACTCTTATTATGTTTCCAACAGATGGGTTCATCTGTTGGAACAGATGAGTCATATGTTGGATGAAATCAAAGCAGTAGCTACTGCTTTAATTTCATCCAACAAATGGGTCATCTGTTCCAACAGATGGGTCATCTGTTCCAACAGATGGGTCTCTGTTCCAACAGATGGGTCATCTGTTTTAACATATGACCCATCTGTTGGATCAATTATTTGTACATTTTAAATTCACTATTTTTTTTAATGATGCACAAATCAATCATTGGCCTTTATTTTATTCTTGTTTGTAGATAAATGGCTCCCACTAAAAGGAAAGGAAGTGAATCAACTCCAAAGAAAGGAAGAAGAAAAATAGCTAGGATACATTCACCACTAAAAGAGCTTGCTATACAAACGATATCTCAATTAGAAGAAGAAGTCTCTTCTCAATCAGCTTTAAATATAGAAAAAGAGAAGGAAAAAGAGAATGAAATAGAAAAAAGTGAAGAATCTGGAGATTTAAGTAAAGATGAACAAGGAGATGAGAAAAGTAAGGAAGATGAAGGAAGTAAGAGAAGTGAGGAAGATGAAGGATAACGTGATGAAGATAAAAACTCAGTAGAGGAAGAAGGTGTAGATAAAGAGAGAGATGGAGAAGATAATGAAGTAAAATCAGAGAAAGGAGGAAAAGGAGGAGATAATGAAAGTGAAGATGAGGAAGAGGAACACCTTGATCCTAACAGTCCTTCCACTGAAGAGTGTGTCAAAACATTCTTCATTGATAATTATTCTGTGAGAATGCAGTGTGATGGTGTCACAAATTTAACTGGTGATTGTGTGATAAAGTCAGCCATGGAAAAATCTTTTGACACCTTCAGAAAAATACTTCAAGAACAAAAATTGGATGATTATTTCAGAAACAGCTGCTTTGGGCAATATCTTGATTTGTCAGAGGATAATAATGCTCGTTTTCAAATGACCATGGTGTATGGTCTTCTCAAACATAGATTTATGTATGAGAACAATGATAAGATGGATGAAGTCTGGATCAACTACTGTGGCATGCCACTTTGTTTTGGGTTGAAGGAGTTTGCCATAGTTACTGGATTAAAATGTCATCCTCCTTCTCAAACTATTCCTGTTGTTACACAAAAAAAAGCACCCCCGCATACCAAAGACAACAACAAAAAAAGGATCTAAGTCAGCAGCCAAGACTATCAAGAAAATTCAAAAGGGCAAGTCAACTGATGGTGATGACTTGGTGTCCCTTGTTGGTTTAAGCTTCAAAAATGTAAATTTACTTCAAGAGCTAGAAGGTAAAAGACTTTCAAAGAAGCACAAGCAATCATTATGCTTGGTTTGGTTTGTACATAATATTCTTTGGGCGAGAGACGTTAACAACAACATACCACTTGGTTTAATAAAGCTCTCGGAAGATTTGGAGGCATTCAATAACTACCCTTGGGGTCGTGAAAGCTTCATAATGACTGTCAAATATTTATTGACTCCGTTAACGTCAAATACAGTCAACTTATATGGCTTTCCATGGGCTTTCATGGTAAATTTTTTATTTTTGTGTTTTAATTTTTTTTATTGAATAATATTTTTAATTTTTAGCATAATTTTTATAGGCTTGGGCATTTGAAGCCATTCCTTATCTCCTACAATAAGTGAAGGACTATCAAGAAGAGATTTCTTGTCCTAGAATTCTGAGATGGTTGTCGGTCAAGAACGATAAAAGAGCAAAAGTTCTTGATCTTTTCAAACCACTCGAGGAAGCAGTAAGTCTACTTTTATAGAGATTAATTTGAATTTATTTTTTCAAAATTTACATCTGTTGCAACACATTAACATCTGTTGCAATTGAATTCAATTATGAGTTAAATATTATTTTAATATATTTAATTGTTAATTTTAGATTATGCATTCATGGCTTATCTCGACTAATCGAGAGTTAAAGATGCCATTCCTTGTTACTTTAGGGTATATGAAAACTCTACCGGACCCTAAGGTAATTGATAGGATAAAAAAAGAATTGGCTGGAGCAACAGCCATCAGAACAAAAGCACTTGAGAAGGATGATTTGGTTCTTGATGATGTTATTGTTGATACTGCTGATGTTGGTGTTGGTAGTGGTGGTGATGGTGTTGGTGTTGGTGATGCTCTTGTGGTTTTTCAACCAAGAAATGACCATGACTATGGTCATACTGAAGATGCTGATTTTGGTGGTGGAAACCTCCCTGACTTTGGTGGTAGACACACCCCTGACTTTGCTGGTAGACATACCCCTGACTTTGGTGGTAGACATACCCCTTTTAGTAGGCATGCTACAGATCTACCACACAACATGGGTAGGCAGTTTGGTGGTGTTGCCTCTTCAAGCTCTTGTTCTGCATGCAAATGCCAAGAGTGCAAGGAAAAACGCAATGGAGTGATTGATGCTCTTAAGGGATTAACTAATGCTGTAACTGAATTGACATCTAAAAGGAGTGTCATCCCATCAGGAAAGATTACAGAGCCATTCGCTCCATTGCAGGTTAAGATTAAGAGGACAGAAAAAACTATTTCCAAGGCAATATCAGATATTAAATCAAGAAAAATTACAACTCGTCTTCGTTGCACTGTTGGGGAAGTTCCAAGAGCCATAGGAGAGCTGAAGAAGGTAAATGTCTACAAGTTGGTGACTGCCACAAGAAAGGTAAAGCTGAAAACTCTGATGAATTCAAAAAAGGCCCCAAAAATTTACTTTATGCATAATTTTGGTTCACAAGACTTCAAGAACATGACTGATATAAAGTTTTGATATGTGGACTAGGTAAGTTAATTTTACTAACCTTCTATTTATTTAATGATTTTGTACTGCTTGTTTAGATGATCCATCTGTTGCAACTGATGAGAAATATATTGCAACAAATGGGTAATCTGTTAACAGTTTCAGAGATCTGCTACAACATATCAGTCATATGTTGCAACAAATGAGACATCTGTTCCAACAGATGACTGATCTGTTGGATGAAATCAAAGAAGTAGACCTACTATTTTAAATTTATCCAACAGATCAGTCATCTGTTGGAACAGATGATCCATATGTTCCAACAGATTGGTTATCTGTTACAACAGATGACTCATCTGCTGCAACTTTTCAAGTATTATAAGTTGCTAACTTATATAAATTGAATTATTATTTCAGTATGTTGATGAAATTCTTTTTCCGATGCGGGAGAGACATCTAAAATTCAATCAATTCTATGATCTTGGAGATAGAATAATGGACCTCAATTTTTATGGTAATTTTCTCTGTCGGTACAACAAACTCAGTGAAGAAGCAACAACTCCTGGTGGGAAAAAAATAGAGGAGTTACTTGCTTAGTTTGAATGGGATGATGACATGATTGACTATGTCAGAGGAAAGAGACCATATCCAGGTGCCATGGACTGGAGAGAGGCCAAGAGAATCATAACAGTAATGAATTTGGAGAAGAAGCATTTTGTGACTGTTGAGATCAAAATAAGTGAGGGAGTCATGAATGACTATGACTGCAACATACCAGTGTTTGAAGAGTTTCAATTTCTGATATTCATGGAGGGTTTGTTGGAGTTGTTCCCTAAGTTGTTGAAGCAAAGTGGCCTAATGAATCACTTGCCGGAAAAATTGCTCAACGAACGATGGGCTTTTGAAGGTTGAAAACAGAACCTTCCAAAGAATGAGACATTTGCCGCATGCAGGTCATACTCGCTTGATTTCATTGAGCATCTGATAAGCGACACTTCTATGATAACTCCTAAGACTCTAATGAATGATAATTCAGTTGCAAGAATGCAAGAAGTTTGGGCCGTTGGGGTGATTTTTAAGAGTTTGGAGCCCTGATATGGGTTGCATTTTGCAGAAAATATTTTCTATTTTTAGTATTTTATTTAATTATATTATGGGCTGTAATTTGCAGACAATCTTTTTTATTTTAGTATTTTATTTAGTTATATAATATATTTGGTGATGACAATATTGTATGTTTAATAGATGTCCAGTTATTATGTCATGAATTTTATTTTATCCTTTGATTTAAAAAATATTGGATTATTACTAAAAATGAATTACACATCTATTGAAAATCATTCAACATATATACTCATTTGTTGCAGTAGATGATACATCTATTGCAACAGATGACTCATCTGTTGCAGTAGATGATACATCTATTGCAATAGATGACTCATCTGTTGAAAATAATCAAACATATTCTACACATTTTGCAACAGATGAATCATCTGCTGGAAATAATCAAGCATACTCTACACAATTTGCAACAGATGATTCATCTGTTGGAAATAATCAAACATACTCTACACATTTTGCAACAGATGAATTATCTATCGCAACAGATGAATCATCTGTTGGAAACCATCCAACAACTATAGACATATGTTGCAGCAGATCAATTGACTTATTTGGTGTGAATTGCTTAATTAACTCATGATTAGTAATAAATTAAGTTATTTAATCATAATTAGCTTTCAATTAACAGCTTTAATTACAATCTCAATGAATTACATAATAATTACATGATCAAGTAAGTGTAGTGATCCTAAATAGATGGATCAATTGACTTATTTGATGTGAATTGCTTAATTAACTCATGATTAGTAATAAATTAAGTTATTTAACCATAATTAGCTTTCAATTAACAACTTCAATTACAATCTCAATGAATACATAATAATTACATGATCAACTAAGTGTAGTGATCCTAAATAGAGGGATCAATTGACTTATTTGGTATGAATTGCTTAATTAACTCATGATTAGTAATAAATTAAGTTATTTAATCATAATTAGCTTTCAATTAACAGCTTTAATTACAATCTCAATGAATTACATAATAATTACATGATCAACTAAGTGTAGTGATCCTAAATAGATGGATCAATTGACTTATTTGATGTAAATTGCTTAATTAACTCATGATTAATAATAAACTAAGTTATTTAATCATAATTAGCTTTCAATTAACAACTTCAATTACAATCTCAATGAATACATAATAATTACATGATCAACTAAGTGTAGTGATCCTAAATAGAGAGATCAATTGACTTATTTGATGTGAATTGCTTAATTAACTCATGATTAGTAATAAACTAAGTTATTTAATCATAATTAGCTTTCAATTAACAACTTCAATTACAATCTCAATGAATTATATAATAATTACATGATCAACTAAGTGTAGATGATTCATCTGTTGCAACAGATGTCAACATCTGTTGGATGATTTCCAACAGATGATTCATCTTTTGCAACATATGTCTATATCTGTTGGATGATTTCCAACAGATGAGTCATCTGTTGCAACAGATGAATCATCTGCTGCAACATATGTCTATATCTGTTGGATGATTTCCAACAGATAATTCATATGTTGCAACAGATGACTCATCTGCTGCAACATATGTCTATCTTTGTTTGATCATTTCCAACAGATAAGTCATCTGCTGCAATATATCATTCATCTGGTGCAATATGTACTGAATCTGTTTGATTATTCCCAATATTTGTAGTAACATATTTAATTATTCCCAACAGATTTCATCATCTTTTGCAATATATAAATCTGTTAAGTTCACAAACATCACTGACTGAAATATCATAAAAAAGTACTCAATATTCAGAATAACAATACTATTACTATTACAAGAATGAAGAAAATGAGTGCAACATTAACAATTATGGAGCATTTCGATCTGGGCATGTAGTTATTTTGTGGCCAACCGTCTTACATATAGAGCACTTATTTTTTCTTGTTGGAAATGATTCTCCGACTCCACGCCTCCTCTTTTTTCGCCTTTTTCCCGGTTTGCTTGGGTCAATATGTGGAAGAGATATTTCTCTCTCTAAAATCTCCAAAGGAACATTCCAAGATTTTTCAGAAGGCATATGATGAATTTTCTCACAGTATGCAATGATGTATCTCTCCACCGTATAATATGAGGATGAGTACTCATAAATCCACCTACCAAAATCTTTACCATATTGGACTCGAAGCGCTGCCATAGCATGTGGACAAGGTATTTTATCCATGTTAAATACTCTACATGTAAAAGATCTTGCAAGCAAGCAATTTTCAACGAAGTTGCTAGTTCTTGCTTATTCTTGAATGTCATTCCCTTATAAAAACCTGTTTCATCCTCTTGTACTTGGATAGACTGTGTTGATTGAGAATTGCCCACTGTATTGCTCCCAACATCAGGTGTAGGAGTTTGGTCATCCCCACAGCTTGGACCATCCAATTCTGCCCCACTTCCATTATCTGGAATATTAATATCTACCCTATCCTCCAACTCATCATTTAACATATCTTGTTGGTTTTGAGCTAAATTGGGGTTCTCTATCGGCTTTTCAATTACGTATACCCTTAAAATGAGCCTAGCTGCATCACTCAAATAGGCACGCAAACGAACTTGATCCCTTATCTTAAAAAGCAAGACCCTCTGATTTTCAAAAGAGCTGTGCATGTAACTGATGACAAGATCTTTCGATTGGCAATTTAATTCACAACAACTGATGATTAAGTTAACAAAATCAAAATCCAACAGATAGATCATCTGTTGCAACAGATGGGTCATCTGTTGGATACGCTACTGAAAATTGCAGAAAAACAACAGATATACCCAGATGAGAAATTGAACTAAAACTCATTATTTTTACTTATCAAAATCACCTATGAAGCAATGTCCAGTGATTACGAATAAATTTGATCCAAAATTTTAGTCCAGTACCAGCAGTTGTGGCAACAACAACAACAACAATGGAGGGCAGGGGAGTAGAAGAAAAAGAAGAAGACGATGATGAAGAAGAAGAAGATGATGATGATGATGATGATGAAGAAGAAGACAACAACAACAACAACAATGGAGAATGCCCTGAAAATGGCGCGAGGAAGAGAAGCAAAAAGAAGGGGAGGTGGTCGTTCCCCCCCCCCCATTTTAGGTAATTAGGATTTTATTTAATTCTTCCAAAAGGGGAATGGGTCCCATGGGTCAAAGTGTAAAAATAAAAACTTGAGGGCAACTCAGAAAATGAGTCAAAACCCATTAATTCCTAATCTAATTTTTGTCACCTCTACTCAATTAAAATAACTTAAGTCACTACAACTTAAATTTGAAACTTTTTTGTCACTCTTAATTCATTCGCCAGGTTACACTGTGTTGTATAACTTTGCCTCTCATTTCCACCCCGACCAAATTCAGAGTTGAGAAGAATTGGGCCAGAAGCCGAGAAGTACTCTAAACAAGTTAGGAGCTAAGAAGAAAATAAAAGGGATGATTTCACAAACATCCCCACACATTTGGCTATTTAACACTTGGGTCGTTTGGTTCGAAGACAATTATGGTGAGATCATTTATGCTGAGATTAGTTATTTTGAGATTATTTTTTATTGACTGTTTGGTTTCTTGTATTAAAAATAATATACATTGCATACTATCTTAGAATAAGTGGTTTGTTTATAAAAATACTTTTATATTTATTTTTTAGAGTTTTAATTATTCTTTCTCAAAAAACAAAACCCCCACCTTATTTAGCTTTAGCAGAAATTATATTTGGTGAAATAATTTTGGCAAGACTTGATCATTTCTTTACTATTTTTTTCCTCCATACAGCATGCTTGATTTTAATAACGGAAAAGGTTCAAAAATACCCCTCAACTATTGTTAGTGGATTAATTATTTCCTTCATTTGATTTTGAGTTCAAAAATACCCTTGCCGTTAGTGAATTGACTCACTTTTACCCCTCAACACTAACAGATGTCATGTCACATTATAACTCACATTAAATAATTTTATTTTGCTGATGTGGAAATTTAAACTTAAAAAAACTAAATCTTCTCCCTTTGACTCTCTTCCACCTCTTTCTTTTCTCTCTGCATTGCTCGGTCATTTGCTTTTTTGCTTTGAACATTCTAAGAACACCCATTTACCCAACCAGAACATTGAGATAGCAATTTGTTCTTCCATGTCCAGAAAATTAATCAAATTTTGATTTTTTTTATTTCTTTTATACCAATGATTATTTGAGCTCATATTAGTGGAATTAATAATCCGGGTCACCTTCTTTTTTGAAATATTAGAGATTCTTTGATTTGTTTATAATTTTTGAAATAAAAATGTACTCTGCTTTGAGAATTAAAAGAGGATTTGGTGAATATCACCATCATCTTTATAATCTACGGAGTTCACTTTTTGGGAAAATGACGAATTTGCGGGATGCTTGCCTAGTTTTAAAAGCGGATCATATTCCTCATCTTCATGGCTGGCGGAGCTCCATGAACGTTTCGTGCTGTTGCCCAACTCGGTGGCCTTGAATGTCTGCAAAAAATAATAATTCGGAGATGACAAAGTGTAGGAATTTGCTGTGCAATACAGAGAGGAGAAAAAGAGATGAAAGAGGGTCAAAGGGAGAAGATTAGGCCTTTTTTAGGTTTAAATTTTCACGTCAGCAAAATAAAATTATTTAATGTGAGTTATAATGTGACATGACATCTGTTAGTTTTGAGGGGTAAAAGTGAGTCAATTCACTAACGGTAAGGGTATTTTTGAACCCAAAATCAAACGAAGAGTATAATTGATCCATTACTAATAGTTGAGGGGTATTTTGACCCTTTTTCAAAGGCTTTTTTAGTGTCGATCAATGTGTTGGGTAAATTACATGTTACTTGATATCCTCAAGACTTTGTCATATATCAATGACAGATATGGGGATGAGACCTGATCCAAAAATAGGTTACCTCGATAGAGCATATCGATTCGACAAAGATCTCTAATTTATGAGTTCAGCTATGTGAAGTAACAATTGTGAGAATGGCGAAATTCTCAACTCAGTGTTAAAAACTCAAGAGAAATGGATGATAAGTATTTAATACTATTTTTTGTGAAGCTGGACAAAGCACAAAATAGAAGTTCTATCAAATAGTTAGTTGAATTTCAGAGTGTGAGCTTCAAGGCAGGAGAAAATTCCCAACTTGAGAAGAGTTAATCGTAAAATAAAAGCTTTCATTTCTCGTATTGTTGTAAAGCATAATGATTACACTGGGTGTGTTGTTGTTGGCGTGGAGATTGTTACTAGTAATAAAAGAAAGATTTTTTCTCCCCTTTTCTTCTAGGACCTTTTTTCCTTCATTTTTGTTATTTCTATGTGAAAACACCCGTCTTGATTTCTACATTCGTCGTAAAGATATGCTTCATTTTGTGTCAGGTAAATCAAATAAGGTCTTTGATCCCAAACTACATGGAGTTAAATTTTTTAAAAAGTCTCATTTTGACACTTGTGGAAAACCTCTCTTCTCAGAAGAAAAAAATTAAACAAAAACTCCACCAAAAACTTGATCGAAACTACAACAATATATGCATCAAATCAACTATCAAAACTTCTTAGAACTACAACTGAAACTGAACTAAAACATTTGCTCAAACTGAAGCAAAATTGCAGCAGATACTACACCAAATAACTTGTCAATTTTTTAATCAAAAACTTAACCAAAAACTGCAGCTATATCTGCATCAAATCAACATTCAAACTGATCAAAATTATAACTAAATTGCACTAAAACAATTGCTAAAATTGGAGCAGAATAGCAACAAATACTACATCAAAACATCACTAAAAACTGCATCAAAACAACAACAAAAAAACTAAATCAAAAACTTATACAAACTATACAAGTCCATTAATTATCATTCTAACTTCTGATCATATGAAGAAAAAAAGAACACAATACAATAATAGAATTAATGTACCAATAACAAACTTACAATAATCACTCTACAGTTCAACAAACTAACTAAAATAACATACTAAAATTTCAGAATTTGAAGAATTGTCAAAACAACGATATAATTATATATAAACTTAATGTTTACATGAGCATTTATCTATTTAATAGACATTAATTATACAAAGAATTCTAGTATCCTCATGTACTACATAAGTCATAAGTAAAAAAATATAAACATAATCAGAGGAAAAATTATATCAGTCAGCATTTGAAGTTATCAACTGAGCAAGAACTATTACACCAGTGCCATCATTTATATACACAAATTTATCATGTTTTTAAATTTTTCATTAACGATCATAAATATTATTGTCTGATGCTCAAGCTCACCCATACATAAAAATAATTTCATCTTTTTGACATCTCCTCAAATAATCATTATAGCTTTAATATGTTATTTTATGAAGCACAAGTCAAATATAAAAGATTTAATGATGAAATAAATTTGACCACAAATTTCATAGTTATCACAATTTTTAATCTTGTCAATCAAGAAATTCGTTCTTTTGTCTTGACTTTCAGTAATTTTTTTCATAACTTTTATTATACTCTTAAGAAATGTCTCATTGACATCGTTCACAATTTTTTTTCTCTTTTTCATTAACACTAAAAGAGGTCATTTTAGCATACTCGTCATATTTATGATTTTATTGGAATTTAGCATGTTCATTTTTAGATGTTTCAGTAGTTATGTTCATATGCTCTAGCATTTTCAGATGCTTCAGTGAAACTAGTTCTTGCATAAGCATTTTTAACTTCTCCAGTAACTATATTAAGTTCATGACTAGCTTCATCTTCATCAACATCGATAGAAAATTTCAAACTCATGTCATTAGAAAGTCCTAAAAAACTTGATCCTTTATGATATTCTCAACAACATTCAGTGGCCCTTCTATAAACTTTCTCATTGCTCTATCCTTGTTAAAGATTTTCTCTCAATCTTTAAACACTGGTCATTTTTTAATATTCATATTTTTTGCACCTCGATCAATCTAGAAAAGAAATAAAAGAAAGATGATAATCCCATATGTATCAGTTGTAAACCATGAAGGAAATTAAGAAAATACCTGTATTAAGTGATAATATTTTAATAACTTAAGCAAAATATAATTACCTTTATAAATTCATCTCAAACTTTTGGATCATCAACAATTATGATTTCGTCACTATATTGAAATTTCAAACCGCTTTAACTCTTTAGTAAACTTATGCTTGATTTACTTTTCTTTCACGCTTTTAATTTAGAATTGACATATGGTTCACCTTTCAGTTAATTATCAGAATGATCTTCATGCAAATAGTGCTCTAACTCCATCAAGTATCCTGGCCTAAAAGTTTCATTATCGGCTCTCTAACCATTAGTATATAACTCTTTTAAGTCATCTATAAGAGAACTTTCTTCTGTTGGAGTCCATGTCCTTCGGGTTGAAGTTACTGATCTTCTTGATCTTTTTGACAAATTCATTGAAGATTTTTGGCTATTCATTTTGTCTGTATAATCTTGTGAAATAAATCATCATAAGTATTAGTTATCACTATAAGAAGCATAAAAATCTCTAAATTATTACTTGGCATCACAATAATAAATAATTATATACTTTATAGATAAAAAATTTAAACATGAAGTAGTAAAACATCACATAAAAGAAAAACTAATTAAACATAAGTTATCTTTACAAAATCAATGTAAGTATCTATTTTTTATAATCATAAAAACATGAACACCTTACAATCATATCAAAAATTAAGGAGAAAAACACTCAAAACACCACAAAATATATTACAAGCATGAAAATTAAAAATATAAATTATTTAAATTTACATTTCGCATTGATTGAGCCTATTTATCTCTCCATGAGGTCCATTCTGAGATGATTCAACAACATCAATATTATCATGTTGATACTCCAATTGTTCTTTCATATTAATGTCTAAGGGATTCACTTTCATCTTTCTATGAATAAAGTTGTGCATCAAACAACAAGCACTAATGATCCTATTATGAACCTTAACTGAGTACCACGAAGAACTTTTAAGAATTCTCCAATGTTCTTTCAAGAGATAAAATGTCCTTTCAATAACATTGTGAGCCCTAGCATGCTTCATATTGAAAAGCTATTCTCGATATTGAATGTCACGCTCCGAGACTACCCTCTAGGCGTAACACGAGATTCGGGGTCATATCCATAAACTGAAATGGGATGAAGTCTACGAAATACCAATCCAGAATACAACTAACTATGTCTGAAGCTTCTAAGTCTAACATAAGAGTTGATGGGACAAGACCCCAACTAACTCGAGAAATCAAAGAAAAGACATGAAAGTAACTAACATAGCTAAGGTCCTCGAGTAATAAGGACTCACCAACCAAGTCTGGAGAACTGACAACGTCTAGCCACGAATCAGAGGGTAAGAGCCTGAATCTGCATCATCAAGAGGATGCAGCGCAAGATATGCGTCGGTACTATATGATGTACCGAGTATGTGAGATATGCATAAATGAAATCAAAATATGCTTAAAACATACTGGAATCTGAAATCATGTGTAAAAGAGATATCATGGAAAAATACCATAAGTAAAGCTTAAATCATGAATTAGGATAACTTGATGTATAAAACTTTCTTACGGGAGTTTCTCATAACCGACAATAGACCATGTGAACTACATAGAATCTAACTATATAACCCTAGTTGACAAAGCTACCCCGAATCTTACCAAGGAATGGAGTACTATACATATAATAGCATGGAACCATTTTCATAAGGGGACACTCTCAACTAACGAGGACCCATCTTCATGAGGAAACACTCTCAACTAACGAGGACCCTCTTCACCTACACTGACAACGTAATTTTGGACTGGTGTTATCTAGAACCCTCATCGCTTGGTGCTAAATACTACTCCCAAAATATACATATAGTTCACAAACTACTAGAGGCATATCTAGTGCCAAAACTATTTGAAAAGCATAAGGACATATCTAATGTCATGCAAATTCAAATCATAAGTCTTAAAGCTTAGCATAATCATAATTCACTTTTCTTTCTAAATTCATAACTTGAAAAATTTGGTATGCAATTTCATAAATACTTGAGATCATATTATTAACGCATGCAATTTTTCTTAAATCAAGCCATGCATGCAAAATTTATCTAGGGTTAGCCTTCAAATCAGGAGGTAAATAATCGATTGCAAAAACCCATGTAAATCATAAAATTGAACTTAGAATTTATTGAAGAATCATGAGAAAATACTTAATAGAAAAGCCCATGAGAATTGGGTAAGAACACTAACTTGAAATTCATAAATTTAAATTAGAAGAATTAGGATTTTGGGCATAAGGGTGAAAGAATCCCCTTATTGAATACCCACAAACCTTAATTGAAGCTAACCCAACTGAAATTGAAAAGAAGAGGAGGCTTGAACTTGGAGCTTGAGACTTGGAGCTTGAAGGAGTTCCTTTCCTAATTTGGTAGATGAATGAGAGATAATGAGAGACTTAAGCTAATAAGAGTAGAAACCCTACTAAAACTGGCCAAAACGACCTCACTTAAGTGTTAAAAGGGTAAATAATTATGGAAATACCCCTAGGATTTAATTAGGAAAAAGCTGTTAAAAAGGTCATTTTCAGGAATCACGGATGGAATCCATGGGTCGTAGATTGAACCATGACTCGTGGTTTCCACTCGTAGTTCCTGGACAAAATATCATGCTGCAGAAGAAATTCTATGAGTCAACAGGATGGACCGTAGAACAGATTACGGTCCATAGAACTAATCCGTGATTTATGAAGAAATAGTCAGATGTCTGATCAAGTTCCACGAGTCAATAGGACGGTCCGTAGTTCACACTACGGTCCGTAGACTTGACTCCTGGTTCCTGAGGAAATAGTCAGCCTTTAGGTTAGATTCCACGAGTAGATAGGATGACTCGTAGAGTTAACTACAATCCGTAGAACCCACTCATGGTTCTCAGACCAGAGGCCAATCCTGCAGATGCAAACCAAGGGTTCCTTCCACGATCCATGGTTCAAACCATGGTCCGTGGTTTGGACCCGTAATTTCTAGAAAGTTCAAAATTCTCAGATTTTCTAAGTTTAAAAGCCGGATCAAATTCTGGGGTGTTATAATATCTCCTCCTTGGGATCATTCATCCTCGAATGAAGACTAAGCAAGGAAAACTGGAGAGAAAATAACCCAACCACACATCAAAACATGAAAACTTAAGGATAAGAATGAAAACTGAGCTTTTCAACTTAAAATATGATTGAACTAACTTCGGAAAATATGAATGCATACTAGGATCACGAGGAAAACTGATGGGATAAAATCGGAGGAACATACTAAGGAGGAACTAATACCTTAACCTGAAACTGGGTCGGAAGGAAAGAGATGAGGGTACTTGGATTTCATGGATGCTTCTGCTTCTCAAGTAGCTCCCTCAACTAGCTGATTTCTCAAAAGGACCTTTACCGAAGCGACTTCTTTATTTTTCAAACTTCGTACCTGACGATTAAGAATCTCTACGGAAACTTCCTCATAAGTAAGGTTATCCTTCACACTCACATCCTCCAAAGGAACAATCAAGGTCGGATCCCCAACACACTTCTTCAACAGGGAAACATGAAAAACTGGATGAACTGCTTCTAAATCCGATGGTAAATCCAACTCATAAGTGTTGACACCCAATTTTGGCTCCCCGTGCTTAAAATTAACGTCTTCAGGTTTCCTGATCTTTAAACAGCACAAAATACATTTTTTACATATTTTTCATTAAATATAATAATTTATTGATAATCATCCTTATTTTAGGAGTTTTATCAGTTTATTGATATATTTTTATTTCTCACAATTTATTGATAATTATCCTTTATTTTGTAAATATTAGGATTTTATCAATTTATTGTCATTATACAATTTTGATAATCGCAATATTTTTTACAAGTCATCCGCACACGTACACAATACAAATACTACAATTTCAATTATTATATATATTTTTTTTTTTAATCACATACCAATGCACACATTCTTGTACACTATTTACATTCTCTAATACATTCCGCAAGCACAAGAGGTCGGAGGAATTAATTCTAATACGCAGAGCAACGAATCAGTCAAGTCAAGGTCTTGTCACCTTTAATAAAGGTGACATTTGATATGACTGAATACGGCTATCGTCCTCTAGTTAATAACCTTGTGCATTGGTTAATAAGTTAGGTCAAGTCAAGGTCTTGTCACCTTTAATAAAGGTGACATTTGACATGACTGAATAGGGCTATCGTCTATCGGTTAATAAACTTTATACATTGGTTAATAGAGTAAATAATCTATCGGATAATAACTAAAAAATAAAAAGGATTAGTCTTTTATTTTTTGGACAAAGAGGGGATTTGTTTTGTATTATAAATAAAAGGGGAGGGGGACATTTTATTGGGGGGAACACAAAATATACACACACTACACATACACACATTTTACATTCACACACACACACCCCCCATCAGATTTTTTCTTCTTTCTTTTCTCTAAAGCCTCGTTTTCTCTCTCTCCCTCTCACTGCTCTCTCCTCTCTGTTGCTCCGCCGGAGGTGATGACCGGCGAGCTCCCGACGGGTCACCACCCCACGACCCCTGGAAACTCCGGCGAACTCACGACGCCGGAGCACTCCACCACCACCAACGCCCCTGCTCTCTCTCTCCCCGCTCTCCCCTTTATGTCGCTGCCTCGCCGGAGGTGATGACCGGCGAGCCACCACCACACGGCCAGCATCTCTCCCTTTCTCTCCCTTTCCCCTCCGTCTTGCCGCTTCCACGCCGGAAAACATGGCGTTGAGGTCTCCAAATTTGGCCGGAAAGCTCCCTCAACTCCACAATCCCCACCTTTTCTTCTCCTTGCCCGGATCTCTCAGATTTGACCGGAGAAAAACACCTCCGACTGACTGGATTTTGTTGAGATAATATGTTATTGTGTATGTTTGTATAGATCTGTCCATAACTCGCATTTCATGGTGTTCTCACACCATTTTTGATGACATTGCTGACTTTGCCGGAGCTTCGACTCCGACTTTTTGCTTGCTGTTATGTTTCAACGCTATTATCATGTGTTTGACTGATTTTTTTAACATTTTTTCGGTGACCTTGGGTTTTCCGGCGAGTCATTGGTCTTCTCCGACGAACATCACTGTTTTGGGGCTCCATTTACGGTTGTTTTTGCTAGCTGTTGCTCTATTTTGTTACTGGTCTTAATGTTTGGACTGATTCTTGTCTTGATTATGTCTTGCTAATGACTTTGTCAATTTTTTGACGGTCCTGTTTTGCTCTATCACTGTGTTGCAATTTTGGACTGTTTTGGGTGGATATTTTTGTCCTTTTTAATGCTTTTCGGATGTTATTAAACTGATAATGAACAAGATACTACATTACATTGGCCAATGAAAAAACTCCCGTCGATTTTTGAGGCCTCCACAATAAAAAAGACGGATACATATATACATATGTAGCGAAAGAATAAAGTCTGGGCGATGACGAAATCTTGTTATTACAAAGACGAAATAAAAAGTTTTATGATCCGCAATCTTGGCGAGGTGATCTCGGGTGGCCAACCGATGCTTCGCAACCATGGCGTATCTAAAACTTAATACAACTACATATCTGAGCCCATACTATAATAAAATTATATTTTCTTATATTTACATACAATATATGTATTTCTTTAACTTATTTTGGTAAATATTTATTTGTTATTGAATTTGTTTACTAAGTGTTTATACAGGTACGTGAAGATACTTCCGAAGATGACAATTAAAAGGAGTTTGAAGATCTCCCCAAAATTCATTGCTTTATTTATATCCTTGTAATTCTTGTAATTGTACAAAAACTAAAATATAGTGAAAACTTTACTTTTGGGGTGTCGGGTGGGAGTGTCCCTTTATTTATTTATCTGTTATTACGCACTTAGGCAAAACTTTAAGTGGTAAATACTTTTATAAACAAATTAATTTAACTTAGATACTTAAGTTAATTAATTCATATTTTTACGTCACGCAAACATTAGGACGTCTCTTCTTTCTTTTTTCCTTCTAATTAGTTTTACTTGAACTTTACAAATAACCCTTTTTTACACATTCTTTTGTTAAAAAAGCTTTTAAAATTTATATTCTTTTCTCATTTTTAAACTCATTTTTTTGCAAAAATGAAACAATATTTACATAATGAAAAACGCAAGTCAATCGATGTAATCATTGTGCAAATCTTTTGATACATTTCTTTACATTTTTATATTCTTTACTCAATGTACTTAGACATATATTACTTACACATTTTTCTTATATATATTTCGTAATAGTATCTATTTATATTAATATATTTACATACTTTTCATATTAAACAATATACATTCTTTTACACTCTTTTATACTTTCTTACATATAAATTTTCATACATACTAAATTTTCTCATACATATAAAAATACATTTTTCATACTCTTAGGCACATATTTTAAAATTATCCTTTGAACTCGTATATACATATTTATTACTGTTCATATTTATACTTTTCAAAAAATATATCTTTTACCTCCCCTCTCTTTAAAAATTAAGTTTAGTCGGGTACCACATTTGTGGATTTCGAAGGATGCCTAACACCTTCCCTTCGAAATAACTTGAACCCTTACCTAGAATCTCAAATGGTTTTCACAGATTAAAATGCGAGTCATACATATCAATAATCAAAAAATAGGTTTCCTTATTTTCCTTAAAAATTAGGTGGCGACTCTGTACATAATAAAAATTTTTTTAGAGTCCATAAGTTGTGCTTTATCTAACCTTGGTAAAAAATACGGCATGACAGAATGGCGACTCCGCTGGGGATAAGAACCAGGTTCTAACCATCATAGACTCAATTTTTCAATTGAGGGAGGTATTTCTATTCACATTTTGATTATTTAATTTTTCAAATTATTTTTGCACACTATGAATTGTATATGTTATTTGTATTGTACATATAAATTTTTAGTTTTGCTTATACATAAATTCTTTATATTAATTATTCTTTGATTCATTATTTACTTTATAATATAGATATATGTTCGAAATACTTCTACACATTATTTATTTAATTATCACATCGTTTCTATAAAGTCTTGGCCGTACACTATCACACACTGTGGTTCACGCGAGGAGTGTTTCACGCTCCTCCAAAACTTCTTTGGATTCCTTAGCTTCAGAGTCGGCGCGTTTAAATTACTATGCGTCTTCTTGCAGTTGTCCTAATATTCTTTATCAACTTAGGTGAATCTACTCTTAGAATCCTTAGGCCGTTGTACATACGATCGTTACTTTAGTCGAATGAATTTTTATTCTTTATTTGTTATATATTTTTAATTGATACTTGCTCTTTGATTATTATATATTCGGCGTTTTTATATTTTTGTGCATACTTTTTGGTTTATACATATATGTACACATGTCATCTTCCTCCTCGTCCATTTTGTCTGACGATTTTGGTTGACTTGTGTTGAGCCTGAGACCTTTCCAATCCCTCACATTCATTCTCGATCTCTAAGATCATCCTTCACAATTTATCAATCTTTATTATATCTATTGTCGATCTTTACGATCACTTTTTTGGACTTCATCATTCTTTTTCCAAAAATTAACAATACAGCCTTGTACATTCTTCTCATCTTTATACCATACATTTTTCTTGTCTAAACTTTCACTCATAGCTATACTTTTTTATTCAATACAATCACTCAAAGTAATTATACAAATCACATTCAATTATGTGTAGTTCGAACTACGTTTTGACCTGATTCTTGTCCTGACAAGATACGTAGGCAACCTTACATAAGGGTTCGGTCTTCCATTGTTTCAAAATAATTTCTCCAGGATTTTAAAAACTGGGACAAATTTTGAAACAATTCAAATACCCTCTCCAAAGTCCTGTTGACAGCGCAAATCAACAATTTCCCTCAAATCCAAATCTCTCTGACATCAGTGTCAATATTGGCCTTACATTCAAACCTTCACTCGACTTTGATCCTAGAACATGGGACATAAGTTTCTTTTTCTCTCAATCATCGTAGATTATGAAATGTGACATTTTTGCCTTCACTTTCAAAATCAAGAGTTCAACACTCTCCCAGTCATTCAATTCTCCCGACAGCGGCGAAGTAATATCAAATATTTGCCATGCTTCTCTTTCTTTGTAATATTTTCAGCGTATTAGAGTGGTGACAAAACTCTGTCTATATTTTTACATCCGTCATCTTGATTGTCGGATCAAAGTATTTTTTAAAGCTCATTGTCTGCAATTGGTTCCTCTCAGCCGCCTATCACACCATTTTTCAAGAATAACCACCAGTTCATGACAATCATACATATCACACCCATGGATTCATTCTGAACTACGTCCTGACCTGATTCTCATCGTAATTCATCTTGGTGAGATATGTAGGCAATCCTACATAAGGGTTCGGTCTTCCTACTATTCTAAAATGATTTTCTTAGGATTGCAAACTGGGGCAAATATTTTGAAACAGTCCAATGATGCTCTCAAACCCTCAAAAAATAATTAAAAGCGTCAATCAATTCTCTGAAGTCCAAAATTCAAGATTATCAATATCACTCTTACCATAATCTCCATTCGACTTTAGTCTCAAAATCTGAAGACCTAAGTCTCTCTTCAAACCTCTCAAATGTCGTAGGCCATGGAACTACGGTGAATCACTTTCACTTTCCAAATCTAAGGGTTCAACACAAGTTGACTCATTTTCTTTGTAGGCACGCCTATCATAGGATATCAAGCAATAAAAAGAGAGGAGTCGAGTCTGAAGAAGTTAAATAATCTCTGAACTTCACATGAGATAACATCCGACCTCGAACTTTCTGAGGCATCCATATTCAATGGGACAGACAAATCAGGAGAACCGTCCCCACTTAATCGGGGATGGACACACCAATGAGTGCCCTCGCAAGCAATCGAGAGGCCACAACATGTCATCTTCAAACAACAATTGGAGACGATCACGATAATGGACGATCTCCATAAACAATTGGGAAATCACAACAACGATCATCCTCACAAACAGTCGGGAGACACTCTCATCGAGGACATCACCAACACTCGACATACGAGGCATCGCTCCGAGTTTGTCTATATCTTTGCATTATTTTTTATACATATTTTTTATATTCGATAAATATCTTAATTTTTTGCCTTATATTCCTTCTAGAGGTGAATTATTTTCTGCACATACATTTGCTATCGTATCTTCACGAACTACGTGAACCTGATTCTCATCTCGATGAGATACGTAGGCAGCCCTTCTTGGGTTCGGTATTCCTTATTAGAAAAAACAAAAAAAAATGTGTACATACATTTTAGTTCGCATCTTCACGAACTACGCGAACCTGATTCTCATCTCGATGAGATACGTAGGCAGCCCTTCTTGGGTTCGGTATTCCTTATTAGAAAAACAAAAAAAATGTGTATATACATTTTAGTTCGCATCTCCACGAACTACGCGAACCTGATTCTCATCTCGATGAGATACGTAGGCAGCCCTTCTTGGGTTCGGTATTCCTTATTAGAAAAACAAAAAAAAAGTGTGTACATACATTTTAGTTCGTATCTTCACGAACTACGCGAACCTGATTCTCATCTCGATGAGATACGTAGGCAGCCCTTCTTGGGTTCGGTATTCCTTATTAGAAAAACAGAAAAAAAAAGTGTGTACATACATTTTAGTTCGTATCTTCATGAACTACGCAAACCTGATTCTCATCTCGATGAGATAAGTAGGCAGCCCTTCTTGGGTTCGGTATTCCTTATTAGAAAAAAAAAAGTGTGTATATACATTTTAGTATACATCTTCACGAACTACGCGAACCTGATTCTTATCTCGATGAGATACGTAGGCAGCCCTTCTTGGGTTCGGTATTCCTTATTAGAAAAATGAAAAAAAAAATGTGTACATACATTTTAGTTCGTATCTTCACGAACTACGCGAACCTGATTCTCATCTTGATGAGATACGTAGGCAGCCCTTCTTGGGTTCGGTATTCCTTATTGGAAAAAATAAACAAAAAATAAAATAAAATGTGTACATACATTTTAGTTCGTATCTTCACGAACTACGCGAACCTGATTCTCATCTTGATGAGATACGTAGGCAGCCCTTCTTGGGTTCGGTATTCCTTATTGGAAAAACAAACAAAAAAATAAAATAAAAAATGTGTACATACATTTTAGTTCGTATCTTCACGAACTACGCGAACCTGATTCTCATCTCGATGAGATACGTAGGCAGCCCTTCTTGTGTTCGGTGTTCCTTATTAGAAAAATGAAAATAAAATAAAATATGTACATACATTTTAGTTCGTATCTTCACGAACTACGCGAACCTGATTCTCATCTCGATGAGATACGTAGGCAGCCCTTCTTGGGTTCGGTATTCCTTATTAGAAAAACGAAAAAAAAAAATTTTGTACATACATTTTAGTTCACATCTTCCTGAACTACGCAGACCTGATTCTTGTTCATACAAGATACGTAGGCAACCCTCATAAGGGTTCGGTCTCATTTTTCAAAAAAATAAAAATAAAAAAAAATAAAAAAATAAAATTAAAAAAAAATCAAAGTTTTGACTTGGTTGGTACCAACATAGTTAGAAGTGTGCATGAGAAAGAAACAAATGGTATGATGGAGAGGACCAATTTCGTGGTAAACCATAGATTCTTTTGGTACCTCTTAATCACACCTTAGTGACACTCGAAAATTCTCTTGCATGCATCTAAGATAAGAACAAAACCAACCTCATCGTTTCGTGTGCATTGTGTGGCGAGCATTAGATTAATTCATTGCATTGCATTGTTGATCTAGAACTTGGCCTAAATGCTTGTTGAGGCAAAATCCTGAGTTACACTTGATTTGGGAAAGGATCGTAGGCCTTCTTTGACCCGATTGAGCCTTTCATAACCTACCAAATGACATTATCCCTAGCATTCCCCCTTTGAGCCTAAAGCCTTTTCTTTGAACAACCACATCTCAGCCTATACCTTTCTGAGTGCTTACATGCCCTACCCTCTTTTGGCCCGACCTCCCTGAGCGCATTAAAATGTGCAAATTGCGGACAAAGATTCAAGATCAAAGACGCCAAAGGCAGAAGATGCAAAGTCCCAGAAGAATAAAGATGAAAATACGACTTTAAAGATAGAGTAAAATTCCCCACAAATCAAAACATGGAGAAACCTCCCCAAAAAAAAAATAAAAAAAAATAGAAGAGGAAAGAACTACAAGAGGGGAAAAAAGACTCCAACAACGAAAAGAAGTCGATACAAATTCAAAGAAAGGGACTACGAGACAAAGAAGATCAAGCGTCCAAATGCAACAAATGTCAAAGCACAAATATAGTGCATGCTCAAGGGAGGATTAGTCACTTTTATCCCAAATAATATCCTATCCATCCCCAAGCCTACATTACAAGCTGATAAAAGCCCTACATGATCCTATTTCAAGTGTTCTCACATTAGTGGATACTTACATGAAGGCCAAGCCTATGGTATCGCAATCGCATGCATTGAACATCCTTCTGAGTGTGAGTGCACTTCTCAAAATGTCCTAAAATCAAAATACTCAAATGTGTGAAGAATAGGACTTTCTTTTGGTGAGGCACGTGAAACATGAGGAAAGGTATAGTTCAAAATCTTTGTTTGAATCAAGAAGAACAAATCTTGTCGATACTTAGGTACGTCTGAGGTACCATTTGAAACTATTGGAATTACCCGAAGTTGATCTCGGTTTAGCTGGGAAAGATGGTGGAATTCTTGTGCATAGGACTAATTGTTGGTACCAACTGAAAGTCAAGACATGATTTTCTTTTCAACATTCTTACAAAAAAAAAAAAAAGTTTTCTTCCTTCACAGGCGCCCACCTTCTAATGCGGGTATTTACATTCAAGTCCATTTTACAGGCGCCCACCTTCTAATGCGGGTATTTACATTCAAGTCCATTTTACAGGCGCCCACCTTCTAATGCGGGTATTTACATTCTAGTCCATTTTACAGGCGCCCACCTTCTAATGCGGGTATTTACATCTCAGTACTTTTACAGGCGCCCACCTTCTAATGCGGGTATTTACATCTCAGTACTTTTACAGGCGCCCACCTCCTAATGCGGGTATTCATTCAAAGCTCCGGCACACAAACCGGAGCATGCATTGAGATCTTGGAACACAACCCAAGATTTCATTTCATTCAAAGCTCCGGCACACAAACCGGAGTATGCATTGGGATCTTGGCACACAACCCAAGATTCCATTTCATCCAAAGCTCCGGCACACAAACCGGAGTATGCATCGGGATCTTGGCACACAACCCAAGATTCCATTTCATTCAAAGCTCCGGCACACAAACCGAAGTATGCATTGGGATCTTGGCACACAACCCAAGATTCCATTTCATCCAAAGCTCCGGCACACAAACCGGAGTATGCATCGGTATCTTGGCACACAACCCAAGATTCCATTTTATTAACGCTCCGGCACACAAACCGGAGTATGCATCAGGATCTTGGCACACAACCCAAGATTCCATTTCATTAACGCTCTGGCACACAAACCGGAGTATGCATCAGGATCTTGGCACACAACCCAAGATTCCATTTCATTCAAAGCTCCGGCACACAAACCGGAGCATGCATCGGGATCTTGGCACACAACCCAAGATTCTATTTCATTAACGCTTTGGCACACAAACCAGAGCATGCATCATAATCATTCTTTTTTCCAGCAAGTACACAATCTTGCATCCCCAGCGTCTCACAGCTCAACATTGGGGCAATTTTGAAAGAGACATTGGGAATATGTAAATGCTTCTGTTCCCAAATAGTCTTTTTCCTTAATTATTTTTTTCAGGGTCGTCCACCCCGAACAATAGGACAAGAGGTAATTTGCCTCAACTTTTGAACTACACCTGGCCCGATCTTCGTGTAATTCGAGGTATGTAGGCAACTCTAAATCAGAGTTCGGTCATATTTTTATCATAATTCTTTATCGAGCAAAATTGGCTTCATGTCAACGTTTTTGCCCAAAGATTCTTACATCATCTTTAGTCGAAAAGGGGCAAACTGTTGACACCCAATTTTGGCTCCCCGTGCTTAAAATTAACGTCTTCAGATTTCCTGATCGTTAAACAGCACAAAATACATTTTTTTACACATTTTTCATGAAATATAATAATTTATTGATAATCATCCTTATTTTAGGAGTTTTATCAATTTATTGATATATTTTTATTTCTCACAATTTATTGATAATTATCCTTTATTTTGTAAATATTAGGATTTTATCAATTTATTGTCATTATACAATTTTGATAATCGCAATATTTTTTACAAGTCATCCGCACACGTACACAATACAAATACTACAATTTCAATTATTACATTTTTTTATATTTTTTTTAATCACATACCAATGCACACATTCTTGTACATTATTTACATTCTCTAATACATTCCGCAAGCACAAGAGGTCGGAGCAATTAATTCTAATACGCAGAGCAACGAATCAGTCAAGTCAAGGTCTTGTCACCTTTAATAAAGGTGACATTTGACATGACTGAATACGACTATCGTCCTCTAGTTAATAACCTTGTGCATTGGTTAATAAGTTAGGTCAAGTCAAGGTCTTGTCACCTTTAATAAAGGTGACATTTAACATGACTGAATAGGGCTATCGTCTATCGGTTAATAAACTTTATACATTGGTTAATAGAGTAAATAATCTATCGGATAATAACTAAAAAATAAAAAGGATTAGTCTTTTATTTTTTGGACAAAGAGGGGATTTGTTTTGTATTATAAATAAAAGGGGAGGGGGACATTTTATTGGGGGGAACACAAAATATACACACACTACACATACACACATTTTACATTCACACACACACACCCCCCATCAGATTTTTTCTTCTTTCTTTTCTCTAAAGCCTCGTGTTCTCTCTCTCCCTCTCACTGCTCTCTCCTCTCTGTTGCTCCGCCGGAGGTGATGACCGGCGAGCTCCCGACGGGTCACCACCCCACGACCCCTGGAAACTCCGGCGAACTCACGACGCTGGAGCACTCCACCACCACCAACGCCTCTGCTCTCTCTCTCCCCGCTCTCCCCTTTATGTCGCTGCCTCGCCGGAGGTGATGACCGGCGAGCCACCACCACACGGCCAGCATCTCTCCCTTTCTCTCCCTTTCCCCTCCGTCTTGCCGCTTCCACGCCGGAAAACATGGCGTTGAGGTCTCCAAATTTGGCCGGAAAGCTCCCTTAACTCCACAATCCCCACCTTTTCTTCTCCTTGCCCGGATCTCTCAGATTTGACCGGAGAAAAACACCTCCGACTGACTGGATTTTGTTGAGATAATATGTTATTGTGTATGTTTGTATAGATCTGTCCATAACTCGCATTTCATGGTGTTCTCACACCATTTTTGATGACATTGCTGACTTTGCCGGAGCTTCGACTCCGACTTTTTGCTTGCTGTTATGTTTCAACGCTATTATCATGTGCTTGACTGATTTTTTTAACATTTTTTCGGTGACCTTGGGTTTTCCGGCGAGTCATTGGTCTTCTCCGACGAACATCACTGTTTTGGGGCTCCATTTATGGTTGTTTTTGCTAGCTGTTGCTCTATTTTGTTACTGGTCTTAATGTTTGGACTGATTCTTGTCTTGATTATGTCTTGCTAATGACTTTGTCAATTTTTTGACGGTCCTGTTTTGCTCTATCACTGTGTTGCAATTTTGGACTGTTTTGGGTGGACATTTTTGTCCTTTTTAATGCTTTTCGGATGTTATTAAACTGATAATGAACAAGATACTACATTACATTGGCCAATGAAAAAACTCCCGTCGATTTTTGAGGCCTCCACAATAAAAAAGACGGATACATATATACATATGTAGCGAAAGAATAAAGTCTGGGCGATGACGAAATCTTGTTATTACAAAGACGAAATAAAAAGTTTTATGATCCGCAATCTTGGCGAGGTGATCTCGGGTGGCCAACCGATGCTTCGCAGCCATGGCGTATCTAAAACTTAATACAACTACATATCTGAGCCCATACTATAATAAAATTATATTTTCTTATATTTACATACAATATATGTATTTCTTTAACTTATTTTGGTAAATATTTATTTGTTATTGAATTTGTTTACTAAGTGTTTATACAGGTACGTGAAGATACTTCCGAAGATGACAATTAAAAGGAGTTTGAAGATCTCCCCAAAATTCATTGCTTTATTTATATCCTTGTAATTCTTTTAATTGTACAAAAACTAAAATATAGTGAAAACTTTACTTTTGGGGTGTCGGGTGGGAGTGTCC
Organism: Jaltomata sinuosa; assembly: GCA_003996215.1. Lineage (NCBI taxonomy): Eukaryota > Viridiplantae > Streptophyta > Magnoliopsida > Solanales > Solanaceae > Jaltomata > Jaltomata sinuosa. Next base: position 140,907 of record QJPP01007492.1, on the reverse strand, counting down.
CTTTATTTATTTATCTGTTATTACGCACTTAGGCAAAACTTTAAATCGTAAATACTTTTATAAACAAATTAGTTTAACTTAGATACTTAAGTTAATTAATTCATATTTTTACGTCACGCAAACATTAGGACGTCTCTTCTTTCTTTTTTCCTTCTAATTAGTTTTACTTGAACTTTACAAATAACCCTTTTTTACACATTCTTTTGTTAAAAACGCTTTTAAAATTTATATTCTTTTCTCATTTTTAAACTCATTTTTTTGCAAAAATGAAACAATATTTACATAATGAAAAACGCAAGTCAATCGATGTAATCATTGTGCAAATCTTTTGATACATTTCTTTACATTTTTATATTCTTTACTCAATGTACTTAGACATATATTATTTACACATTTTTCTTATATATATTTCGTAATAGTATCTATTTATATTAATATATTTACATACTTTTCATATTAAACAATATACATTCTTTTACACTCTTTTATACTTTCTTACATATAAATTTTCATACATACTAAATTTTCTCATACATATAAAAATACATTTTTCATACTCTTAGGCACATATTTTAAAATTATCCTTTGAACTCGTATATACATATTTATTACTGTTCATATTTATACTTTTCAAAAATATATCTTTTTACCTCCCCTCTCTTTAAAAATTAAGTTTAGTCGGGTACCACATTTGTGGATTTCGAAGGATGCCTAACACCTTCCCTTCGAAATAACTTGAACCCTTACCTAGAATCTCAAATGGTTTTCACAGATTAAAATGCGAGTCATACATATCAATAATCAAAAAATAGGTTTCCTTATTTTCCTTAAAAATTAGGTGGCGACTCTGTACATAATAAAAATTTTTTTAGAGTCCATAAGTTGTGCTTTATCTAACCTTGGTAAAAAATAGGGCATGACAATAAGCGACACTACCAACTCTACTCAGAATCCTATACGGACCAACATAGCAGGACGAAGCTTACCTTTCTTGCCAAATCTCATCACACCCTTCATGAGTGACACGTTTAGAAATACCCAATCATCAATCTCAAATTCCAACTCTCTTCTTCTCACATCTGCATATGATTTCTGTCGACTCTGAGCAGTCTTCAATAGTCTCATGAACTGAATCTGGACCAATAAAAGCCGCCTCACCTACCTCAAACCAGCCAATAAGAGACCTACACCTCCGCACATAAAGTGCCTCTTAAGGTGCCATTCGGATGCTAGAATAGAAACTGTTGTTGTAGGCAAACTCGATAAGAGGTAAGTGATCATTCCAATTACCTTTGAAACACAAGCTCTGAACATATCCTCCAAATTCTGAATAGTACACTCTGCCTGGCCACCCGTCTGAGGGTAAAAAGCGGTGCTAAGCTTCACCTGAGTACCAAGACCTTTCTGAAATGATCTCCAAAACTAGGATATAAAATGAGTACCCCTATCTTAAATGATAGGCAATGGAACACCATGCAATCATACTACCTCTCGAATGTAGAGTCTGGCATAATCATCTGTTGGATCCATAGTCTTAACAGCCAAAAAGTGGGATGACTTAGTCATGCGATCGACAATCACCCAAATAGAATCATGTTGCCTACGAGTACGAGGCAAACCAGTAATGAAGTCCATATTGATTGCTTCCCACTTTCAAGTAGAAAGATCAATATCCTGAGTCATAACACCAGGTCGCTGATGCTCTACTTTTACTTGTTAACAGTTGGGACACTTAGCCATAAAACCTGCTACGTCCCTCTTCATGCTATTCCACCAATAGACTTACCGTAGGTCACGATACATCTTGGTGGCACTGAGGTGAATAGAATACCTGGAGCTATGAGCCTCTGTCAAAATCTGTTGTCTAAACCCATCAATGTCAGGAACACATAATCGGCCCTGATATCGAACCACACCATCTCCCCCTTGGGAAAAAACCTCTACCTTTTGTTGATGGACTGCACTCTTTAACTAGTGCAAAATAGGATCACTGTCTTGCTTTTCTTTCACTTCAGCTACCAAGGATGATTCAGACCCATCCTGAATAATAACACCACCTTCTATCGAGTCGATAAGGCAAACTCCTAGTCGAGCCAATCGATGAACATCCTTGGCCAATTCTCTCTTTCTGTCTTCAACTTAAGACACACTACCCATGGACAATCTACTAAGTGCATCTGCCACAACATTGGCCTTACCCGAATGGTAAAGCACACTCATATCATAATCCTTAAGAAGCTCAAGCCATTTTTTTTGATGAAGATTCAATTCCTTCTGAGTGAACATATACTGAAGACTCTTATGATCGGTGAATACATCCACGTGGACACCATACAAGTAGTGTCTTCAAATCTTCAAAGCAAAAACTACGGTTGCTAACTCAAGATCATGAGTAGGGTAGTTTTTCTCATGAATCTTAAGTTGTCTCAAAGCATAAGCAATCACCTTACCACGCTGTATCACACAACCCAAACCAATCCTAGAAGTATCACAATACAAAACAAAGTAATATAGGCCATCAGGTAGAGCCAACATGGGAGCGGTGGTCAACCTAGTCTTCAATTCCTAAAAGTTCCATGGGAGCGGTGGTCAACCTAGTCTTCAATTCCTAAAAGTTCTTCTCACATAGATCAAACCACTAAAATTTAACCTTCTTCTTTATTGTGACCTTGTTCAACTGATGGTAGTCGATACACATTCTGAGGGAACTATATTTCTTTCACATGAATAGGACTGGAGCATCCCATAGAGAGATGTTGGGTCAGATAAAACCCTTATCAAGGAGATCTTTCAATTGATATTTCAATTCCTTAAGCTCCACGGGAGCCATTCTATAAGGAAGAATAGAGATAGGATTTGTATCTGGAAGAAGATCTATCCCAAAGTTGATCTCTCGCTGGGGAGGGACTCCAGGCAAATCCTCGGGAAACACTTTGAGAAACTCTTTTACAACAGGAACTGACTAGAGAGATAGGGTTTCAGACTCCGTGTCCACAACCTGAACTATATGATAAACGTAACTCTTAGAGATCATCTTCCTAGCCTTGAGATAAGATATGAAATGACCCTTTGAGGATGGAGGACTACCTTGCCACTCTAAGACATGTTCATTTGGAAATTTGAAACTGATGACTCGAGTACAATAATCAACTGAGGCATAACAAGCATACAATCAATCCATACTAAGAATAACATTAAAATCCATCATCTCCAACTCTACTAGATCTGCTGAAGTGACTATATGAAGGACTGATATACGGTAATTTTGGTAGATTCTTTTGTCTAGAACTGACACGCCAACCGGAGTAGAAACACAAAATGGTTCTAAAAGCTGATCAGGATAAATCTCAAACTTACCAGCAACATAAGGGGTCACAAAAGATTAGGAGGCACATGGATCCAATAATACATACACATCGAGAGAGAAGACTTTTAACATACCAGTAATAACATCCGGTGAACTCTCCTGGTCCTGACGAGAGGACATAGCATAAAGGTGGTTCTGGCGCTAACCACCAGAACTAGAAGCAGTGCCATGTGGGGTCGGTCAACCTCCTGATACTACTGGGGCAGGCTGAGTCCTATTACCTCCCTGTGCCTTCTTAGCTGAAGGGAAATCCCTAATCTTGTGTCCAACCTGACCACATCCAAAGCATCCTCCTGAACCAGCTAAACACCTCCCAAGATGACTTCTACCACACTTGCTGCAAGAAGGATAAGGAGCACCCTTTGTAACGCTCTCTATGAATAGGAACCAGCTCCTCTACCAGTCTGATCATGACAAGGCCTGGGGTCCTGGGTAGGAGCACTAGCTGAAAAATGAACGGGGCCTGATGATTTCTTCTAAAATGAAGAGTGATGTCTGCCTCCGGACTTCTAATGGCCAAAACTTGAGCTCTCCAACCTAACCCTCTTGTTCTCCCTTGCCTTCTCCTTTATTTTGCCTCTCTCGATCTGTTGGGCATGAGTCATAAGTCAAGAAATATTCATATTGCCTAAAAGCATCATGAACCTACACTCTTTCTTCACTGAATCTGACACTCCATAAACATACTTACTCATCTCATCCCTTAGGTTAGCCACCATGGAAGGAGCATACCTAGATATCTAGGTGAACTTTAACCCGTACTCCTGAACTGACATAGAACCTTGCCTCAAATTCACAAATTCTTTGATCTTAGCTTGCCTTAACTCCCTCGGGAAGAACCGATCAAGAAAATCCCTTTCAAAGCATTCCCAAGTCATAGGGACCACATCTATAGCCCTAGTATCTTTCCATTGAGTGAACCAAATATGAGCCACGTCTTTGAGTTGATAGAAAGCTAGCTCAATACAATCAACACCACCCACTTGCATCACACCGAATATCTTCTTTACCTCATCCAAGAATTTTTGTGGATCCTCACCAACTTTTGAACCCCAGAACTCAGGTGGGTTCATGCAAACAAATCTCAAACTCGGGCCGCTACTCCACCTTGAGGGTGGACGAGGATAGGAGCCTGCTGATTTGCCTGGGCGTTCACAGTCTGAGCTAGCATATGAATGGCATTTTTGAACTTCATATTTGTGACCTCAAAGTCTGGAATTGGAGGATTAGTGTAATGATTGGGTCTGTCATTATGGGTGAACCATTCATGCCAATTCTTAGACTGAGAAAACTCCGGATTTAAGAGTTTGAAATTTTGGGCTAGGCTAGTCTCGGTCGATTTTGGAGCGAGGTATGGTCTAGGTTAATTCGGGTAAGGATTGGGTTAAATGTATTGATTTGAGCTAGTTTTCTATTTTGCTAAGACATAAAGGAGTCCAAGGACTTTTCAAAATCGAATTTGGGTAAGTAGAATTTTCGGAATCGAGGTTGATGTGAAGGAGTTGTTCCGGGACGTCGGGAAAATGAGTGTGTTGTAAAAGAGACCAATTTTGGGAACTTTATGACTTTTTGTCCCGTGTAAACCACCGTAGTGGTGTACACTCCTCCATAGCAACCTCCGCTGTAGCGGAGAAAATACCGCTACAGTGGAAGTCAACGTCGGTTAGCCTTTGCCATAGCGGATGACTCCGCTACGGCAGTACCACTATAGTGGAGCGTGATGGCATTTAATGCATAAACTACCCCAAAATAGTTCAGTTTTTCTTGAAATATTTTAGGAGAAGAAGGGGGCAATTTTGGGTGATTTCCATCCTTTTACCACCATTTTTCGTCCTAAAGGTAAGGATTCTACTCCCTAAACTCCGTAATATCTTTCCTACGCTATAAAATTGCTAGGGGTGGACTTGGGAAAAGGTTTGGGATAACCTAGGAATGTAGAATCCAGTGAAAAAGGAGAATTCTAGGGTGCTAGAGTTCTTGGGTATTGTTTATAGTTAATGGGTAATGATCACCAAGCTTTAATTCTCTAAATATATCGGTATAAATGATAATCTTAGGTGAATTAATGGTGGGAAAGCTAAAAAAGGATTGGGATGATCATGGTTTGGCCTGGGATTAGGATTTTGTATAATCCGTGTAATTTAGGCCAGTTAATTAACTATAGTATTTATGTGTTTGTTTCTAGACCAAGAACAAGCAAGGGATCTTGAAAAAGGGAAAGCTCCAGCACTGTATGATTCCTGAAAAAGGGAAAGCTTGATTATTTGAGGTAGGTGATGGTTATTGATTCCTATATGCATTGTATGTTTGTGCACCTTTGTCTAAATATTTGTATGGTTTGCATTACTTAGGGAATGATTTAGGAATGTCCAAAAGTCCTATTTTCAGTCTTGTGAAATGAACTAGGTGTTATTGCTTGTTGGTTTAATAGTGTTGATTGTTCATTGTTTGTGACTGTGGATTTATGTGATATTCGGTTGGATCGGGTACCATGCCTGGTACGGGTATACTAATGGTTGGCTAGGGTATCACGCATGGTATGGGATATACTAATGGTTGGCTCGGGTACCACGCCTAGTACGGGAAATATTAACTGGTTGGCTCGGATACCACGCCTGGTACGGATTTACTTTATTGCATTGTTGCATTTTGATGTTGGTTCCACGAGTGGACCGGGTTGTGTTGCTGAATTGTGATATTTGCTTATGGTCCTTGAGAGGCCAAGTTATTATTACTGATCTGTCAGTTTGGTCTTAATGTAGACCGGGTTGCATGTTTAACACTTAGGTGTTATTTAAGGGGATCCCGGGGTAGGTCCGAAATATGTGAAATGGTATAATTGTTGATTTCTATTGATTGTTGATCATGAATATAAATGTGGATTACATGTGGGTACAAGCTAGAAAGAGACTTGTAGTCTAGGGATATCTATTGGCTTGTTACATGTTTCCTGTACTCTTACTTGATTATTATACTATTCACATATTATTTATTTGAAACTGGCTGATGATCCTACCAGTACATGATGGTTGTGTACTGATACTGCACTTGCATTTCTTTTCTGAGTACAGGAAATCTTCCGGCGGTTGATGCACGACCTCACCTGTAAGCCTGACACTTCAAGACATCAAGGGTGAGCTGTTCGATCGAGCTGCTTTAATTTCTTTCTTATTGGTTGTAGCCCACTTGTTTCGGGATTAGACAATTGCTTATTTTGGGGTTGCACCCCCGTACTCTAGATTGATAGCATTTTGGTACGATGACCTTCAGGTCCTAGGAGATTTTCCGCAGGTTATTTATTATAGTTGGTTTGATTTTGGTTAATTATCGCTAGTTTATTTTTTTGCACACTGGTTTTAAGCTGTTAGACTATGCTAAGGGTTGAGTTCTATTGGTTCGCTCATCCGGGGGTTGGGTGGGTGCCACTCGCGGTGGTCTGGGTCGTGACAATTAGCATTTCGGGCATTGGCCCGGCGAGGCATAGCACGAGGAGGAGGCATAATTTGAAACGTAACAAGAATGGATTAGAGGAGTAACAGAGTTAAACTCTATCACATGATACTGATCATCAAAGAAATGAACTTTTACTAAGACATCTCATAGCTTCCCTCTCATAAGTGTGGCGCACTTCACACACATGAAAGAGACTCTACTCGATGCGGCTTCAGACACCCTATGACTCTTGAACCTGAGGCTCTGATACCAAGTTTGTCATGCCCCGAGACTATCCCCTAGGCGTAACACAGGACCCGGGACCACAAATGTCCCAAGTTAACCTTTGGTCATAGCATACTAAGTTATTCAATACAAGAAACATAGCGGAAGCATACATAACAAAGATAGAAATCTATAAACTAAAATTGGATAAAGTCTACGAAACACCAATCCAGAATACAACTATCTATGTCTGAAGCCTCTAAGTCTAACATAAGAGTTGATGGGACAAGACCTCAACTAACTTGAGAAATCTAAGAAATGACATGAAAGTAACTAACATAGCTAGGGTCCTCGAGTAATGAGGACTCACCTACCAAGTCTGGAGAACTGACAACGTCTAGCCACGAATCGGAGGGTAAGAGCCTGAATCTGCATCATCAAGAGGATGTAGTGTAAGATATGCGTCAATACTATAGGATGTACCGAGTATGTGAGATATGCATAAATGAAATCAAAATATGCTTAAAACATACTTGAATCCGAAATCATGTGTAAAAGAGATATCGTGGGAAAATACCATAAGTAAAGCTTAAATCATGAAATAGGATAACTTGATGCATAAAACTTTCTTATGGGAGTTTCTCATAACCGACAATAGACCATGTGAGCTACATGGAATCCAACTATCTAACCCTAGTTGGAAAAGCTACTCCAAACCTTTCCAAGGAACGGGGTACTATACATATCATAGCATGGAATCACTTTTATAAGGGGACACTCTCAACTAACGAGGACCCATCTTAATGAGGAGACACTCTCAACTAACAAGGACCCTCTTCACCTACGCTGGAAACATAGTTTTGGACTTGGGTTATCTATAATCCTCATTGCTCGGTGCTAAATACTACTCGCAAAACATACATATAGCTTATAAACTACTAGAGGCATATCTAATACCAAAACTGTTTGAAAAGCATAAGGACATATATAATGTCATGCAAATTAAAATCATAAGTTTTAAAGCTTAGCATAGCCATAATTCACTTTTCTTTCTAAATTCATAACTTGAAGAATTTGGTATGCAATTTCATAAATACTTGAGATCACAATATCAATGCATGCAATTCTCCTTAAATCAAGCCATGCATGCAAAATTTAGCTAGGGTTAGCCTTCAAATCATGAGGTAAATAATCGATTGTAAAAACTCATGTAAATCATGAAATTGAACTTAGAATTTATTGAAGAATCATGAGAAAATACTTAATATAAAAGCCCATGAGAATTGGGTAAGAACCCTAACTTGAAATTCATAAATTCAAATTAAAAGAATTGGGATTTTGGTCATAAGGGTGAAAGAATCCCCTTATTGAATACCCACACACCTTAATTGAAGCTAACCCAACTGAAACTGAAAAGAAGAGGAGGCTTGAACTTGGAGCTTGAGACTTGGAGCTTGAAGGAGTTCCAAATTTGGTAGATGAATAAGAGATAATGAGAAACTTAAGCTAATAAGAGTAGAAACTCTACTAAAAGTATCCAAAACGACCTCACTTAAGAGTTAAAAAAGTGGGTAATTATGGAAATACCCCTAGGATTTAATTAGAAAAAAGCTGTTAAAAAGGTCGGTTGTCGTAGACTGAACCACGACTCGTGGTTCCTGGACAAAAGATCATGCTGCAGAAGAAGTTTTACGAGTCAACAGGATGGACCGTAGAATAAATTACGGTCCGTAGAACTAATCCGTGATTTTTGAAGAAATAGGCAGATCTCTGATCAGGTTCCACGAGTCAACAGGACGGTCTGTAGTTCACACTACGGTCCGTAGACTTGACTCGTGGTTCTTGAGGAAATAGTCAGCCTTCAGGTTAGATTCCATGAGTGGACAAGATGACCCTACAATTAACTACGGTCCGTAGAACCCACTCATGGTTCTCAGACCAGAGGACAATCCTACAGATGCAAACCACGGGTTCATTCCACGACCCGTGGTTTAAACCACGGTCCGTGGTTTGGACCCGTAATTTCTGGAAAATTCAAAGATCTCATATTTTTTAAGTTTAAAAGCTGGATCGAATTGCGGGGTGTTACATTGAGGTGGCAGATTTTCACCTTGCCAATCCCTTAATCAATATCTATACTCTTTGTAAAATGAAAGAAAATCATTTTCATTTGTATATCCTTCATCGTACAAATAGTAATTACCTATAATATAAAGATAAAATTTAGTTACTTTTATATAACATTTTTTGTGATATAATTTAAATGTATAAGCATATGTATGGCATACCCTTAGGGATTTTCAAATCATTCCTTCGCATTATATTATCTCGTAATACACGATCTTGGCAGCTGATTTTTCCCAATCAAGTAATATATAAGTAAAATTTAGATTTTTATCTTAAATTCTCAGTATATTAGTCGTTATTTCTCCATTTCTTATCATATATCTTGGTTTATTCTTAGTTGAAACTCTAATTGGAATGTAAGTCTCCATCCAATGCACTTAGACATCCCTATTAAATCAATTAGAACATTATTTCAAACTATTATAATTTCTTTGTAAAATTATATTATTTTGATTATACATGAATTAGTAGATGCTCAAATGAAAGTGTGTATATCTTAAACCATCTCCATCGATCTTCAAGCACCGATTTGGGATTAATAAGTAATAATGGAGCTAGTTTGAGAATAACTCTCAAAGATTTGTTGAAAGCTTTACTTACACTCCAATCCGATATAACATAATCGACTTTAATAGATCTACTAGTGAATTTGTCCGCGCTTCGCGCGGTTATAAAAGACGATAGTTGGCAGTTTTCAAACAAATTCATAAGTTAATATTCATATAAAATACAAAATAATTAAAGATGAACTTACGACAATCAAATATTCATATAAAATATAGAATAAAAATAAATCGTAGAAATAACATATAAAAAAATACATCATTCTTACGACCTTAATCATAAAAAATAAAAACAAATGAAATCAATGCACAATCTTCTGAGCTCTTGTCGACAGTAACTCCCACAAGCCGATCACCCATTCAATAGTCTTCATCTTGTTCTTCGAATCAAAATAAAACATGAATATAGTAAGCACAAAAAATATAACAACTTAAAAGACTAATGTGATCATTTCTACTAAGTTTTGCTATATTTTTATTTATAGAACTACAATATGAAATATCAAGTAATGTCATCAATATGACTATTAATTATTTTATTGGTTATGATAATAAAAGGTTGTGAGTGCAATGAAAATAAAGACCATTAAATTTTACATTAAAGAAATAACTTTTTAACTTTTTAACATTGCATATTTAATATAATTAAGAGGGTTAAATGAGTATTTTTTTTGTTTTTTTTAATATAGCACATAAATGAGGGAAAAAATAGAGAAAAACACAAAAAATAAACTGTATTTCTTGGCCAAAGAGATGTGCTACATCATTTTTTCTATATCTAGCTTTATTATTATATTATAAGCGTAAAAAATATAACAACTTAAAGACTAATGTGATCATTTCTACAAAGTTTTACAATATCTCTATTTATGGAACTACAATATGAAATACCAAATAATGTCATGAATATTTTATAGATAAGGATAATAAAAAGTTATATGAATAATAAAATAAAGACCATTAAATTTTACATTAACTAAATTTTAATTTTTTTTTTTAGTTTCTTAAAATTGCATATTCATATGTTTAAGCGGGTTAGGAGTGACTTTTTTATTTTTTAATATAGCATATAAATAAGAAAAAAATAGAGAAAATCACAAAAAATGGAGAAAAAATATAATTATATTTTTTGGCCAAAAATAGATGTCACGTCACTTTTTCTATTCCTAACTTTATTATTACATATAGATTATTATTTTTCTCTCATTTTTTTTCTCTCTTTTCCACTCAAAAAATTCATCCAAATTAAACAAAAATAAAGTTCCTACACAATCTAAAGGAGGGTCTTTTGAGTTAGTCGAATTAATGACTTTTATATATATAGAAGGGGAAAGAAGGACCTTCATATCAACATAACTTAATCAAATTATCTAAAAAATATAAAAAGAAGCAAAATAATTAAAAGAATTAAAAAATGATGAATTCTTGGCCAAAGAACTGTGCCACATCATCATGTTAGAAAACACGATATAATTTTATGAAGGGAGAGAGAGAGAATATTTAAAAGGTAAAATTTTATATAATAAAATACTAATAAGTTTATGTTAGCAACATAAATAATCAGTTGAAGATATTTTTCGTTATTCTTGCTACACAAAGTGTAAAACTTTGTAATAGGGTCTTATTCTTGGAGAGTACATATCTTGTATTTGAAGAAATAATTAATTAAAAATATTGAAATAAGCAACAAAAAAATTATCTATATATGTACATTATTCAAACTTTTATACTTCACCAAACTAATTTGATTATCTTTCTTGATGAATCTTTCAAGACAATTAAGCATGTTTCTTCATCTTGATAAACTTGTACTAAACTAATTTGATCATCTCCCTTTGATGAATGTTACACCACCATCAAATTTTCTTCTCCATCTTGATCAACTTGCGTTTGGCTATTATGACACAAGAAAAAATTCGAAAGAATATATTTTGATCTTCATTAAAGTGATGGTCATATTGTCACATCACTTTTTCTATGTCATCTCTTTTGATTATTAAACACACGGTGGATGAATAAAATGAAGGAAAAAATCAAAAAGAAAAGAGAAAAAGATATACTAATAAGAAAGAAGAAGGACAAAATGAAAATGTTCATCCGACAATTTCATAGATCATTGTTATTTATAGAATGTTTAAACCATATATAAGAATTAAGTAGAAAGAAGTTGAGGAGATATGTTATTTAAGTAGAGAATACAAATAGGTAGAAGTTTTTTGTAATTCATGAGATATAATTAGATATAATAAATATGATATTTTTTAATTATTAAATAAATTGATTAATAAAAGATGAAGAAAAAAATTCAAAAAAAAGAGAAAAAGATAAATATAATTAGAGGCCATAGAGAGGTGTCACATCATCAAGTCTAAAATACTCCTTTATTGTGATGACCCTTCCGGTCATCTTCGCGTTTACGCATTCATTGCACTGTTAGAGCTTTCCTGTAGTGGCTCCAAGTCATTTATGGCTTGCTGGGACCGGTAGTTCGGTACCCTGGCCATTCGTCTGGTTGTTTTGCCCCTTTTTTTTTCCTGTTTTAGAGCTTAAACTTAGAATATTTTTTACTGTAGTCAACATTCTTAGCTAACGTACTCAGAATTGAATTTTGACAGTTTCGTTAGCTCCGAAGCATTGCGTTTGGTCTAGTTGGACCTTTAGTTGAGGCCTGAGAACTTCCGGTGTGAGTTTTGTGTTGTTTTCTCAATTTTCAGTCCATTTGGAGTTGGAAGTATAACTTTGGGTGACTTTTGATGATCGGAGTGTCGGATTCAAAATCCGACGATTCCATCAGCTCCGGAATGTTGAGTTTGGGCTAGGAAGGTGGTTGGTTTGGGTTCTGGGTGAGCGGGACTCATTTGGAGCTTTGAGTTACTTTTTGTTAGTGTTGACTTGGGTCAACATTTCTCCGAAATGACATTGTATGAAAGTTTCATCGATTTCGTTGAGTCCGGAACATCGTTTCCACCCTGTTAGCATTATTGGTTTTTGAATATCGGGTTCCGATTGTGCCCGGAATGCCCCGGAGAGTTTTCAAAAAATGCAGAAAAATGTTGCAGGCCAGCCTTCAGCGCAATTGCGCCAAGGACAACACGATCGCGCCAAGACCAGCGCGATCGCGCCTCAGTGCCTGTTGCCCGCCAGTGTGATAACACCCTCCCAGCGTGATAGCGTCGAGGCGCCTGGCTCCCTTCAGCACCGATGGCTCTGGCCATTTTCCAGCAGCTATAAATTGCTAAATGTTCATTTTTCCAGCTATTTCTCCAGACCTTTCTTACTCTAAAATTCAAATATCTCTCCACCATTTTGCTCTAAATCAGTTCTAATCCTTGGGGAGTCAATTGTTCGTGGATTTTTCGTAGTCCTTCGTCTTTTGGTAAGCTTCTTCCTCTTTTGATTTTCTTAATTTCACCATTGTTGCTACTTTCTGAAGTTTGAAATTTCCATGTGGATTCTGCCTCTATAGCTCTTGCATGTTCGTGGGTGTGAAGAATTATCCGTTTTGGGCTGATTTTCCGTTCTCTTGGTAGGTAATTATTGCCCAATTTCCATTTCTAAGTTCCTAAATTCCATTCTTTAAACCCCAACTTTTGTGGGCTGTTTTGGCGCCCTTCCCTTGGCCAATTGTGCTCAAATTTGGAGCATTCCTTCTTGGCATCGTCGTGGTTCTTTTCATTTTTGGTTTTGGATGTGGGCCCCGCGGGCCCTATTTTGACTCGGATATCAACCCGGCTACAATTATAGCAATATGGGTATCATTAGACTCATTTTAATGTTTTATTCATGAATTTGATAGTTTGATTCTTGTTCGGAGCTTCTCGGAGTAGCTCAGCCCTAGATATCGTCGTTCCCGCAGCTTGTCATCGAATGACAGATAGGTTACGGTCTAAACTCCTAGACTTAGCATATATCGGGTACAATTGTACTAGTTGGTATCCTTGGGTTGGGTTATTAGATTGGTACCACATACCTTGACCGTTTTTTCCATGATCCATCCCATTTCCTTTCTCCATTATGTGTAGTATTCTTATTACTTGATATTATTACCCTTGTGGTCCTGTGAGGCCTTGTTAACTCTGGAACACAGACGGTGGGATCATTGGGAATGTCCGCAAGTTTCGGACATAGATTTATCCTTCTAGGCTGGTTATGCTTGCTGAGTAGCTTCATGAGCTTGTGCAGGGCTGATAGGTTATTGTGAGCTGCTGGGCGGCTATTATGTGTTGATCATATCATTTCCATACATATAAAGGGAGTTTCCCCCCCACATTTTTACTACGGTTTTGGATTCTGGCCTACTGGAACTGTTTTCTTAAACTTGCATGGCCTCGAGGGCCCATTATTGATGAAATTGGATTTGGAAATGATTTGACTTGATACGTGGATCTTCTTAGGGTAAAAGAAGGTCAAAATATGGTTTTTATCATGATCTTACTACTATTTCTAGACTCGACCGGGTCGGAGTGCTAGATGAGTTTTCTTACTGATTTAAAATGACTTTAGGCTCGGTCGGGTCGAGCATCTGAGGTATTCTACTACTGTTTTAGACCCGGTTATTCCCGGGCGCCCTTGGAGGGGTTTTTGAGACATTTTTTCACTTCTTTAGTCCTAGATAGGGTCTAGGCATGCATAGTTGAGACTTAGCCACTGGCTTGAACCCGGACTCAATTCCGGAGGACACGTTTTGGTTCTGAGTTATAGTATGGGGTCCAGGACCTCCATGGACCTTGCCACTCTGGGCCTGAGGCTTTGGGCTACGTGTGCTGGGGGGAAGGGTATATGGTGGAGTAGAGGTATACAAGCTGTGTCCTTTCATGGAACCTGCCTGCTGGGCCCGATCGGCACTGAAGGAGGTACATATAAGAGTTAGAAAATAGAGAGGCTAAACAGAGAGGCTATACTCGTATATTTTTCTCTGTATTATTATGGAGACAAAGTCCTATAAATACAAGTGATACAACTCTCGTGAGATAGGAATATCGAGAAGAATTCTAACTACAATAGAGTCCTATCCGTTCTCTCTTCTAGTTGGCAATCCTACATATGCATGAATTAGAGATTTAGTAGGACAAGTATCATTATCCTTAACATCCCCCCGCAAGTGCAGTTGTGGTGTAGTAGCAACAACAAGCTTGTCTCGAAGGGAGCTGAACCTTCTTGTTGAAAAACTCTTTGTTAAAATGTCAGCGAATTGATCAACAGAGCTAACAAAATGCACGTCCAAATCTTTAGAAGCAACCTTTTCCCGGATGAAGTGAAAATCAAGCTCAATTTGCTTGGTACGAGCATGGAAAATAGGATTCGCAGTCAAATAAGTGGCTGACAGATTATCGCAAAACAATGTAGGAGCAGGGGGAAGCGGAACATGGAGTTCCTTGAGAAGACTTTGAATCCATATTATCTCAGCCGTAGCAACAACAAGTGCACGATACTCAGACTCAGTACTCGAGCGAGCAACAACATGTTATTTTTTGGAAAACCAGGAAATAAGATTGGGACCAAGGAAGATGCAATAGCCATGAGTTGATCTCCTATCATCTGGGCAGCCTGCCCAATCGGCATCAGTGTAACTAATGATATGTAGAGAGGGAGAAGCTTTGAGTTGTAGTCCAAGGTTGATGGCCCTCTTTAAATACCGGAGTAAACATTTCATACCACCAAAATGAGCTTCTGTAGGTGCATGCATGAATTTGCACAATTTATTTACGGCAAAGGTAACATCTGACCTGGTGATAGTGATGTATTGCAAAGCACCCTCTATACTTAGATACAAAGAGGGGTCATGAAAAAGGCTAGAGCCATGCTGAGATAACTGCAGTCCACTCACCATAGGGGTAGAGATAGGCTTGGCACCCTCCATAGAAGTTCTGGACAAAAGATCTCGTATGTATTTGGTTTGACAAAGAACCAAACCTTGAGCTGAAAATAATGCCTCAATGCCGAGAAAATAATGCAAGGGACCTAAGTCCTTGATGGCGAAGGCAGATGCCAATCGATTAATCAATTGAGAGATCTGATCATTGGAATTTCCTGTAATTAAAAGGTCATCACCAAGACAATTGTAATGTGAGAATCATGTTGCCGAATGAACAAAGAGGAGTCTGACTTGGAGGAGGAGAATCCAAACTCAAATAATGAAGAACTGAGATGTTCAAACCGTGCACGAGGAGCCTATTTAAGGCCATAAAGAGCTTTGTGAAGTCTACAAACATGACGAGGATATGAAGGATTAACAAACCCCGGAGGTTGTGCCATGTATACCTCCTCATTTAATTCACCATGTAAGAAAGCATTTTTAACGTCAAGTTGACGAACAAACCATCCTCTAGAAAGTTCCATGGTTAACATGATGCGTATGGTTGTAGGTTTGACAACAGGACTAAAAGTATCATGATAGTCGACCCCGGCCTTTTTATTATACCCTTTTGCAACAAGACGAGCCTTGCAGCGTTTTGTGGAACCCATTGGAGAGAATTTCAGCTTAAACACCCACTTACACCCCACAAGATTCTTGGCAGTGGAGGAAGGTACTAAAGATCAAGTACCATTTTGAATCAGGGAATTATACTCTTCAAGCATAGCTTGTCTCCACTTTGGATCCTTATGAGCTTGGGTAAAACGTGTAGGCTCAGATGGTAGGGTTGACAAAGGAAGAGGATACTTGGTAACGGTATTAGCGTGCATGGAATTCTTGGCTTTAAGCCTAGTAACCATGTGGTATTGAGGAGGGGCAGGTTCTAGGTTTGTTTAAGGTGCAATAGCACAAGACTCGATACGCCGATTTGGCGAATCAAAGGGAAGGTCCACCGTAAGTTCAATACCAGGTAAGTTAGCGGGATTAACTGAAGGAGGGAGAGTGACATGTAAGGGTGATGAGGAAATAAAGGATGGACTTGGAGATTTAATTAGAGGAGAGACGGAAGGGGTATGTATTGATCTGCCAAAGGCTCGACATGGTGCAATGATTTCTAAAGGGGTAGAAATGAAGCTACTGGATGTATCTTTTAAGCAAGGGGAGCATGATTTGGAAAAGGGAAATAAACATTCATCAAATACGACATACCGGGAGATATAAATACGACTTGAAGGAATGTGATAACACTTGTACCCTTTGTGATTTGGACTATACCCCATGAAAACACATTGTTTGGATCAAAATTCAAATTTATGAGTGTTGTATGGCCTTAAATAAGGGTAACAAGCACACCCAAAGGTTCTTAGAAAGTGATAGTTGGGGAGTTTGCCAAATAGTTTCTCAAAGGGAGATACATTTACCAAAATTAGTGTGGGCATCCTATTGATCAGGTAAACAGCGGTAGTGAAATCATTATTCCAAAAATGTAACGGAATGGAGGCATGGGCAAGCAAAGTTAGACCAGTTTTAACAATATGTCTATGCTTTCTTTCGGTGGATCCATTTTGTTCATGAGTGTGTGGACAAGAGACGTGATGAATAATGCCTACTTGCGCAAAGTATGTAGAGTATTTTTGGTACTCCCCACCCCAATCAGATTGAACAACTTTATACGTTCAAAAAAGTTTTCAACCTAAGATTTAAAACGTAAGAATATGTTGAACACTTCATGTTTGGCAGTCATAGGATATATCCAAGAAAACTTGCTAAAGTCATCAATAAACACAACATAATAATGAAATTTATTATCAGAAAGATAAAGAGCAGGGCCCCATACATCAGAATGAATCAATTCCAAAGGATAACTAGAACTAGATAAGGAACTAGGAAAGGGAATTTTATGACTTTTTCCATATTGGCAAGAAGAACAAACTTGAGACAAGGAATGAGTAGAAACAGGAACTTGAATTGTCTTAACAACTTTATTAACAACTTTGATTGGAGCATGACCGAAAGGATTATGCCAGATGTCAAACGAAGTTGCTGAAGCTAGAAGGGCTTGAAGTTGAGAATTATTATGGCTAGAAGCCCGATGCGGGTGAAGTTGATACAAGCCATACTTAAGAGTGCCCTCCAAGAGTACCTTCCTCATCGCCAGATCCTTCACAAGACAAATACGAGGGTGAAATTCATAAAACACATTATTATCAGCAGTAAATTGAGACACACTTAACAAATTCTTTGTAATTTCAGGCACGTGAAGAATATTGCGCAAAAATAGATGGCGCGAGGGAGATAAAAATATTGAGTCACCAATATGAGAGATCACCAAACCTGCACCATTTCTAATGTGAATGCGTTCATTGCCAGTGTATTCACCACGTAGGTTAAGATTGGCTAGGTCATTAGTAATGTGATTTGTAGCTCCTGAGTTGGGAAACCAAGATGGATCAAGGACACCTGAGGGTTGAGAAACCATGGCTGCCAACTGTTGTTTATTTGCTGCCTGATAAGCATGATCAAATTGATGATAACAAATGATTGCAGAGTGGCAAAACTTTTAGCAAACCTGATATTGAGTGATCCCATTGCCAAAATTGGGATGAGTATTGGAGTAGTGGCCTTGTTGGGTTTGATTTTGTCATGGATATTTCCATGACCTCTGCCACCTCGTCCACCATTGAACTGTCTTGAGTTTTGGTTCCTTTTGAAGTAGGTATCCCCTTTTGGGTTGTTGGAACTTTTTGTAGATAAATTGGCCTGAGCAGGTCTATGATCAAGCAAATTTGCTTGTTCAAGCCTAAGTTCATGACTAAGTAGTAGTACGTGGAGATCTGTGATAGTAACAGGTTCCACTCTAGAGGTTACCGATACCACAAGGGCATCATACTCTGGTCCAAGACCTCCTAATATGTAAAGAATTAGGTCATCATTTGAAACTAGTTGAGATGCCGCCGCTAAGGTGTCAGCAAAAGTTTTCATTTTCTACAAATAGTCAGCCATGGTCATGGTGCCTTTCTTTGTGTTCTGTAGATGCAATCGTAATTGCATAATCCTTGCTCTGGATTGAGATACAAACATCTGTTCTAGGGCCTGCCAAACTGATCTCGAGGTTGCACAACCAATAACTTGTGCAAGCACTCTTTTAGTGATCGAGGATAATAACCAACCGAGCAAAAATTGGTCTTGTTTCTTCCAGCTTAGGTGAGCAGGATTGACTTCAGTCGAAGATCCTTCCGTAGAGCTACTGGTTATAAAATTTGATGGGCATTCTTGTGAACCATAAATGTAACCTTCCAAGTCGTGGAGTCGCAACATTGGAAGGACTTATGACTTCCACAAAATATAATAGTTCCTGTCCAATTTGATAAAGTGAGAATGGGATATGTTGGGAACAAAGGAACTACCATTATTAGTAGTTAACAAAGGCGTGAGAGTGGTGCTGGTAAAAGTTAGAAAATAGAGAGGCTAAACAGAGAGGCTATGCTCGTATATTTTTCTCTGTATTATTATGGAGACAAAGTCCTATAAATACAAGTGATAAAACTCTCGTAAGATAGGAATATTGAGAAGAATTCTAACTACATTAGAGTCATATCCATTCTCTCTTCTAGTTGGCAATCCTACAGATACATGAATTAGAGATTTAGTAGGAGAAGTATCATTATCCTTAACAGTACATACAAAGTTCTATTTCACTCGGAGGTTATCATGCATCATATCATCATTATTTGAGATTCCACCCTTGTTTTCTATTTGTTGATTGTACGCTCATGTAGTATGGGTTGCCGGAGGGTTTGTTTTTATTTGATTGCATTCCTCGGTTGTATGGGCGGCCGGGGGAATGTAGGTAGACTCTCTTTACTTTATTTGGATTTGTTCTCTATTACGGTTGTAAGTGTGGAGTTGGGCTCTGCTAGGCTGTCACTTCTAGATTTGAGATTGGTATGTTTCTAGCTGGTTATTAATTCTTGTTTTCCGAGCATGTCTACCTTTATTCTTCTCTCCCATTCTTTATACTTGAGGTTACCAGTATACCATCCATTTTTAGAACTTATGCTCATATATACTGTTTTTGCGAGGATCCCAAGTGCGTCGTTCTTACTTTTACCTATGCTTGTTGTGTATATATTTTGCTTGCTAGCCTTGTATGTTGCTTTCTATTGTCTTCCCTCTGGGATAACTCCTGTGTGCTTTTTCATTGATTTCTGTGACTATTTACTTCTATTCTGTCTGCTATTTCTCTTTTACCTTATATGTGCCCAGTCGGCCTATAATACCTACTGGGTACCATATGCTTCGCATTTGGTGCTCACCTCACACTCTGCATCTTCTGGTGCAGATCCTAGTATGTGCCATCGCTGTTAGAGCACCAAAGACTCGTGTGAGGTGCTGTTTTTGGATCATCCAGACTGAGGGTGAGCTCTTGGCATTCAGAGCTTGTCTTTGGTTCATCCTTGATGTATTTTGTACTCTTATAATTTTGGAGCCATAATGTATATGTTAATTTTGGACCCTTTTTCTCCTGATGTAGTTTGGCTCTTATATGCTTCGATACCAGGTTTTTTGGGTTGGTTTAGATTCCGCTTTGTTTGTATCTCTCTTGTATCTATTTTCTTTTCCTTATGCCCTTGCTTTCACTTATGTATTGAATCTCCCACTTGAACTATTAGGAGGTAGCCTATTACTAACCATTCCAGGATACGGGGATTAGTTTGCCTACTGGAGGGTTGTAGGTTCCATCATGATTGAGAAATCGGGTCGTGACAGCTTGGTATAAGAGTAGTAGGTTCACCGGTGTCATCGGTATAGGAGCTAATATCTAGTAGAGTCCTGCGAATCAGGGCGGAGATGTCCGTACTCAATCTTCGGGAGGCTATAGTGACATCTTAGGAAAATTTGGACTTTCTTGTTTCTATTTCGTGCGTAGTATCCTTGAAAGTTTCTGGGAATCTCACTTATTCTGGTTCACTCTTCCGCAGATGGTTCATATGAGATCTTCAGTTTCTGGCGGAAGAGAGCCTACTGCCCCTGCACCTCTGACTCCAGCTAGGGGCCGGGGTGGTCGTAGGGGTAGAGGTAGTGGTTGTGGATGCCCTAGAGCAGCGGTACCTGCTAGAGCTGTTAGAGTTTAGGTAGAGACAGAGTATGATTATGAGCTAGGGTTCGCTCTAGAGCAGCATCATGTGGACCGGGGGATAGCCCAGGTACTACCAACTCCAGTACCAGTTCCAACATCAGTTTATGTGCAAGCTTCAGCCCCAGCTCAGTCTTTAGATATTCGGGGATTGTTACTTCAGCTATTGGGTATGATTGGGGAGCGTCCTTCTGAGACAGCCCAGACATCTGCTCAGGGGGAAGCCTTGGGTGTCCAAAGTTCAGGAACGCAGCCTGCTACTGTGGCTCCCCGTGCTGAGGTTATTCCAGTCCCATCGGTTGCCCAGCCTCTTGCTCCTCGCCCTACTATGACAGAGATGGAGCATAAGGCCTTGGGTAGGTTTCTGAGATTGGCACCACCGAGATTTACTGGTACATCGGATCATGACCCATATTATTTCATTACCACCTGTGAGGATATGCTACATCATTTAAGATTATTGGAGACTCACAGGGTTGGCTATACTTCATATCAGCTGGAGGGTCAAACAAAGTTATGGTGGAGAGCACATGCTGCTTGTAGGCCTTCTATATCCCCTCTTTTAACCTGGTATGAGTTCTATGAGGTCTTTATGGCAAAGTTCCTACCTCAGAGTGACTGTGAGCATTGCAGGGAGCAGTTTACTCAGCTTATGCAGGATTCTACGACTGTCTCAGAGTATGAGACCCGTTTCCATCAGTTAGCACCATTTGGGGCTATGATCATTCCTACCGAGGCAGACAAGATTCACAAGTTTGTATGGCATTTGAGGCCAGAGATTAGGTAGCCAGCTGAGTATTGGTTGCCGGTGGTCGGTCTTCAGGCTATCGCTGACTATGCCCGTATTGTGGAGGACTTACAGCGACCTGATCAGGGGGGCAGAGATAAGAAACCTCATCATCAGGGTGTCTACAGTGGTTCCAGGCATGGTGGTAGAGGTTCAGGCGAGTGGGGCCGAGGTTATCAGCCACAACAGCACCAGGGTCAGTCTAGTCGACCAGTTCAGGCTTCACTTCAGGCTTCTGGTCTGCAGTTTGAGCAGGGTCAGAGCAGTCAGTGTGGTCACAGTGGTCAGCCACCGAGAGGTACAGATTCTAAGGCATCAGGCCATGGTGGCCACTCAGGTACTGCTGATTCATCCCGACTGAGTAGGTCGTCAGGGGCTTGTTACACTTGTAGTGTGGTTGATCACTTTTCTAGAGATTGCCCCTAGCAGGGTATAGTTCAGCCGTCCGAGCCATTACAAGAAGTTCAGCCTCCGGCTAAAGGGGTGGTGGTCAGACTAGGGGTGGTGCCCCACATGACAGAGCAGGTGGTAGGGATGGAGGTCGGGTAGGTGGAGGTCGTCGTCAGTTTTATGCAATCCCTGGGAGACCAGAGGCAGAGGCCTCGTATGTCATGATCACAGGTATGATTTTTGTGTGTCGTCAGCCAGCTTATGCTTTGTTTGATCCTGGATCCACTTGTTCATATATATATTTGCCTATTTTCTGCCTTGTTTGGGATTGGCTAGTGAGCCATTATTTGTTGTTATTTCTGTTTCGACCCCAGTAGGAGATTTTTAAGTAGTGGATCGAATTGTGAGATCCTGCATGATATATGTTGGTGATTTGGAGACTTGGGCTGATTTGATGATACTTGATATGTTAGACTCTGATGTGATACTGGGCATGGACTGGTTATCCACTCACCGTGCGGTTTTGGATTGTTATGCCAAGACTGTTACCATAGCCATGCCCGGTGTGTCCCCGATTGTGTGGCAGGGTTCTGTCAGCCGCGCACCGTCTGGGATCATCTCTTGTCTTCGAGCTAGGAAGTTGATTTCCCGTGGGTGTCTAGCTTATCTAGCATATGTCCGAGATGCTAGTGCTGACCCTACGTATCCTGAGTCTGTCCCTGTGGTTAGAGACTTCCTATATGTGTTTTCTACCGACCTGCCAGTCCTTTCACCTGAGAGAGATATTACTTTTGCCATTGAGTTAGAGTCGGGCACCAGGCCCATTCTATTCCTCCCTACCGTATGGCTCCTACTGATTTGAGAGAGCTCAAGGAGCAGCTCCAGGATTTGCTAGCTAAGGGGTTCATTAGGCCGAGTGTGTCTCCTTGGGGTGCTCCTGTCCTCTTCGTGAAGAAGAAGGATGGGTCGATGCGGATGTGTATTGATTATTGGCAGTTGAATAAGGTGACAGTGAAGAATAAGTATCCGATTCCCAGGATTGATGACTTATTTGATCAGCTTCATGGTTCCGCCATGTTTTCGAAGAATGATTTGAGGTCCGGCTTCCATCAGTTGAGGATTAGGGCGGAGTACATCCCTAAGATAGCATTCAGGATAAGTTATGGCCATTATGAGTTCCTGGTGATCTCTTTTGGGTTGACTAATGCCCCCGCAACCTTCATAGACTTGATGCATAGGGTGCTTATCCCGTACTTGGATATGTTCGTGATAGTCTTCATTGATGAAATTCTGATATACTCGAGGAGTGGGGACGAGCATGAGCAGCATTTGAGGACTATACTTCAGACTTTGAGAGATCACTGGCTTTATTCCAAGTTCTCAAAGCATGAGTTTTGGCTTGAGTCAGTTGCATTCCTAGGACACGTGGTGTCTAAGAATGGGATTAGAGTTGATCCGGGTAAGATTTCTGCAGTTCGTGATTGGCCTAGACCGATTACTCCTACTGAGGTCCGCAACTTTGTTGGGTTAGCCGGGTATTACAGGCGTTTTGTTGAGGGATTTTCTTCCATAGCAACACCTTTGATATGCTGACTAGGAAGGATGTTCCCTTTCAGTGGTCTGATTAGTGTGAGGATAACTTCCAGAGGCTTAAGGCCTTATTGACTTCAACTCCAGTTTTGACTTTGTCGGTTGAGGGTAAGAGTTTCTCCGTGTATTGTGATGCTTCAGAGGTCGGTCTTAGTTGTGTGTTGATGCAGCAGGGTCGAGTGATAGCATATGCATCGAGGCAGCAGAAGGTTCACGAGCGCAACTACCCCACTCACGACTTAGAGTTGGCAGCGGCAGTCTTCGCGCTCACGATCTGGAGGCACTATCTATATGGAGTTCATTGTGAGATATTTACCGACCATCATAGTCTTCAGTACATTATGAGTCAGCGGGAGCTGAACTCGAAGCAGAGGAGATGGATTGAGTTGCTAAAGGACTATGATTTCACTATTTTATACCATTAGGTCAAGGCAAACCTGGTAGCGGATACCTTGAGTCGAAAGGCAGTGAGTATGGGCAGCCTAGCTTCACTTTCAGCTTCTGAGTGACCGTTGGCCTTGGACATCCAGTCCTTGGCTAACTGTTTCATTAGGCTTGACTTATCGGATCCCAACAGAGTTCTTGCCTATGTTGAGGTTCATTCCACTCTAGTTGATCAGATTTAGAGCCGACAGTTTGAGGATCAGGGTTTGTGTGACCTTCGTGATCAGGTAGTTTGGGGTGAGGCTAGCCGGGCTACTTTGGGATCTGATGGTATTCTGAGATTCGATGGTCGACTTTGTGTTCCGAGGGTTAGTGACTTGATTCAGTTGGTACTTTGTGAGGCCCATTGTTCCAGATATTCCATTAATTTGGGCACCGCAAAGATGTATAGAGACTTGAGGAAGCTTTACTGGTGTAGTGGTATGAAGCAGGATGTGGCAGAGTTTGTATCTCAGTGCTTGAACTGTGAGCAGGTTAAGTTCGAGCACATGAGACCGGGTGGTTTGATACAGCGACTTCCCATTCCTGAGTGGAAGTGGAAAGGTATTACTATGAGCTTCATTGTTGGTTTACCTTGTACCTCTTATGGGTTTGATTCTATTTGGGTGATCGTTGATAGGCTGACTAAGTCACTGTACTTCTTGCCGGTTCAAACTTCCTACGAGGTAGAGAGGTTAGCTCAGATCTACATTCATGAGATTGTTCGATTGCACGGGGTCCCAACTTCTATCATTTCAGACCGCGACACTCAGTTTTGGAGAGCTATACAAAGGGATTTGGGTTCAGAGGTTCAGCTTAGCATCGCTTTCCACCCTCAGACAGATGGCCAGTCTGATAGGACTATTCAGGTTCTAGAGGACATGCTTCGGGCTCTTGTTCTTGACTTTGGGGATTCGTGGGATCAGTTTGTGCCATTGGCCGAGTTTGCGTATAATAAAAGCTTTCACTCGAGCATCGGTGTGGCACCTTTCGAGGCCTTGTATGGTAGGCATTGTAGATCGCTGATTGGTTGGTCTGACGGGTTAGAGTCCAGACCGCAGGGTACAAATTTGCTTAGAGATTCCTTGGACCAAGTTCGTTTGATTCAGGACAGGCTTATAGCGGCCCAAAGTAGGCAGAAGAGCTACGCTGATCGTAGACTTCTTGCCTTAGAGTTCAGTGTTGGTGATTTGATTTTCCTTCGAGTATTGCCCGTGAAGGGCGTGGTGAGGTTTGGTCGGCTAGGAAAGCTTAGCCCCAGGATTATTGGGCCGTTTGAGATTCTACAGAGGGTTGGTAGTGTTGCCTACATGTTAGCTTTGCCTCTGATGTTTTCAGCTATCCATCCAGTTTTTCATGTCTCGATATTGCACCGGTATATTCCAGATGAGTCTTATGTGTTGCATTGGGATTCGGTTCAGTTGGATAAGAGTTTATCATTTGTTGAGGAGTCGAAAGCTATTCTGGCCAGAGATATCAAGAGGTTGAGATCTAGGGATATTCTGGTTGTGAAAGTTCAGTGGAGGCACCGTTCGGTCGAGGAGGCTACTTGGGAGACCGAGAGTGAGTTGCGTGCTCAGTATCCGCAGTTGTTCGAGCCTTCAGGTACTCCCTTCTTCTTGACTTTTGAGAACGAAAGTCTTTTTAGTAGTGGATGTTGTGATGACCCTTCCGGTCATCTTCGCATTTTTATGTATTCATTGCACTGTTAGAGCTTTTCTGTAGCGGCCCCAAGTCATTTATGGCTTGCTGGGACCGGTAGTTCGATCCCTTGGCCGTTCATCTGGTTGTTTTGCCCTTTTTTTCCTATTTTAGAGTTTAAACTTAGAATATCGTTGACTTTAGTTAACATTCTTAGCTAACGTGCTCGGAATTAAATTCTGACAGTTTTATTAGCTCTAGAGCATTGAGTTTGGTCTAGTTGGACCTTTAGTTGAGGCCTGAGAACTTCCGGTGTGGGTTTTGTGTTATCTCCTCAGTTTTCAGGACATTTGGAGTTGAAAGTGTAACTTTGGGTGACTTTCAATGATCGGAGTGTCAGATTCAAAATACGACGATTCCATCAGCTCTGGAATATTGAGTTTGGGCTAGGAAGGTGGTTGGTTTGGGTTTCGGGTGAGCCGGAATCATTTTGAGCCTTTGAGTTCCTTTTCTTTAGTGTTGACTTGGGTCATCATTTCTCCAAAACGACCTCGTATGGAAGTTTCTTCAATTCCCTTGAGTCCGGAATGTCATTTTCACCTTGTTAGCATTATTGGTTTTTGAATATCGGGTTCCGATTGTGCCCAGAATGCCCCGGAGAGTTTTCAAAAATTACAGAAAAATAGTAGCAGGCCAGCCTTCAGCTCAATCGCGCCAAGGCCAGCATGATCGAACGTCAGCGCCTGTCACCCGCTAGCGCGATAGCGCCCTCCCAGCGCGATAGCACCGAGGCGCCTGGCTCCCTTCAGCGCCGATGGCGCTGGCCTAATGCCGATGGTGCTGGCCATTTTTCAGCAGCTACAAATTGCTGAATGTTCATTTTTCCAGCCATTTCTCCACACCTTTCTTACTCTAAAACTCAAATATCTCTCCACCATTTTGCTTAAATCAGTTCTAAGCCTTGGGGAGTCAATTGTTCGTGGATTTTCCGTAGTCCTTCATATTTTGGTAAGGTTCTTCCTCCTTGGATTTTCTTAATTCCACCATTGTTGCTACTTTCTGAAGCTTGAAATTTCCTTGTGGATTCTGCCCCTATAGCTCTTACATGTTCGTGGGTGCAAAGAATTGTCCGTCTTGGGCTGATTTTCTATTCTCTTGGTAGGTAATTCTTGCCCAATTTCCTTTTCTAAGTTCCTAAATTCCATTCTTTAAACCCCAACTTTTGCGGGCTGTTTTGGCGCCCTTCCCTTGGCCAATTGTGCTCAAATTTGGATCATGCCTTCTTGGCTTCGTTGGGGTCGTCGTGGTTCTTTTAATTTTTGGTTTTGGGTGTGAGCCTCACGGGACTGCTTTTAACTCGGATATTGACCCGGCTACAATTGTAGCAATATGGGTATCGTTAGACTCATTTTAACATTTTATTCATGAATTGGTAGTTTGATTCTCGTTCAGAGCTTCTCGGAGCAGCTCGACCCCAGATATCATCGTTCCCGCAGCTTGTCGTCGGACGACAGGTAGGTTACGGTCTATACTCCTAGACTTAGCATATATCGGGTAAAATTGTACTAGTTGGCATCCTTGGGTTGGGTTATTAGGTTGGTACTACACACCTTGACCACTTTTTCCATGATCCGTCCCATTTCCTTCCTCCGTTGTGTTTAGTATTCTTATTACTTGATATTATTACCCTTGTGGTCCTGTGAGGCCTTGTTGACTCTGAAACATAGACGGTAGGATCATTGGGAATGTCCGCAAGTCCCAGACATAGATTTATCCTTCTAGGCTGGTTATGCTTGCTGAGTAGCTTCGGGAGCCTCTGCATGGACGATAGGTTGTTGTGACCTACTGAGCGGCATGTTGATCATATCATTTCCATGCATATAAAGAGATCTTTTTCCCATATTTTTACTACGGTTTTGGCTTCGGGCCTACTGGAACTATTTTCTTAAACTTGCATGGCCCCGGGGGCCCATTTTTGATGAAATTGGATTTGGAAATGATTTGACTTGATACGTGGATCTTCTTGGGGTAAAAAAAGGTCAAAATATGTTTTTTATCATGATCTTACTACTATTGCTAGACTCGACCGAGTCGGAGTGCTAGCTGAGTTTTCTTACTGATTTGAAATGACTTTAGGCTCGGCCAGGTCGAGCATCTGAGGTATTCTACTACTATTTTAGACCTGGTTATGCCCGGGCACCCTTGGAGGGGTTTTTGAGACATCCTTTCACTGCTTTAGTCCTAGACAGGGTCTAGGCATGCATAGTTGAGACTTAGCCACTGGCTTGAACTTGGACTCAATTTCGGAGGACGTGTTTTGGTTCTGAGTTATAGTATGGGGTCCGGGACCTCCATGGACCTTGACGCTCCGGGCCTGAGGCTTTGGATTGCGTGTGTCAGGAGAAGGGTATATGGTAGAGTAGAGGTAAATGGGCTGTGTCCTTCCATGAAACCTGCTTGCTGGGCCCGATCGGCATCGGAGGAGGTACATACATAGTTTTGTTTCACCCTGAGGTTATCATGCATAATTTCATTCATTGTTTGAGATCCCACCCTTTTTTGCTGTTTGTTGATTGTACGCTCTGGTAGTATAGGATGCCGGAGGGTTTTTTTTCACTTGATTGTGTTCCTCGGTTGTATGGGCGGCCGGGGGACTGTAGGTAGACTCTCTTTACTTTATTCAGATTTGTTCTCTATTACGGTTATAAGTGTGGAGTTGGGCTCCGCTAGGCTGTCACTTCTAGATTTGAGATTGGTATGTTTTGGCTGGTTGTTAATTCCTGTTTTCGAGCATGTCTACCTTTATTCTTCTCTCCCATTCTTTATACTTGAGGTTACCGGTATACCGTCCATTTTTAGAACTTATGCTCATATATACTATTTTTGCGAGGATCCCAGGTGCGTCGTTCTTACTTTCACCTGTTCCTATTGTGTATATATTCTGCTTTCTAGCCTTGTATGTTGCTTTCTATTGTCTTCCCTCTGGGATAGTTCCTGTGTACCTTTTTATTGATTTCTGTGACTGTTTACTTCTGTTCTGTCTGTTATTGCTCTTTTACCTTATATATGCCCAGTCGGCCTATGATACCTACTGGGTACCTTATGCTTCACATTTGGTGCTCACCCCACACTCTGCATCTTCTGGTGCAGATCCTAGTGTGTGCCATCGCCGCTAAAGCGCCGGAGACTCGTGCGAGGTGTTATATTTGGATCATCCAGACTGAGGGTGAGCTCTTGGCATTCAGATCTTGTCTTTGGTTCATCCTTGATGTATTTTGTATTCTTATAGTTTCAGAGCCATTATGTATATGTTACTTTTGGACCCTTGTACTCCTGATGTAGTTCGACTCTTATACGCTTCGATACCAGATTTTTTGGGTTGGTTTAGATTCCGCTTTATTTATATCTCTCTTGTATCTATTTTCTTTTCCTTATGCCCTTGCTTCCGCTTATGTATCAAATCTTCCGCTTGAACTGTTAGGAGGTAGCCCATTACTAACTGTTCTAGTCTACGAGGATTGGTTCGCCTACTGGAGGGTTGTAGGTGCCATCATGACCGAGAAATTGGGTCGTGATATTTTTTTATATATATATATATATATATATATATATTATCGTGATGAGCCAAGATATTTAAAAATATTTCTAACTTTTCACTACTTGACATATATTTGCTATCAGTCAAACTTTCAATTTTCTTAGTTAAGAGAACTAAAGTGTGAAAGGAATTTCTATCCATTCTTAACTTATCAATACATACAATATCATTGTCATTTATGATACAATTCAAATGAGATATAATTTTAAAAATTTGAGCACTTATACAATATCTAATCACACGCCTATTTCTTCTTAGAGAATGACCATGAATAGCCATGAAAAGGAAAATAAACATAAACTTATTGTCACAATATCTCCTCAAAGATGATAAAGCATTCAATATCGAACTGTAGTTGATGATCCATAAGAAAACCTAATTTTGCCATAATAAATATGAAAAGAATTAATACACAAAAAAATTTAATTAGAAAATGAATATACAAGGACAACTTTATAATTTTCAAGCACATAAAGAAAAATAATTTTTTTCAAAAGATGTTTGAAAAGAGGCTAAAAGTAAGATTTCATGATCAAAATAAGAGAGAAGGGCTAATAAATAACAAAGGACAATCCATAACTGTGATTTTCACATATTGCAGCTCTTTCACATATAGCTTGCAGCTCTTTCACATATTTCATATCTATGACACATATTTTCAGCAATATTTATTGAGTTTGTGTGGCTGTCATTTTTTCCAATTATATGCTAAGTAAAATTTAGCAAAATCCTAAAATATAGCATTCAGGATAAGTGTTTTAATTTTTATTATTTGATAGAGAGGAATACTGTATCCAAATTATGCGACAGATCAAAGAACATATAAACGATGACAAGAAATAAAAAGAAAAATAAGTTTTGATAAAAAAAATTAACCTTGAGAGAAAATAAAAAATGGAAGGCTAATGGCAAAGATGTTCTTCAATCACCCCTACATGGCTTTTTCATCCAAAGAAGAGAGAGTTTCTTCTTCCAAAGAAGATATGAAGCCTTCTAGTGATCAGAACAATGACGCTTTACAAATGTAGTGGGTAAAGGTGTGAAAAGTGATTATAAAAAGGGTTTAAGTGGTATTTTTATCATTTTAAATATTTTATCTCAGGATAACTTATCCTCGTATTGTTATTCCACCTAGAGGGAGGGATAACCTATCCCAGTACTAATTGTTAATCCTGGGATAAGTTATCCCAAACTTTGTAACCAAACAAGATATTAAGTGGCACTAAAAATTTATCCTAGGACTATTTTATGTTATCCCTTACACCAAACGTGCTCTAACTTTCTTGTGGTTTAGTTATTACGCTAATATTTCTTCTTTTAACTTTTCCGTAATAAATCTTTTAACCTATTTATCAATAATATTAAATATTTTAGGGATAATTTCGTGCAACTTTCCTCTGATTTGACCTGATAATCCTAATTTTTGATATGCTTATATTTTGGTTAAAATATGAATTCAACACATGGACAACTTAGAGAATGATGTGTGACAGTACGTGTTTGGAAGGATCCCTTTCTTCTCTTTTCTTCTATTAGTTAGCTTGTATTGAGAAAGCTCCGCTCAATAGCGCTTAGCCATAAGTCAGCAAAGATGACTTTAACTTAAAATTAGCTAAATACCCGATAATTCATCTCGAGCCTGCATTAGGTGGTCTTGATCCAAAAAAGAGTTTACGGTAGGTCATCACTAGCCGAATATGATAAGCTTCAGAGGTCAACCAATTACAAAAAATCTAGGATCCACTATGGTGGTTACATATCCACATACATAATGGACACAACGTGCAGATAATGATCATCATGAGTTGCTAAATACACATGAAACATTATTTTAGGATTAAGCTATGTCGCGCTCCATTTTTTTCGCGAAAAGCAGAATTCGACGTGACAACTCTTTTTAGGATAAAAGAGAGTGAATAGTCGTCACCTAACGAATTAAAGCGCGTTAGGGCACCATTCTAAACTAACTACGATTAAATTAATTTTAAGGTCTACGTCATCAAAAATCGGGTAAGGGTTCAAGTTACCTCGAAAGGAAGGTGTTAAGCACCTTTCGAGGTCCACAAATATGGATCCCTGCCGGATTCATTTATTATGTGGGGAAATCGTAATAAACAAAGGTGGACGAATTTTATTGAACTAAATTGACTAAGTGATCAATCATTTAAGTCTTAATTTTTTTAAAAAAGTGAATAAATTTAGATTAAGTCAAGACATGTGACAAAGCAATGCTATCATATTCATTAATAAATTAAAGAGAGTAAATCGACGAGTAAATACAAGCCTAAATAACTAGGTGATTAAGAATATAAGAAAACTTTTATTTTAAAATAAATAAATAAATTAGGCGTAAATTATTATTTAATGACTACAAATCTAAGTGATAAGAGTGATTAAACGTGCAAACTTATTAATTATTTAAAATAAATAAATATATACATTTAATTATTAGTTAATTAATACAAGTCTAAAGATCTAAGTGATTAATCATGCGAGAGTTATTAAAATTAGATAAGCGAAAAGAGAGAATTTAAAAAAATATAAAATAAAAGGAGATTTGATTAAGAGAGCTAGCTAATTATATACGATTAAATATTTAGACTCATTTACATCAAATGAAAGCTATATTTTATGACAGTATGAAAGTGGCAGACTTGACATTAAAATATTAACTACCCCAACAAATAAAAGAAACATAAAAATATAGAATTAAATTCATGAGAGTAAATGAACTTAAGCTTTTAAAAGAACTCATAAAAGAATTTAAAATATTTAAAATATTTGTTGTTTTGTAGGGATGATGCCACGATACTATTAATCACGCTTCGTCATCTTAGCAACAATTTGATTTGAGGTCGGTCTTAAAGTTTTAAAATTAATAACAATATATTTTAAAGACGAGTAAAGTTTGAAATTTCAAATAATAAACACATAAATATATTTACATATAAATACACATAATACCCTTTTAAAAATTTTTTGTAGGTGATACTCCTGGGAACGCATCAGTTTAATTTAAAATAGAATTAGATCTCGTA
Organism: Jaltomata sinuosa; assembly: GCA_003996215.1. Lineage (NCBI taxonomy): Eukaryota > Viridiplantae > Streptophyta > Magnoliopsida > Solanales > Solanaceae > Jaltomata > Jaltomata sinuosa. Next base: position 108,735 of record QJPP01007492.1, on the reverse strand, counting down.
ATTCTTTTTACCTTCCCGCTAACTATAGGTTAGGAGAGGGTGTTTATATAGTTTGAACTAAAATGTCACGTTCAATCCAAATTATAAAAAACAGGGTTAAACAGTGACGTTTTAAAAAAAAAGAACTAAAAGCAACCTTTGAGAAGTGATTTGGTGTTTAAAACATTTGAATAAAATAAAGAGAGGACAAGTAAAAATTTGAGTTTAAAGAAAGCAAGGGAAAAGAAAACATATAGCACATATTTCCTCACCCGACAACCCCCTATATTTAGCATTCATTACAAAATATTACAAAATCACATAAGGAAGTTATAAAAAAAAATTGGAAATTTATAAGCTATTACAAATCTTTAATAATATCGAACTTTCCTCCATTCCACTCCTAGGCAACTCTTCATATCATTCCCATATCAGGCCCCCTGTTAATATAACACAAGCACAAATACATATGGAAATAACAAATACACATGCACACAGAGATTGAAGCTTCCCCTTTCAAATGTGCCAGAACATGATTAACCACTAACTTAATTCCATGACTCCTAGATAGATTGAGATATTGGGTTGTATACTATAGATACGTTATCTAAACAAATAAACATACCAGCACATAGTGGAGTTGGAAATTAAGAAGCAAAGGGAATTCCGAAAGTTGTCAAGAGAGATGAATATGATTTTTACATCTAGTAATCAAGCAAGTTCACACTCATGGCAATAGTTATCATTCACAACACACAAAGTCAAGCAGTGCACCTATTCGCTTCCGTTAAAGGATGCTTAAAGCATCCAAAGTAAAAAAATGCATGACTTAAAGCATGAACTTAAACTACCAGATAAAGAGAGTTGCGCATATGAATTGAAAATTACATCAATAGAATACTAACCGGTTAAGGAGAAACAGTAAGAAAAAGCAGAAAGCAAACGACAATAAAATGCGAGTGACTTTTCCATATGCTCAGAACTTGAAGTTTCAAAATAAGAGAAGTGTAGTGATAAAAGTCCTCTCCAAAGTAAGGGGAACCTCCAGTTATTTTTTCGGATTCTTAATAGAGAGGAGAAAAGCTAATTATATAGTGGAGAAATATATCAATTAAGAGATATGAAGTGATTAATCATAGGACTCAATTCAGTGCAAAAATCATGTCAAAGTTACCATAAATAAACAAGTAAGAAGCTGTCACAAGATTAAAGGGATTTCATTTGAGTAAGAACATATTAAAAAGAAAAAGAAATAAGCATATGGAGGCTCTTACAGATCAATTTTAGGAAGGAAAGTTAGGCAATCATGGAGACCTTTTCCTTAAAGAGAGTAGTAAAAATAAGCAAGGAGCATAACAAATCAATATTTACCCAAATTAGTCAAGTACCAAGGCTTTCATATAGGGTAATGTACAAGCATAAAAGAACATGAATGGACAAGTATTGAATAATCTTTACACCAAGTATGCATCAATTGCTAATCTCAGAATCAGCCAAAATAAATCGGATAACTAATCAAACATAATACGAATATCAAAAGCTCATACCGGAGATCAGTTGTAAGAATCCATGGTAAAATAATTCTTCGATGCATAACAGTGAAATGAGGACTGACGGGTGAGCTTTCTAGCCTCTAGGTCTTCGAACAAATTTCAACACAGTAACAAACTCAGCGTCGATATTCTCTTCGTCGAAATTTTCCGCAGTTCATCAAAGATGAGAAACCTTTCGAGTATTTTTTGGGTTTTTAAATTGGGGAATAGAAAAGAGATGAGTATGGGGTCTGTTTGGGGGTGCTTTTATTGGTGGTCCACCGGAGTTCGGTCGAAGAGGGTGGTGGCGATGGGGTCTAAGAACAGGGGTGGCGGGGTTGGTTGGTTTTCGTCAGAGATGGGACGGCGTGTGGGACTTCGCCGGTGGGCGATGGAGAAGAGAGAGTGGCGGCTGTGGTGTGCTCACCGGCCAAGGATAGCCAACGGCGGTGGAAACAGAGGAAAGGGGGAGGGGGGGAGCAAATGTGATGGTGGAGCTGGTGGTGCGTGGTAGCTATGGGGGAAATGAATTGGATAAGGGATTTGGGAATTTAGTGATTAAAAGGACAAGGATATGTAGATTCAATCTGGTCCCTTGGATCAAATTGATCGATAAAGCAGATTAGAGTTGGATTGTGGGTCGGATCCGGATTGAAATTGGGTTATCTAAATTGGGGATATAATTGGATTTAAAATTGACTCAAATTGAATTCAATTTAGGCTAAAATTGACATCAATTGAACACAATATGGCTAAAATTTAAATAATTTGAGAGGAAAAATAAATTTGGGCTGTTATTTAGTAAATAAAATACTATATATATATATATAATTTAGTAGATAAAATAATAATTAACGATAATTATCAAATAAAGAATATTATTTAAAATTATAAATTACGTATATATATTATAAGTAAAATTAATGACGTGTACTATTATATGAAATTTACAATAAAGTAGTAATAATAAGAAATAAATTATATATTTATAAATTGTATACGAATTTAAAAAGTGTCAAGACTATGATAAAATACGTGATTTATTTAGTAAATAAAAGTGATACGTGAGGAAACATAAATTTTAATAACTAGTAAAATAACAGCCTAAGAGAGGTATAGGGAGGTCAAAATTGAGTGTCAATAAGCTATAAATACACATCTCTCCCTGCTTGTATCCCATTTGATTTTCATTACTACTACTCAAAAGCGCTTGAATTGGAATAAGCAGTGATACTTCTCTTTGGTCAAATTGTCTAAGAGTTCTACCAAGACTCTAGAATAAGAACACTCTAGTTTTTGCCTTATTGTTCCTTAATTTAGTGTTATTTACTTTATTATATTCATATAAGCAAGTTCATAATGTCATGAGGCTAATATTAAATATTATAATCTATTTGCCCTTGACCCTAACTATAAATTCAATTGTTAATTTTCACATCATATTTTAGGTGTAATAATTTGGTGCACACCATGGGGCAAAGACAATTGTGATAGTGTTTTGATCTAGTACTTTTTAACTCTTTGCTAATTTGCTTTCATTTTCTTTTCAAGAGAAAATCCATACCATATCTGAAGATCAGCGCAATAGTCAACTCTCTGACAACCAAGGCGATGGAATGTTAGCCAGAAAACATGGTAACTGGCTATACTACAAGGTTTTGAGATGTTGCAAAATGCCGATGATCAAATGCAGCTAAACTATGACGATCAGACTCCAATACATAAGGATGATCAAACTTAGAAAATGGTGAAAATCAGACCCCTAGGGATGATACCGATGTCATTCATGACCAGGATACCCCGCGTAGAAGTTGGCGTTATTACTCTGGCCGGAGAAGGAGCCATCTAGCATAAAAAAGGCCATAATGGCATTAACTTTACAACAAAGTACATTAGCATCACACCAAATCATATTCATGGTATGATTTGAGCAAACAATTGCAGTTACGGCCAACAATGCCAACACCACTAGTAATAGTTCCAACAGTTGGCACCCCAAGCGCTAAATTAACAAATTCAGGCATCGAGGGACTCAAAGGTAACTCAAGAGTCATAGGATAAATAACAAAAGCGTCTATACCAAGCATCATAGCCCGAACCCTTATAATTTATGTAAAGAATAATTCATAAAAAAGCTCAAGGAAATATACGTTCGTATGGACCAGATCACCAAGGCTTCTCACATTATCAAAGCATTGATTTGACTAAATACTTTTAGCAGTCATGCAACCAAGAGCATCACTATTGCCTATTTCAAAAAAGTTTAAGAGTTGAAAATATCTAACATCCCGAAGTATGATGGGACTACAGATCCCCAAGACCATATTACAGTATATACTACTGACATCAAGGGATACTATTTGACTAAAGGAGAAGTAGAATCTGTGCTGGTCAAAGAAATCTGGGAAACCACTCACTAAAGGGGCTCTCACTTTTGCTTGAGAATTTTATTTACTCTTTTGATGTATTTGCATATACATTTATCAAAGCTCATGCTGGAAATCGTAAGGTGGTGACCCATATGGAAGACATATTCAAAATTAAATAGTCAAGTACGAAGATGCTTTGTGACTTTGTAGATCAATTTCAAAGAGAAAGGATGATGCTTCCCGACGTGCCGAACAAATGGGTTGCAACAACTTTTGTGAGAATCTCAGTCCTGAGAGTTCTATGACTTCCTAGAGATCGAAATACAGTCTTTGAAAATTCCTAATGACTAGTTTAAATGATGTTTACTCTCGGTACAACACTGTGCTTTGAATAGAGGAATATTTGTTATAAATGGTGTCTACTATTGGAAGGTCTAGTAGTAGATCTAATAAAATGCTAGAGAACATGTCGACCAGTACCAAAGGTGACCAAAGAAATATAAAGAACTGCTTCAATCTATATCCAGTGTCAAAGTATTCGGGGACTGATAAATAATCCAAACTGAGGCATAATAATTGGGGACTTCAAATGAAGGATAATGTAAGATCATCTCAAATAAGTAAGGAGTCAAACATCCCAAGGCTTGTGGACGGTAATTTTAGTATCAGGCCTTTACAAAGTTGCACTATTTGGAACCTGGTTCACAATTCCATTGCACCCTCTCTCTCAGATTTGGGCACCAAAACACATTGTAGGCCTCACTTTCCCTGTCTAGTTTGATTTGAAATTGACATAAAACCATCAAGTGATAGTTTTACCTCTCTCAAAACCTTTTCATTTCCTAATCCAATTCAAATCCTCTTTGGCATATATTTCCCTTTCTCTCTCACATCTCTCACTTCAGTTATCTTTCTCTCACATAACACCCAAATCTTTTGTTCTCTCCAGTATTCAACCATTCATCCTGAATCCTTCCTTAACCTCCGACATCCCTTCTTTGATTACCAAAAATCCTAACCCCATGCTCGTGGACTATTCTGATAATGATGAGTCCCCATCACCCTTTACCAAACTCCCCTTCATCGATCCTGCCAAAACCCCAAAAATTGCCTCTCTGAGCAAACTCCCTATCCATATTTTCCTCCTTCCGTCACTTAGAGGGAACTAGTCTCCACTCCCCTTTCTCTGTTGCCGTCCCATGTAACGAATCTACATCCTCATGTCTACCTCTTTGAACCCTAACCACTGATAATCCCCTCTACTACCTAGCCTTCACCCAAAACCTCACTTCTGAATTGATACCTTTTGGGGGGGGGGGAATTCCAAGACACCAACATTGAAGTAGATCCTCCCAATACCACTCCAAAATCTAGAGATTCTTTGGATTATACTTGGTCTTCTAAGGACATGTCGTCACAAATTCCTATCAGGGTCTGCAGGATCTGAGTCATGAGAAGATTACTATTAAGTTTGGAAATGATGTCCCCATTAGCAAAATATTGATTTTGTTGAACTAGAAGGATCCTTAGAAAAAAAACCAAACTACCCTATCCAAGAAACCAAGGTCCTCCAAGTCCAAGCCCCTTAAGCCATCTCAATCATGTGTAACTAGGAGTAAGAAGAAGGTGGAACTTGATAAAGTTGCCTTGACAAATAAAAAGGTGGGAGAAGAAGAAAGTATTGGTAAACCCATTAGTAGGGGTAAGGGTGATAGTTTTGAGGAGGCCCGGGTTCATGGAGAGTCCTTAGTTGTACACCCACCTCTCTCCAAGTCTACTCACATATCTTCTACCTCCACTAAGAAAGAATGATTCCTTCTTAAGAACTTGGTTCCTCTTCCAAACCTACCCCCAAGATGACAAAAAATATGGAAATACTTCTGACTATGGGTAAGGACTGTTACTAAGCTGCCTAAAAAATTATTAATGAGATGAATGGTTGATCCAAGTGTCTCTGCTGAACTTGGTATGCTTGGTCTCATGGATACCCTAAAGTTTAAAAGATGGATTTCACTGTTTGTTGGACCTTTGCCCTCACTATATGAGGAGGGGTGGTTGAATTCTATACAAACCTGATTATAGTAGAGGAGGGTACCCTAAGTACCTTGGTGAGAGTGATTCCTATAATCCTTGATGCTGCCAAGCTTGGTGGGGTACTGAACATACCAACTGGGGGTATGGCACTTATGAGGTAGATAATACGATTGATATGGATCTTAAGGATAAGTACTCATAGGGTCAAACCTCAATTGACCCCAAGAGGGTACTAAAGGGTGTGATTCTTCCTTGTAACTGACTTCTTGTCACGATCCAGACCACCGTAGTGGCACTCACCCAACCCCCGGGTGAGCAAACCATCACTTTCCCAAACTTAATCGTTCTAACAGCTCAAAACCAAATGCAAAAAGTAAACTAGCAACAAAATAAATATCAAACGATTCCATTAACATAAACCTGTGAAAAATACCCCCTAGAATATGAAAGTCGCAGTACCAAACAATTCTACCAATGTCTAGAGTGCGGAATAACATAATTAGTCTAAGCCCGAAACAAATGGGCTACAACTCTAATGATAGGTTCAAGGCAACTCGATCGAAGTGGCTCACCCTTGAAGTATGGAAACGCTGGTACTACAAATGAGGTCGCGTATCAGCCGCTGGAAGATTGCCTGTACTCACAAGAAAGAAAAGCAAGTGCAGTATCAGTACACCACCATTGTGTACTGGTAGGATCATCAGCCAGTTCCAAATAAACAGTGTATAATTCAGTACAGCAAATCAAGTACAAGTATGGAAAACATGTAACAAGTCAATAGGCTCCCCTAGACTACACGTCTCTATTTCCACATGAAATCCACTTTTTATAACTCTAAACAACAATTACAGAAGTTCAATAAATCATCCTTTTTGCCTAGCCCGGGCCCACCCTGGGATCCCTTCTTAACAACACCTAAGTGTTAAACAGATAACTCGGCCTAATCCAAGACCAACTACACAGGTATAATAGGATCCCCGATCACTCAAGGACCACCAATGAATATCACAATTCAATAAAATAGCCCGGTCCACTCACGGAATTAATAACAGTCAATGCAATGAAACAATATCAATGCAATGATGTAGTAAAATAAACTCGTATCAGGCGTGGTACCCGAGCCAACCATTAGTATTTCATACCAGGCGAAGTACCCAAGCCAACCATTAGTATACACGTACCAGGCGTGGTACCCGAGCCAACCGTTAGTATACCGCTTGGTACCCGAGCCAACTGTTAGTATACTTATACCATGCGTGGTACCCGAGCCAACCGAATGTCAACAATCCATAATTAAAATAATGAACAAACAACTTGTAAACCAACAAGCAACACACCGTTCAATTCACAGACTGTAAAACAGGACCCTTAGACATTCTACACAATTCCTCTAAGCCATGCAATTCATACAAACACTTAGATAAGAGTACAAAATATACAACATTCACAGTAATCGTAAGCCATCACGTACCTCAAAATGATCCAAGCTCTACTCAACTCGAGCTTTCCCATGTTCTGGATTCCTTTCTCGTTCTTGGTCTAAACAACATACAAGTACTTAAATTAATAAACAAGGTCTGCGCATTACTCAGATTACACCAAATCCCAAATCCCAAACCCCAAACCAACCATGATCATTCCACTCTTTTTCCCAAATTTTCCGCCATTAATTTCTCTAGTTCTATCATTTTCACGGATAAAAATAGAGAATTTAACAACATGCGATCAATAAACCTTATTTTTAACAATACCCAAGAACGTTCATACCTAGAATCCCCCTTCTTCCCTAGATTCTACCATCTTTAGGTTATTCCAACCTTTCCCCAAGTTCCATCCTAGCAATTCTACCGTGTAGCAAAAGTAGTACGAAGTTTGAGGAGTAGAAACCTTACCTTAGGGAAGAAAAACAATAGAAAACGGAGGAAAATTGCTTGGAATTGCCTTGCCCTTCTCCCAAAACAAAATTGTGAAAATTGAACGTTTTGGGGAATATTTCTGCATTAAATCCCACTCCGCTATAGCGGTCTGCTCCGCTATAGTGGTACCACCGTAGCGGAGTCATCTGCTATGGCAGAGGCTAACCGACGTTGACTTCCGCTGTAGCGGTCATTTCTCCACTACATCGGAGGTTGCTATGGCAGAGTGTCAACCGCTATAATGGGACAAAAAGGCATAAAACCTCCAAAATAGTCCATTTTACAACACATTTATTTTCCCGACGTCCCGAAATAACCCCTTCACGTCAACCTCGATTCTGTGAGTTCTACTTACCCGAATTCGATTCTGAAAAGTCCCTCAGACTCCTCTGTGTGTTAGCTACGAGGAAAACTACCTCAACACAAGACATCCAACCCAATCCTTACCCAGATTGCCCTAGACCATACCTCTCCCCTAAACTGGCTGAGACTAGCCTAGCCAGAATTTTAAACCCCCAAATCCGGAGTTTTCTAACTCTAAAACTTGGCACGATTGGACTACCCATAATGACAGACCCAGTCGTTATAACAAATACCAATTTACCCATCATTCATCCTCGAGCGATTAAACCCAAAATTATGGAAAGTAAAGGAAGGAAAGTGTAGTACCTGAATCCTCAAACAAATGAGGGTACTTGCCCCGCATTTCCTTCTCGGTTTCCCAAGTGGCTTCCTCAATCGGATGATGCTTCCACTGAACCTTTACCATATCAATCACCTTTTTCCCCAACCTTTGGAAATCCCAAGCAAGAATTAAGACTGGTTCCTCTTCATAACGAAGATCCTTATTGAAAAGCACCTCATCCCACTTGATGATGTAGTCCCCATCCCCATGGTATCGCTTAAGCATGGACACATGGAATACCGGGTGGACACCCGACAAACTGGGCGGCAGTGCTAACTTGTAAGCCACTGTCCCCACAATCTCAAGAACCTCAAACGGACCGATGAACCGAGGGCTAAACTTTCCCTTCTTACCAAACCGTATAACTCCCTTTATTGGTGACACTTTCAACAATACCTGTTCACCAACCTAAAATTCTATGTCCCAGACCTTGCGATCTGCATACTCCTTCTGCCTGCTTTGGGCATCTAACAATTTGGCCTGAATGCCCCTTACCTTTTCTTGTGCTTCCTTTACCAATTCCACTCCCAAAGGCTTTACATCGCCTTCCTCAAACCACCTAATCGGTGATCTACAGATCCTCCCATACAACGCCTCAAATGGTGCCATGTCAATGCTGGAGTGATAGCTATTGTTGTATGAGAACTCACACAACGGTAGAAACTAGTCCCAATGACCCCTGAAGTCCATCACACATGCTCTCAGTATGTACTCCAATACCTGGATCGTCCTCTCCGACTGACTATCAGTCTGAAGATGGAAGGTTGTGGTAAAAGTGAGTTGTGTACCCAACTCTTCATATAACTTGCCCCAAAATTTAGAGGTGAACTGCGTACCACTGTCTGAAATGATGGACAGTGGCAGCCCATGCAATCTCACAATCTCTTTCACGTATATCTTAGCCAATTGATGTGAGTTGTAATCTACCCTGACCAGAATAAAATGAGCAAAATTGGTCAGCCTGTTAACAATGACCCAAATGGAGTCATACTTCCCCTATGTCTTAGGAAGACCCACCACAAAGTCCATGGCTATCCTTTCCCACCTCTACTCTGGAATGGGTATCCTCTGAAGTAGTCCTGCAGGTCTCTGGTGCTCATACTTTACCTGCTGGCAATTCTGACACTTGGACACAAAATCGACTATATCCCTTTTTATCCCGGGCCACCAGTAACGCTGCCTCAAGTTCCTGTACATCTTAGTCACACCCGGATGAATTGAGTACCACGAACCATGAGCTTATGCCAAGATTTTCAAAATTATATCATCAACCCGAGAAACACAAATCCTCTCTCTGAAATTTTGTACTCCACCAGAGTCTAAAAGTGACGTCCCTGGATTCCTTGGATATTGCCTTACCTCAAAGCTTAATCAGTTTTGGATCCTGAAACTGTTTGGCCTTTATTTCCTCTATGAAGGTGGCATTGACCTCAATGCTGGCCAATAATCCACCCTGTTTTGAAACACCCAAGTGCATGAACTTGGCCTTCAAAGCCCGAATTTCCTTTGCTAGTGGTCGTTTGGACACCCCCAAACAAGCCAAACTACCCATGCTAACGGTTTTCCAGCTCAATGCGTTTGCCACCACATTAGCCTTACCCGGATTGTACTAAATAGTCACATCATAGTCCTTCAATAACTCCATCCACCTTATTTGCCTCAAATTCAAATCCTTCTGAGTGAACATCACCCAAACCAGAATGTGAAGCATCACAGTAAAAAATAAAGTCTTTACCTTCAACCAACAAGGACAATATAAGAGCCGTGGTCAGAAGCGTCTTGAGCTTTTGGAAGGTCTCCTCGCACTTGTCGGACTACACGAATGGTACATATTTTTATGTCAGCCTGGTCAGGTGAGTAGCAATAGACGCAAAATCCTTAACAAACCTCTGATAGTACCCTGCGAGCCCAACAACACTAGTCACCTCAGTCACAGAGCCAGGCCAGACCCAACTCTTGACTGCTTCAATTTTCTGGGGATCTACCATCACCCCCTTTTCTGACACTACATGCCCCAAGAATGCAACTGAAGTCAACCAAAATTCACACTTGGAGAACTTTGCATAAAGCTTCTGGCATCTCAAGATGTCCAACACAATACGAAGATGATTAGTATGCTCCTATGTACTCTTGGAGTAGATCAAAATATCATCGATAAACACAATCAAGAAGGAATCCAAATATGACTTAAATACCCCATTCATCAAACTCATGAATGTTGACGGCGCATTGGTCAAACCAAACGACATTACTAGAAACTCGTAATGTCTATACTGAGTCTGAAAAGCCATCTTAGGAATGTCCTCAGGCCTAATCCTCAACTGATGGTACCCTGACCTCAAGTCGATTTTTAAAAATACTGATGCACCCCAAAGCTGGTCAAATAAATCATCAATGCAGGGTAGAGAGTACTTATTCCGGATGGTCACCTTGTTCACCTGCCTATAATCTATGCACATTGGCATACTACCATCCTTTTTCCTTACAAACAACACAGGTGCACCCCAAGGCGAAGCACTGGGACGGATACATCCCTTATCTAGGAGTTCCTGCAGCTGAGTCTTAAGTTTCCTTAACTCTGCTAGAGCCATACGATACGGAGGAATAGAAATGGGATGAGTGCCTGGCTCCAAATCAATACAAAAGTCTACATCCCTGTCCGGAGGCATACCAGGCAAATCCGCTGAAAAAACCTCTAGAAACTCAGAAAACACCAAAACTGACTCAATAGATGGGGACTCCACACTATCATCCTGGAGATGATCCAAGAAGGCTTGACACCCTCTCCCCACTAGCTTATTATCCCGAACGAATGATATGACCTTAACTGGCTTAGGCATGTACATACCTTCCCACTCTAGTCTATCCTTACTCGGAATCTCTAGAGCCACAGTCTTGGTGTTACAGTTCAACACAGCATGATAAGGGAACAACCAGGTCATGCCCAAGATAATATCAAAATCAGTCATATCCAGGATTACCAAGTCTACCCAAGTATGCAACCCCACAAACACAACAGAACAGTCATGATAAACATGAGTCACAATCACAGACTCTCAAACGGGGGTAGAAAGATGAATAGGGGAATCAAGGATATCACAAGTCAATTCCAGACCCAACGCAAAACTCACAGACAAATAAGAATATGTAGAACCTAGGTCAAATAATACCGAAGCCATTTTATCACAGACAAGAATGGTACTTGTGATCACCGCATCTGATGCTTGTCCTCCCTGGAAAAGCATAGCAATGAGCCCAATCATCAATTTGGGCAACTTCCCAGACCGGTTGCATTGTACCCCTGCCCGCGCCGCTATTCCCTCTATCACCCCAGCCTCCCTGAAAGTTTCCTCGCCCACCCTGTGGACGAACTCTAGCATTACCGCCTCTACCTGCCGGGACCACCGCTCTAGGCTGCTGCTGACCCTGATTACCTGTCTGCCTGAGTGGGCACTCCCTCTTAAAGTGTCCTAGATCACCACAATGGAAGCAACCGACTGAGATATACTTGTTCGTTTTCACGATTTTGTGACTGGTAATCTGCCAATAGTGTAGTTGTCCAGTAAGGTAGGCTCAGGTCTAAGTTGGCATTAGGTGCCAGTTACGTCCCTAAGTTGGAGCGTGAAACTGCAACATATTTTTCCTTAACACACTAGCCAGTAGCCCTTCTCTGTTTAGTTTATACAAGTATATATTAGTTCTCTAGATATGATTTATTTCATGCTTTGATTCTGTTACGAGGGATAGGACATCTTGTCCTTCTCTGCTTTGTAACACTTTTTAGTGATATGAAAAGGTCTCGCCGTCATACGGAGGATTTTTTAAAAAGAAAAAAAAATAAAAAAAATCAAGACTAAGAAAGTGATTTTCCCTGTCCATAAAATTTAAGATTAGATAAATTTAATAACAATTATATCTCCTACTTTACAAAATATTTAAGAATTTTTTTGAATACTTCGTCTTTTACATTCAATTTTACAAAGTTAGTATCAATTGAAATTAATTTTAAATTCTTGTTCATATATTTCTACCAATACATTGTAACTAGATCTATTACATGGGATACACGTGCAATACACGTGTCCAGAACTAGTAATCATAGAAAAGAGTAGATGAAAGATTGTAGTTGTGGCATTAATAGTTCGACTAATGGTCAAATTGTCCTAATTTCTTTCATCTTTTTGGTCCTGTTGCAAATATACAGAGTCAAAAAAACAACAAACACCACATCCTCTAGTTCCAAGAAATCATTTCAATATGATGAGTTTAAATTGTTTGGACTAAAATAATTAGGTGTCATGCGGAGTCTAACAAAGCAAACCTCGATAGACGGTAAGTAAGAATACAAATTTGAAATATACCAAAAGCGACACAATAATTTACCGTGGTTCGGTCAATCGACATCCACAAAAAGAGATGAGTAATCCACTATATAAAAGAGAGTACAAAATATCGAGAGAAACAACCTCACAAAATTCACTTAGAATAAAAAGGAGGGTCACACAAGTAACACTTATGTCTCACAAATTCTCCCCCTAAATAAAAACTCTCAAAGCATTTAAGATTACATTGTAGATGCGACCAAGTTAGAAGGAATGAACCTCTATTTATAGAGTCATAAATCTTTTTCTACAAGAAAAGAGACTAGCCAGTTATGAAACATTTGTGCTTTCCTTTTGTATTTTGTAAAAGAAATAACCTAATATGGTTAAAAAATCAGGGAAAACACCCAACAGGAAATTCTTGCTTATTTTCATACTAAGGATTGAGATATTTTATGGGACTATTTTATTCTACCTTTCATATAGGGTAGTAATCACATCATTTTATTACTAATGGTGGGATAAAATAGTCTCAAAACAAATTAATATTTTATATAAAATATGAGATAAAATTAATCTCAAATTTTATCCTAAAATTATTATCTTTATCTCATGTTTCATTGTTGAGCGATGACTAAGCTTTGGTCATTAGATGAGGTCTGGTGGTGTTTTGGGTGAAACAGGCGTTGCTCAATGAGTGAAACAGGAAAGCTACGAACGGTGGTTTACGGATATTGAGGCTATTCTTCCAATTAGTTAGGTTGTTCAATTTTCAACTCAACAGTCCAGTGTTTTAAAAGGCAGTCTTGAGGCTCGTCTCGGGGCTCGCCCCGGGGTGAGGCACTGGCAAAACGCCTCAGGGCTCACGTGTGGGGCTTAAGTCATGTGAGGCTTGCGCCCTAAGCGCCCGAGTGTACGCTCCAAATACGCATAACGCCCAACACTCAGGGCACACCTAACAGTTTTACCCAATTATGTGTCAACAGAGGCGGTCCCACCCTATGTCAAGGGTGTCATCCGACACTGCTTCATCGAATTTTTTTTGTATTACATATGTATATAAACTGGAAAAAAAACAAAATATAATTACAAATAATAAAAGTGACACTGCTTGAACCAATGAGCTTCTTGGCTCGTTGGTTAGGCGCCTTACAAGGCTGTGATCCGCCCGAGTTTGAGCCTCACAAGCTCCAACATTGTGTTCATTTTTTGGGCAGAAATAAAGTCATTTTTTTTCCTCCCAATCTTTTTAGTTCTAGTTGAATTTTTTTAAATATATTCATTATTTTCTTATGGATTCAATTTCATGAAATTTCTTGGTGTTATCAAAATTATTTTATAATTTGTAATTCAGATTTGTCACGCCCCAAAATGGAGGGGCAGACAAGAACCGTATGACCACCTATTTTACGAGTAATTTATGACATAAATGAAGTCATCAACCAATTCTTGGATGAAGATCACTTGCGAATTGTCTATGGTTATTTTTTAATTCACCGATGCTCCTTGTCAATAGTTTCCTATGCCTTAATTTGTCTTTCTAATATCACTGAAGAAGGGAGAGTATTTAGTAGTCTCTTGGTGTTTCTCGGTTCTGGAAAACTTCCCCAAGTAAAAGTACTAATTACTTATCTCTTATTAATTCTATAGGAAAGTCAATATTAATCCCACTACAAACTACTAATAAAATAATGGTCACTTTAAATATTTCCCCCAACAAGCAGTGAATACGACATTGCCAATTTAAAAAGAATGCACACCCACTATAGTACAATACACATAGGTAAGTTGTGTATTTTTTTAAATCCCCAAATCTTTGTGAAGCTATCCTCATGCGCAATTTATTTACTTATTTCCAAATTTCCGAGTTGAAATTACTATTTATATATTCTCGGGAACTTCTTAAATACCAAACTACTTGTGCTACCAAAAGGTAGCCTCAAGGATCATTAATTGGTATGATGCACCACGTAATTCTTCATAGATGAAAAGTCATGCTCGTTTAAAGCATTTAACTTGTATTCAAAATTTCTCGAGGCCTTACAATCTCTCTCACTTAGGATCATTCGTCCTCGAATGATGCCTGTGGCTTACTTTGAGTACCATAATTATCCAAGACATTCATGAAATCACCTAATCAACTCACAATTTACTTTTTTCATCATAGGGCCTTAAAGTTTGGGTAAC
Source organism: Jaltomata sinuosa (assembly GCA_003996215.1). NCBI lineage: Eukaryota > Viridiplantae > Streptophyta > Magnoliopsida > Solanales > Solanaceae > Jaltomata > Jaltomata sinuosa. The sequence goes on along the minus strand of QJPP01007492.1, from coordinate 93,711 downwards.
TCTCAAAATTTTCAGAAATTTTGGCAGAGTTTCCTTTGTAAATAGGCTTATCGGGAACTTGTTAGCAAGCCAGAATATATACAACTACGCTTCACAGAGCGTCACAACAAATACAATAGTCAACAGATACTACACGAGGCTCTGTTTGGCCTTATACTCGAATAATAGCTACAACGAATACAATAGCTTACCTTATACTCTGCATCTGGAAGTTGTATCCACGTAAGTCTCTAGAATCATAAGCATACATTAGACACCTAAACATATCACGAGTGAGTCAGATAACAATGAAACAAATACAATAGAGACTATCAATCATACAAAATAGATAAGTAATTTAAGAACCTTCTTATGGTTCTAGGAACAAGTATGGATATTTAGTTTTCATATCATCTTCTGCTTCCCAGGTGGCTTCTTCTATATTCTGGTTTCTCCAAAGTACTTTAACTGAAGCTATGTCTTTAGTTCTTAACTTCCTAACTTTTCAGTCCAATATAGCCACAGGAACTTTCTCATATGATAAGTCTCCCATAAGCTCGATATCTTCTGTAGGGATGACATGTGAAGGTTCTCCTAAACATTTGCGCAACATAGACACATGAAAGACCGGATGTACTGCAGCTAGCTCTGGAGGTAATTCTACCTCATAGGCTACCTATCCAATTCTGCGTATAACTCTATAAGGAGCGATATACCTGGGACTCAGCTTACCCTTTTTCCCAAATCGCATAACACCTTTCATAAGTGACACCTTCACGAATACCAGATCATCAATTTGAAACTCCAAATCCCTACGCCGTACATCTGTATATGATTTTTGTCGACTCTGAGCTGTCTTCAATCACTCTTGTATCAACTTGACCTTCTCAATGACTTGGTGGACTAGATCTGGTCCTAATATTTGTGTCTCACCTACTTCAAACCAACCGATATGCGATCTGCATCGTCTTCCATACAACGCTTCAAATGGAGCCAAGCCAATGCTAGAGTGATAGCTGCTATTATAGGCAAACTCTATTAGGGGCAAATGATCATCCCTGTTACCTTTAAAGTCCAGAACACATCCTCTCAACATATCCTCGAGCGTCTGAATGGTGCACTCGGCCTGACCTTCTGTCTATGGATGAAATGCAGTGCTATGATTTACTTATGTGTCTAGGCCTCTTTGGAATGATCTCCAAAAATGAGCTGTAAATTGTGATAACGCCCAAACTACACCTCAAATTAGGAAGCGTAAGCGGTCGTCTGTCAAATATAGAACCCAACAGAGGTTGGGGTCGATCCCACAGGGAATAAGGTGAAAGTCAAGTCTTTAGTGAATTAGATGACTAATGGTCGATAGTTTCCGGTAAATAGGGGGGTTTGCGTGATCAAAACGTGAACAAAAGCAAATAATAACGTACGAGTGCAATCAATATGAGAGAGAACTAGGGAAGTGTTTACCATGGTGATGGTAACAATGTCGATTCTAAGCTTAACCGGGTTCTTTTTATATGTATGTCACGATGTGATTGAATTAATGATATCATCTAAAGGTTTCTCAACCAAATAGACAAATTTCCTTTTCAATTCTCTCGAACTTGAAAAGGTTAGCTTTTATATTTCAATCCTAAACATCAAGTAGATTAATCTAGTTACAACATTAATCATAAGACGAGAGTTGGTAGTCTCGAATCCTCGTAGTTAACCAAATATCCCGGTTTTAATCTCTTTACTCAAGCAAATTTAAACCTAGGCATGTTCTAATGTTTGCAACCACTAGAAAACGTTAAATAATGAATGATTAACAACGTGACAACATATATTGAACCCAACGCTACCCGGAATCTATATTGCTACTTTTGCCATGGCTCCCACAACCCTAGTTGTGGGAAGTTTAGTTAATCATGCTATTAAGAAGAGAGAAGAGAGTCGTATTCATAATAAAGAGGAAAAGATTCTTACAATATAATGAAAACAATCTTCAATTATCCAAGAACAAGAAACCAATATCCCAAGAACAATTCAAGAACACGATTTCAAGCAGTAGAAAACGTGTTTCTTGCTCTCCAATTCGACTAAATCTCTCCTAAAACTATTGGGTGAACTATTGTAAAAGCTTGCCAAATAAAATAAACCTAACATAGGGTATTTATAGGAGTCTAGGAAACAAAGTCCCAAAAACATTCGGATTCCGCGTAGCGGACTGCCTTACTGTGACGGTTTGGGTGACGGACCGTCACCACCTTGACGGACCATCACGGTGGCCGTCACCACTAGGCAGTGGTGCTGCTGCCTCAGGGTGACGGTTTGGGTGACGGACCGTCACTGGCTTGACGGACCGTCACTCCAACCGTCACTCTTATCTAGAACATCGTTTTTGCTCGTAATTCCTTCCTTTTCCACGTTTGTCTCCCTTTCCTGAAAACATAACATAAAACATCAAAAACGACGATGGTTGCTTGAAAACGTATGATTGTTCTTAGTTTAGAGACGTCGAAAGTGCCATAGAATGGCGGCACATCAACACCCTCAACTTAAAACGTTCGCTTGTCCTCAAGCAACATGACACAAAAACAATAATACGACTCAACTAAGAAAACAAACTCGTGTCTCTAGCGACTGATGGTCATCCAATCATTAATTCTTAAATCAAACCACCCTAGTAGCATACAAATGTATGAAACGTTAACTTGCAAGGATCCAAACATGTCATTCCGATATGATAGAATATTATGCATACACATGCACAGCTATCCTAACAGTCAATAGACAATACAGAAATCTTGGTGCCCTCACCACAAAGAAGTCCTACGCACAAAATTTAGGACTAGGTAAGACGCTCACACTCACAAACGATTTCAAACAATGCACATGTGATGCCATAGGCTTGCCCTTACTATTCTATTTCAGTTCTTCAGAAAGCCGCTCAGGATCACTACAGGACTTGTTTAGGCTTGTAATGAGGCTTCGGGTGCAGGTAGGATACGTTTGGGGAATAGTGACTAAGCCCTCCTTGGAATCACCGACCTACTATTTCCACATAACTTTACTTTGTCCATCCTTTATTCACCTCCTTCTTCCCTTCTTTCTAGCTACAGGTGCGGCCTCTTTATTTTGACACTTCTTTTTATTTCTTTTTCGTTCTTTTTCATCTCTTTTTCTTTTTCGTTTCTTTATCTTTCTTTTTCTTAGACACACACCCGGAATTTTCATTCTATCCACAACCAAACTTATCCATACTATTTTTCTTCTCATTTATCTCTGTAGTAGCCACCCTCAACTTAGGCTGATTGCCTGAGTTGAGGTGCACGATGTCCAAGGCGGACCAGGGCCAAAATAGGGATTCAAAGTTAAACAGGAACGGTGATGGGTTATTGAAAGAACATGGTCTATTATGGCTCAAACAGGGATCAAAGGGATTATTTACGTTTGGACGGTCTTATAGGTTAAGTGGACTGCGCACAAAAGGGCCTGTGATCCTTTCCTAAGCAACCAACTTCAAACTTTAACAAAATAGACCGGGCAAGTTCTAGATGCATGCACAGAGTAAAAATTTATAACAATACGCTCACACACACTTGGCACCAAGAAACCATACCACTACCAACTATCAAGACAACAACTCGGCTTAACATACTTATTCCAATCATAACCACACAATGACATCCAAGGATCCAGACAGTCAATCGTTTCAAACATAAGTACAAAATTGACTTTTTCAGAGGGGGCTTCTTTTAGTATATTTTCCAACAAAAAACGCCATGCTTGCTATAGACACTTAAAAAAAAATTAAACGATAACCTAAATATGCCAGTTCTACTAGATAGCACACCGGAGGGAAAAGAAACACGGCAACAAAAACCCTCGGTGGTGTATGACTCACAGGTATCCCAATTGTCCCCAATGCATACATGCGAAAGCTAAAGACTGTGAGAGAAAGGAATACCTGTGGAGCCCATAGGACTCAGATTCTGACATGATGTTGGAGACCGCCAGGGTCTCCAAAGCAGGAGAAATCGATGGAATAGGTGCACGCCACACCATTCTGTTGCGTTCCAACGTCCTCTTTTATCGGCTCCGCCGCTAGTTGCGGCAACTTCTTTATTCTTTCTTTGCAGGTTCTCTTGCGGTGTTTTCGTTTTCTTGATCTATTTTCACCGCCTTCCTCTACAGGTTCCTCTTCTTGCGCTCCCAACTTCATTCTCATAACAGCTCAGGTCTCAACACAACCCTTTTCCTTTAGATGCACATCCGCAGGCGCTTCCTCAATAACATTTAAAACCGCGACTACCTTCATGTCTCTTGGCTGCTTCATCAATTTGGACACATCGAACTTGACCACTTCGTTGTTCAATCTGAAGGTCAGTTCGTTTCTTTCCATGTCAACCAATACTCTTGCCGTGGCTAACAAAGGTCGTCCCAAGATTATGGGAACTTCAAAATCCACTTCGCAATCCAAGATCACAAAGTCAGCTGGGAATATAAGCTTACCAACCTTTACCAGCACATCAGACAATATTCCCACTGGTCGCTTTACCGAACGGTCAGCCATCAACACTCTCATGGACGTTGGTTTAGGAGCTCCCAAACCCAATTGTTTATAGACTGCTAGCGGCATCAAGTTGATGCTAGCACCAAGATCACATAAGGCTTTTCCGAAGTTGAGCTTCCCGATAGTACAGGGAACAGTAAACGCACCTGGGTCTTCCTTCTTTTCCACTAATGATCTTGAAGAAATAGCGCTGCAGTGGTGAAGGTTATCTTCTGGTTCAAAGCTTACTGACCTCTTCTTGGTAATCAAGTCCTTCATAAACTTGGCATATCCGGGCATTTGTTCAAGCGCTTCTACCAGTGGGATGTTTATTGATACCTTCCACTAACTGGCTCAATGCTGATAACTCAGTCCTCATCTCCTTTACCCCAGAGTCAGTCGATTCCACCTTCAGCAGCATCTTTGCCATCATGTTCTCTAGTTTGGACGTCCCTGCCTCGTTGCTAGCTTTGTCCCGATTACCAGGTGGTACATACAACCCACCTCTATCAGTGTTATTCCTCCAGTTTCCCTGGTCGCGATCTCTGTAGCCAGCTTTCTCATAGTAGTTGTCTCTCTGATAATTCCGACCTTGGTTTCCCTGTCCATTGGCCTGGAAACCCCCCAAATAGTTCGCCTCCTCATCAGATTCAACCTCTGCTGCTCTACCTTGGGACCCCACAGCTTTCACCTTCTCAATACCTCATGACATCAAATGCTTGGTCAGCAGGTCCATTTGCGTTTTTAGAGGGGTCATGTCTTGGTCCCGTTCTTCCTCTTTTCTGCGCTGCTCTGCTGACATGCCAACTGCATAGGTGCTAGCTGCTACTTCTGTATCACGTGTATGCCAGGCCCTGTTGGTTTTTGTGAGCCTGTCCAAAATAGTTGTGGCATCGGCAAATGTGTGACCCATAAATGCTCCACCTGCCGCGTTATCCAATGTCGGCTTGGTAGCCAAATTCAGTGCCCTGTAGAATGTCTGCATCAAAAATTCGTCGTTCAATTGATGGTTAAGGCATTGTGTCAGCTTCTTCTTGAACCGCAACCAAGTCTCATGTAAAGATTCGTGAGGTTGCTGTCTGAAGTTGCTAATTTCATCCCTCAATTGTATCATCCTAGAGAGAGGAAAGAACCTTTCTAGGAAAGCTCCTTTCAACTCTCCCCAAGTTGCGATAGAGTCGGGGGTCAGCTCTGTCAACCATAGCGCTGCCTCATCAGACAGAGACAACGGAAACAACCTGAGCCTGATCGCTGTCTGACTCACTCCAGGCAACTCAAACGACTTGCAGATGCCCACAAAATTCATCAGGTGTTGGTTTGGATCATCACCAGCAGCTCCACGGAACACTCCTCTCAAATTCAACAGCTGAATCATCGTGCTAGTAATGTTGAACTTGGCTCCGGGCGCTAGCGGAGGAATCGCAATAGCGCCCGTGGCACCAGCTCCATCCAAGTCGATATCCTCATCATTCAAGTGATGCTGAGCCAGTTGTTCTGCAGCGAGCCTTGCTGCCTCCTCCTGTTGTACATTCATGTTTAGCCTTAGCGTTCTTGTGAGCTCGGGGTCGTAGGGTAGTGTTGGTTCACCCGAGCGTCGGGTATTCGGCATGCACAACTATATACCCTGTAATAAACAAAAACAACAAATAAACGTAAAAGCAGGAAAGTATGACTAAGAGTCAAATAAACACACCAGACTTAATAAACAATCGTATTCCCCGGCAACGGCGCCAAAATTTGATAACGCCCAAACTACACCTCAAATTAGGAAGCGTAAGCGGTCGTCTGTCAAATATAGAACCCAACAGAGGTTGGGGTCGATCCCACAGGGAATAAGGTGAAAGTCAAGTCTTTAGTGAATTAGATGACTAATGGTCGATAGTTTTCGGTAAATAGGGGGGTTTGCGTGATCAAAACGTGAACAAAAGCAAATAATAACATACGAGTGCAATCAATATGAGAGAGAACTAGGGAAGTGTTTACCATGGCGATGGTAACAATGTCGATTCTAAGCTTAACCGGGTTCTTTTTATATGTATGTCACGATGTGATTGAATTAATGATATCATCTAAACGTTTCTCAACCAAATAGACGAATTTCCTTTTCAATTCTCTCGAACTTGAAAAGGTCAGCCTTTATATTTCAATCATAAACATCAAGTAGATTAATCTAGTTACAACATTAATCATAAGACGAGAGTTGGTAGTCTCGAATCCTCGTAGTTAACCAAATTTCTCGGTTTTAATCTCTTTACTCAAGCAAATTTAAACCTAGGCATGTTCTAATGTTTCCAACCACTAGAAAACGTTAAATAATGAATGATTAACAATGTGACAACATATATTGAACCCAACGCTACCCGGAATCTATATTGCTACTTTTGCCATGGCTCCCACAACCCTAGTTGTGGGAAGTTTAGTTAATCATGCTATTAAGAAGAGAGAAGAGAGTCGTATTCATAATAAAGAGGAAAAGATTCTTACAATATAATGAAAACAATCTTCAATTATCCAAGAACAAGAAACCAAGATCCCAAGAACAATTCAAGAACACGATTTCAAGCAGTAGAAAACGTGTTTCTTGCTCTCCAATTCGACTAAATCTCTCCTAAAACTATTGGGTGAACTATTGTAAAAGCTTGCCAAATAAAATAAACCTAACATAGGGTATTTATAGGAGTCTAGGAAACAAAGTCCCAAAAATGTTCGGATTCCGCGTAGCGGACTGCCTTACTGTGACGGTTTGGGTGACGGACCGTCACCACCTTGATGGACCGTCACGGTGGCCGTCACCACTAGGTAGTGGTGCTGCTGCCTCAGGGTGACGGTTTGGGTGACGGACCGTCACTGGCTTGACGGACCGTCACTCCAACCGTCACTCTTATCCAGAACATCAATTTTGCTCGTAATTCCTTCCTTTTCCACGTTTGTCTCCCTTTCCTGAAAACATAACATAAAACATCAAAAACGACGATGGTTGCTTGAAAACGTACGATTGTTCTTAGTTTAGAGACGTCGAAAGTGCCATAGAATGGTGGCACATCAAATTGGGCACCTCTATCTGAAATAATGGACACTGGGGTCCCATGCAAGCGAACAATCTCCTTTATATACAACTTAGCATAATCTTCTGTTGTGCTGGTGGACTTAACATGCAAGAAATGGGCTGATTTTGTCAGCCGATCAACTATTACCCAAATGGAGTCATGTCTTCGAAAGAAGAGGGCAAACCTGTGACGAAATCCATATTAATAGCCTCCCATTTCCATACTAGAATACTTATGGTCTGAGCCAGGCCACCGGTCCTCTGATGCTCTGCTTTCACTTGCTGGCAATTGGAGCACTGTGCTACATATTCTGCTATATCTTTCTTCATATCATTCCACCAGTAAGTCTCTTTAAGGTCATGATACATTTTCGTAGAGCCCGGATGAATTGAATAACGAGAACAATGTGCCTCAGCCATAATCTGTTATCTCAAGCCATCTACATCAGGTACACATAGTCTACCTTGACATCTCAAAGTGCCATCTCCTGCTAGTTCAAATGTTGTGACCCGGTGTTGTCGAATCCCTTTTTTGTATTAGAGCAATAAGGGATTATCATACTACTTTTCTTTCACCAATGCCACTAATGACGACTTTGTCGTATTCAATACCACAACGCCACCATCTTCGGAGTCTATGAGTCGAACTCCTAGGTTGGATAATTTATGAACATCTATGGCTACCTCACGCTGAACAGGTGACAAATGTGCTAAGCTACCCATAGATAGTCGACTGAGAGCATCTGCTACAATATTCCCCTTACCTAGGTGGTAAAGGATATCGACATCATAGTCCTTCAGCAGCTCTAGCCACCTCCTCTGCCTTAGATTCAACTCTTTCTGCTTGAAAAGATATTGAAGGCTCTTATGGTCAGTAAAGACATCAACATGCACCCCGTACAAATAGTGGCGCCATATTTTAAGCGCAAACACAATTGCTGCAAGCTCCAAATCATGAGTGGGGTAATTTTGTTCATGCTTCTTCAACTGCCGAGAGGCATATGCTATAACTTTTACATGCTGCATCAGGACACAACCTAGGCCAACACCAAAAGCATCGCAATATACAACATATCCTTCTGTGCCTTCTGATAAGGCCAATACTGGCGCTGTAATCAATCTATCTTTCAGCTCCAGGAAGCTTCTTTCGCAAGCATCTGTCCACTGGAACTTGGCTGCTTTTTGAGTCATTTTAGTCAATGGGGCAGAAATAGAGGAAAAACCTTCCACAAATCTCCTATAGTAACCGGCTAATCCCAAGAAACTACGTACCTCTGTGGGAGTGGTTGGTCGAGGCCAATTCTTCACGGCCTCTATCTTCTGAAAATCCACTCTGATACCTTCTCCAGATACTACATGGCCAAGAAAGGATACTGAGCTTAACCAGAACTCGCACTTAGAAAACTTAGCATATAACTGGTGTTCTCTGAGTGTCTGTAGCACTAATCTCAAATAATTTGCATGCTCAGCTTCATCACGTGAATATACCAAGATATTATCTATAAATATAATCACGTACATATCAAGGAAGGGTTTGAAGACCCTATTCATCATATCCATGAAGGCTGCTGGGGCATTCGTTAGTCCAAATGACATAAAAAGGAACTCGAAGTGCCCATATCTTGTTCGGAAAGCTGTCTAGGGAATCTCTACTTCACGTATCCTCAGCTGGTGATAACCGGACCTCAAATCAATCTTTGAAAAACATTTAGCTCCTTGTAGCTGATCAAATAAATCATCTATTCGGGGAAGAGGATACTTATTCTTAATTGTCGCTTTATTTAGCTGCCTATAGTCTATACACATTCTCAATGTGCCATCTTTCTTACGTACAAACAACACTGGTGCACCCCAAGGCGATATACTAGGTCGAATGAAGCCTTTGTCAAGCAAGTCTTTCAACTGCTCCTTTAGCTCCTTCAACTCTACAGGCATCATTCTATAAGGTGGAATTAATATTGGTTTAGTACCGGGATCTACATCAATACCGAAATCAATTTCTCTAACGGGAGGTAATCCAGGAAGTTCATCAGGAAACATATCTGGATACTCATTCACCACTGGTACTGACTGAATAGTTTGCACCTGCTTCTCAGCTTCAAGGTTTCTTACTTGGACAAGGTGATATAAACACCCTTTTGCAATAAGCTTTCGTGCCTTAAGATAGGAAATAAACCTCCCTTTAGGCATCATAGTATTACCCTTCCACTCCAAGACAGGCTCGCCCGGGAAATGAAATCGGGCGATCTTAGCCCGGCAATCAACTGTAGCATAGCAAGAGGATAGCTAATCCATACCCATGATGACATCAAAGTCGACCATTTCAAGTTCAATTAGATTAGCCAATGTATCACGGCCACATATGGTCACTACACAATTAGAATAGACCCGCCTAGCTATGATAGACTCTCCTACTGGAGTCGACAGCACAAATGGTTCATGTAACAACTCTGGCTCTATTCTGAACATTTTAGCAATAAATGGAGTAACATATGATAGGGTAGATCCTGGGTCTATCAAAGCATATATATTATATGAGAAGATGGATAGAGTACCTGTGACCACATCTGAGGATGCCTCTGAATCTTGCCGACCGACTAGTCCATACACACGGTTTGGGCCAGCACTAGAACCAGTCCCTCTGCCTCTACCGGATTCTCTACCTGCTGGTGCCTGAGGACCGCGAGAAGAAGAAGGTGCTGGTGATGATAAGGCTGATGTGGACCTTGTAGGCTGTGATCTATCACCTCTGGCTTTATCTCTGAGCCACGGACATTCTCGTACCATATGACCTTCTATATCACACCAATAACAGGCATTTGAACCACGCTGACACTCTCCTCCATGTGCTCGGCCACACTATTTGCATATAGGTCGAGGTAGTAATCCTCGATTGGTATCCCTCTGAGGCTGTGGGCCTGGTGCCCTAGAAGTCTAACCATGCTCATGCCTATATCTCAAAAATTGAGCTGGAGCACTAGCGGTGGAGCGTGCCGCCGACTGGGTCTGCCTAGGTGGCCCTCTGCTGGTGGAAGCTCCACTGCTCCCCTGATATTGACCAGCCATCCTGGCTCTCTTACTCTGTTCCCTCTCATCATTTATTTCACGATTACGCTGATCCTCATATAACTGCTGAGCATATGCCATGATCCTTGCTATATCCAAATCCCTATTCAGGGCAGCAGCAGAAACGTTGTCCCTCAAGCAACCCGCAAGGACACGCACAAATTTATGAATCCTTGATGCCTGAGTGCTGACATACTCTGGAGAAAATCTAGACAACTGCGTAAATCGCAAACTGTACTCTCTGACACTGAGATCACGCTGCTCTAAATGCAGAAACCCATCCACATTTGCCTATCGGAGCTCAAATGGCAATAAATGATCCATGAAAGCCCTTGAAAAGTCCGTCCAGATTTCTTGGGGAGCATTCTCACCCCTAGAAGCTTCCCACATCTCATACCAAGCGACAACAACATCTTTTAATTGATAAGAGGCTAACTTAACGGAATCTGTCTCCGATACGCGCATCACCTTACAAATTCTATAAGTTTCATCAATGAATTACTGAGGGTCCTCTGCAATGCTAGAGCCTATGAACACAGGCGGATTCATACGGAGGAAATCTCGAATCCTAGATTTGTCTACCTCTCCTTGAGTAGCAACAGGAACCTCCATATTCTGTCTTTGAGCCTGAGCGACTACCAACTGTGTGAAAACCTAAATCGCTCCTCTAAGATCCTGCTCTAAGGCACCTGGTGGCGGTATAGGGACTACTGTTGGAACCCCTGGAGGTGCATAAACCCCTGTAGGTCCTTCTGTTCTGGGCACTTGACAACCTGGAGGCATAGGACTCAATAAATTCTCTTGAGCCCTAGACTGATACCCTAATACCGAAGACTGCCCTGCAGTGGTTGCCTCCTGAGTTGAGCTCGTAGTGACTCATTGGGTTACTTTATCCTTATTTGTAGCAGACATGATCTGTATCAAAAATAAGCAGAATATGAGTCAAAAGCAACTTTCTATGACTTAGCTCTATCGCACGATCTAGATTACAAATGAAGATCAAATTCCTAAATGCCCTTGCAGCCCCTTAATTATAAATGTGGCGCGCAACACATTGATAATTAAGGTCCTACTAGACACGGCTTCCTAGACTCCCTGGGATAATTAAACCTAGGCTCTGATACCAAGTTTGTCACGCCCCAAAATGAAGGGACGGACAAGAACCGTATGACCACCTATTTTACGAGTAATTTATGACATAAATGAAGTCATCAACCAATAAACGAGCGAAAAACTAACATGTGATGCATATATATATATACCATAGTCATTTAAACAAAAACTGTACAACGTGACACTAGATAATATCTAGGAAGCCTCTAAAAGATACAAAATGCTATACTACTAATAACTAGTCTGGACAGGCCCCGATGTACCCAACTAGAGAACTATACATAGTCTAGCTGGTGTCTTCTCCCCTGTGAATCTGACCCTGTATTTATAAGAAAATACAGTGCTCCGAACGTAGGGACGTCAGTACATATACAACATGTACTGGTATGTAAAGCAGACAGAATAATAAGTAGACAAATATGGAAGCTCATATGAATCCAATGTCAAAACGAAAAAATTATGAGCATACAAGTAATAGATGTACGATATAAAACTGTAAACTATGCACCAACCTTATTAGTTTTCCATATAACGTTCAAAGAAGCGTTCATTATAATATAGCCTTATGGCTTGCCTAGGTGATGTACTTACACTATATTTAATACAAATGATCATGTGATGGCCTACCAAAGGCGATCCAAGTTACGTATAAAGCATATGTTGCTCAAGTACTTATTGCTATGATTTTATACACATAACTATAATCGCGGTCTGATATGAGGTACGCCCTTTGAGGGCTCACTATAAGGGTCTGCCCGCAGGACACATATGCCATGTATTGGCTCGAGTTAGGGGAAACTAGTGCATGACGTTCCGGCTGACTCCAAATACAAATAGTGCCACGAGGGCGGGTACGCCACAATGTTCTGGCTCACTATAAGGGTCTGGTCTCAATCTTGTGTACAGAACAGCGTCGCGCGAGTGTGTCAAGTAAAACCTATGAATACCCTCCCGTCGCTATCTTTTATCAAGTAACACCTTAACATGCCTATGGCATGTAATCTATGGCAAGGATTGTCAGAATATCAAGTAAGATTTCTATATATAATACTTAACTTCTCGAATATAATATCACTATCCAAATGCTAATTCTTGCTTTAACTTATCGTTATATCAAATAGGTTGTCACATAAGCTAATGTAATTATACTATGGCCATTTATTTCATTTATAATATGTGATACATACATAAGACAACATCGTGTGAATTCTAAGGATTTCAAGTAAAGACACTTACGGTCATATAAAATATTAAGAAAGTTGACGCGAAGGGATTAATAGGAGTACGTATAAACTTTAATAATTAAGTAAGGGAATAACACTTAAAGCAACTAAAAACTTTATTTTCGTTCTTCATGAAGGCTATTTGATCTTTTGTAAGGGGAACATGTGACATAAGGTGGTGCCTTACGGCGAAGGGAGTTTTAGCTTCACATACCTCGGGTGCTTTCCAAGCTAGTAGTGGTACCACGAGCTTCCAACAATCCAACACAGTTCGTGTAGCCCTTACGTGATCAACCCAATCAACTACATATACAAAACATATATGTGTTCATCAATAACCCATAAATTTATCAACAATTCACTCTAATGTTCTTTACTTACATTCAAAATTAATCAAATCCCTTAACTGTAGTTTAGAGTGAATTCCTTATTTTCACTTACCAAATGAAATATTAAATCTTTCAATTAGTAGGAATTTTCAAAAATTTCATCTTATTTCTCTTTTTCCCTCCTTTTAAAAATCCCAATAATCAAAACTCATTTCAAGAACTAGAGTAAGATTCACTTCGAATGGTAATTACCACCTCCTACTATATCCCAAATAGGTATTCCACAACTATATTCGAGTGCAGGATGAAGAAATTACCTTTTCAAAATCAACCTCCATAACTTGAGTTCTTGAGAAATCTTCAAAATTCTTGGATGAAGATCACTTGCGAATTGTCTATGGTTATTTTTTAATTCACCGATGCTCCTTGTCAATAGTTTCCTATGCCTTAATTTGTCTTTCTAATATCACTGAAGAAGGGAGAGTATTTAGTAGTCTCTTGGTGTTTCTCGGTTCTGGAAAACTTCCCCGAGTAAAAGTACTAATTACTTATATCTTATTAATTCTATAGGAAAGTCAATATTAATCCCACTACAAACTACTAATAAAATAATGGTCACTTTAAATATTTCTCTCAACAAGCAGTGAATACGACATTGTCAATTTAAAAAGAATGCACACCCACTATAGTACAATACACATAGGTAAATTGTGTATTTTTTTAAATCCCCAAATCTTTGTGAAGCTATCCTCATGCGCAATTTATTTACTTATTTCCAAATTTCTGAGCTGAAATTACTATTTATATATTCTCGGGAACTTCTTAAATACCAAATTACTTGTGCTACCAAAAGGTAGCCTCACGGATCATTAATCGGTATGATGCACCACGTAATTCTTCAGAGATGAAGAGTCATGCTCGTTTAAAGCGTTTAATTTGTATTCGAAATTTCTCGAGGCCTTACAAGATTAAATTCAATATAGAGATATTTTCTTCAAGCGTCTTCACATTTTTCAAAATCAACATCTCAAAATTCTTTTAAATTAGAAGAAGAAAGCGTTAATGAATCAGAACGAGATCGACAAAGCGAAAGAGTTGATTTAAATTCCTTAGAATTTAATCTTGGGAAAAGATGAGCAATTCGAAAATATCATATGAATGACTTTGATGCAAGTGTGTATCTTCAAATAATCCTTTCCGACCAAAAAATCACAAATTTTCTCAAATAATTTTTTCTGGTGATTTGCATCGTTTTAATCCTCAGTGGTTTGGTGAATATGATTAGTTAGAGTATAATGTAACAAAGATGCGGCATTGTGTTGTTAATTAATTATTCGTTTATTTATTTATTTATAATGTCGACACCGCTTACAAAAAAATCTTGCGTACGTCACTGTGTGTCAAATTTCTTGGTCAACATTCATAATTCTTCAATAAATAATGACGCTTAGTACTCATCATCTATATAAATAAGAAAGTTGAGAAAACTAATTGCTTATTTACTATTTGAGAATGTCGTGAGCGTGAATATCACTTAACATTTCTTTTTAAAACACATAGTCAAATTTTTTACATCTTCACTTGTCATTGATCTTCATGTTTTTGGTTCCTATGTCTCAAAATTATCATATTTTATTATTTTGTTATTTGAAAGCATGTTTTTTATTCACGAAGGAGTGATGTTTTAATTATAATACTAATAGTTTATTAATTATTTCTTTTTTGAGAGATAAATTATATAGTATAGTCATATATTCTAAGAAATTGTGATTCTTTTATTGTTTGGAGTTAAAATGTTAGAGTTGATTTGAATCTCATAATAGCTTTTATATCATTACATTATTTCTACTTGTAAAATGATGTTAGAAGTTTTATTTTCTATGAGTTTCTTTAATCATGTTTTAAATTTTTAAAAATTACTAATGTATTTTTTTTTATAATTTTTTGAGTTATTATACTATTTTACTATATTATAAATTAAAAATTAAAGATCCATGGGGCTTACGCCTCGCCTTACGCCCCCGCTTTTTAAAACACTGCTCAACACTACAATTTCACAATGTTTTCAATGGACAACTAAAACAAACTTGAATTCTTCAAATTTGAAGAATTCAAGTTTGAGCATCAACTTCTTCAATGAATTTTTGAGTTTGTTCTTCACATTTTAGGTCTCTGAAACAGTACTAACACACAATCTTTTTTTCCAATATCAATTCACAATTAGAGATCGAAATTCATTTCCAGATTCTCAATAAAAATGGACAGTGAAATATCTATCTATGGCTTGGGGTGGTGGGGGGTGGGAGTGGGGGTAATTGCTATCTATGATTTGTGGTGGTGGAGGCGGCGGCTTAGAAATGGTGAGTGGTGGAGAGTTTTAGTGACTGCAATGAATACTTACTTCTGTTATGATGCTATGAACAAGAAAGGACATGAGAAATGTGACAGAAACATATAAAGAAATACTAAAAATACATATATTTATGAAAAAAAATGTTAAAGATAAAGTTATACTCCATCCGTCCTATTTTATTCATGTGCCACCTTTGACTTGACACGGTATTTAAGAAAAAAAAAATTTAAAACTTGTGGTCCAAAATAATGCTTGAACATTTGTATGGTTGTGAATCATTTCATTAGGGGTAAAAAGGAAATTTCAAAGTTATTTTTTTTCTAATTATAGCAAGGTGACATTTTTTTTGGAACGAAATAAAAGGAAAAGTGTGTCACATAAAATAGAACGGAGGGAATAATATTTTCTTTTGATGTTCACTCTCTTTGAAATGGTAAAATATCCTTACTTTACCACATAAGCGTTTAGAGATGTAATAATTTTAGTTTAAACAGTTCAAAAAATAATAGGACCCCGATGTAAAATTAATATGCAATCGATAATATAATAATAGGTTAGGGAGCTTTTAGCCATATCCTCTTTTAAAATATTTATCTTTCGAAACTCATAAATAGGAAATAAACACAAATTATTTAATAAAATATTTTAACTATGTAAATTTTTTGTAATTTTATTTAATTATACTATTTTATAATACAAAAGAAAAACTTTTTCATTTTAATTTTCTATTTATCTTTCAGCTTCAAGATCATCTTAAATATACTGAGGTCTCATTTGGTTACACTTAATTGAGGTTTGAATCTGAATAGTTATACCTTAAACCATTAAGTGTATTTGATTTTATTAAGATTTAAGCACTTAATAGATCTTAATCATTAAGATTTGAAACAAAGTCTTAATATCATAACTGAATCATAGTATAGAGATATTTAGTATAATTAACCCTTTTAGAAATTTCATAAAAGCAACTCTGATAGAATGATTTATTTATAGTTTAAATTTGTCTTTTATATAATATATTTATTGATGAATATATACATCGGGGTGATAAGTGTAAGAATTTCATAGTACAAGGGTGATATTAAAATCCAGGGCATCTATCTGTAACTGAATGATAATATTGGAGTATTTAGTGTAGTTAATCCATTTTTAATCATCTTGAAAGTTCAAAATATTTAGGATATATAAAAGACAAACCAAATAGAGCGCACAATATTGAATTAAGTCGGTGCCAATTTGTTTTTACCGTTGATGAGAAATTTAGAAATAAGTTCACAATTCAAATCTCCAAAACAATACTAACGCACAATTTTTTTCCCAATATCAATTCACAACTAGCGATCAAAATCCAATTCCAGATTCTCAATAGAAATAGACATTGAAATTTCTATCTATGGCTTGTGGTGGGGGGGGGGGAGTGGAGGTAATTGATATCTATAGTTGGTGGTGGTGACGGCTTAGAGATGGTGAGTAGTGGAGAGATTTAGTGGCTGCAATGAATACTTTTGCTATGTTGCGACGAAGAAGAAAGGACATTAGAAATGAGACAGAAAAATAAGAAAAAATATTAAAAATACATATGTTTATGAAAAATATTATTAAAGATAAAGTTTTAATATTTATTTTTAGTATTCACTCTCTTTGAGATAGTGAAATACACTTACTTTACTACGTAAGTATTTAGAAATATAATAATTTAAATTTAAATTATTCAGTGAAATAATAGGACCTCCATGTAAAATAAGTGTGTAGTCGATCATATAATATAGGTTAGGAGGCTTTTAGTCATATCCTCTTTTGAAACTCATAAATAAGAAATGAACATAAATTATTTGATAAAATACTTTACTATGAAAGTTTTTTGTAAATTTATCTAATTATACTATTTTATTATTATAAAAAAAATCTTTTTATTTTATTTTTCTATTTATCCTTCCGTTTCAAGATCATCTTAAATATACTTAGTTTGATAAAGTTTCATTTGTTTTAGGATTTTTAAATATTTTTTCGAAAATAGAATTTATATTGTAAGGAGTGTAATTGTAGGAACTTTATAGTATAAGAAATGTAAGTGTTTGATTTTAGAATATAGGAGCTTTATTCATAACTGAGTCATAGTATAGAGATATTTTGGGAGTATTTGGTACAGAGAAAAAAAAAAATTGGAAAATATTTTTCTGTTTTCTCATGTCTTGATTGGTCAATAAATTTGAAAAATAGTCATTAGGAAAACAAGTTCCTTAAAAATAAGGGAAATGACTGAGTCATAGTATAGAGATATTTTGGGAGTATTTGGTATGGAGAAAAATATTTTTTGAAAAATATTTTCCTATTTTCTCATGTCTGATTGGTCAATAAATTTGAAAAATAGTCATTAGGAAAACAAACTCCTTAAAAATAAGGGAAATGACTTCTCTAACGAAAGTAAGAAAAACAAGTCGCATTGTCTCCTCCCTACCCTCACAACCAACCAACTCCACACTCACCCCCTCCACCCCACCCCCACAACCCCCCCTCCTCTCCCCCTCCAACCCACTGTTGGGATTAAAATCGGTAGGGTGTCATGCGGAAGCTAATAGTTGCAAATCCTCAAGGCGATGAATCAGACAACAAAGAAAAACTATACTAAAAGTGTAAAAAGCATAATATTATTATGTTATTTGGCCAATTGGTCTACATATAAAAAAGTAATAAGAAAGCATAAAAAGATATCGAGAGAAAATTTCCTGATAAGACTCTTTTGATGACTACATTGTGGATGCTATTGTGTTTTATTTGAGAAGAACGTGTCTTTTATTTATAGAATTGCAAGACTTCTCTTCCAAGAAAAGGATAGATATTGTAGAGTTCTTTTTTATCAAGAAAACTTTTTTCGTCAAGAAAATCTTTTTGAATTAGAACACAATTGTGTAGAATCTAAATAAGATAAGAAATTCAGGGCAAACCCTAACAAATCTCCTCTTGGCCTGAATTTTCTGGTAAAATAATCTTGATCTTCCTTCTTCACACAATCTTCATATATCATTGTTGCTTACCATGATTACAAATTGATATGGGTTAAAAATTGAGAGCCCTGTGCATTAAAGTAAGCACGGGTTAATAATATTGGAGTCTTGTATTAAAAGTAAGCAGGGTTAAAATTTAAAGATGTGTGCATTAAAAGTAAGCACAGGTTAAAAGTGAAGCTCATGCGTTAAAAGTGTGCATGAGTTGAAAGGAGCCCAAGCGTTAAAAGTTAGTAATGGTTGAAAGTTGAAGCACATGGGTTAAAGTAAGCATGAGTTGAAAATTGATTTTATTTTAAAAGATGGAGCAGCAGAATTATTGAAAATCTGATTGAAATTTTATCTCCACGTATAGTATTTCAGAATATTTTTTTGAACAAAAAACTCTTCATTATCTTCAAATTTGTTGTATCTTGATAAACCTGTCTTCAATCTTATGCAACCGTTGGACAATTGGTGCTGATATCACTTGTTGGGGTCGAAATCGGTAGGGCATCATGTGGAAGCTAATAGTTACAAACCATCAAGGCGATAAATCAGACGACAAGGAAAAACTATACTAAAAGTCTAAAAAACATAATATATTATTATGTTGTTTGGCCAATTGGCCTACATATGAAAAAGTAATAAGGAAGCATAAAAATATTGAGAGAAAATTTTCCCCTAAATAAGATTCTTTTGATGACTACATTGTGGATGTTATTGTGTTCTATTTGAGAAGAACATGTCTTTTATTTATAGAATTGCAAGACTTCTCTTCCAAGAAAATGATAGGTATTGTAGAGTTTTTCTTTACCAAGAAACTCTATTCCGTCAAGAAATTTTTTTTGAATTAAAATACAATTGTGTAAAATCTAAATAAAGTAGAAAATTCAGGGCAAACCCTGATACTCACCCCGCCCTCACGCCACCAACCCCCAATCTCACCCATCCTCATAGTTTTATTTTAGATATATACAAATGCTTTTAGGATAATATTTTTTACTTACATATCAAACACAAGAAAATAAGCTAACGTTTGGCTATAGATTTTCAAATATTTTTGACAAGTCATTTTTGGGTGAAATTTCACCATGTGTTTGGCCGTAGTTTTTGAAAAATATATTTCACTTTTTAAGAAAAAAATATAAAATATGATTTATACCTATAAGTTCTAAAAACTATTAAAAATACCCATAAGTTTGTAGTATCATTTTATAATGAACACGTTCTGTGGTAACTATGTTTCGTGATTAAAAAATTCATAGATTATAAGCTCCAACCATTACTGACTTGACCTATATGCATAAATGCACACATTTCCATTAGTTCGCCAAAATAAGAATTAGTGTTTTTTTATATATAAAATATAAAAATTTAGGGTAAATTTTAAATTTTTATAAGTACCCAAAAATTAAAATTTTGCCCAAAAACTACTTTTTTCTAATTTTTGGGAACTTGAATTTTTTGTCAAAAAATGACAAATTGTATGGTCAAACAATTTTTGCCAAGATTTTTTCCAGAAACTACTTGCACTTTTTATGGCCAAACGAGTCCTAAGTAAGAAACCACTTATTTTCCTAGAAAATATTTTCTCGAAAAACTGTTGAAAAAAAAAATATTTTCTTGAAAAATATTTTCCTCCATACCAAACACACCCTTAGTGTAATTAACCCTTTTAAAAAATTCGTAAAAGTAACTTCGAGAGAACGACTTATTTAATTGTTTTAATTTGTATTTTAATAATTATATTTTAATATATTTTATTTATGACTATATACATCATAGGGGCAGGGGCGGAGCTACATAGTAGCAAGAGTGTGCAACTGGACACCCTTTGTCAAAAAATTATACCACGTATATAAGTAAAAAGCTAATTTATATGGCTAAATATTACGTTTTGAACACCCTTGAGACATCTGAGGGGTGTAGCCCAGTGATCTTAGGCGTCCAGAAGAAGACAAGGCAACACAACAGCGCAGGTTCGAAACCTGATGGCCGCTGTCATTTATTCTTTTAATTATTCTTTTACACATTAAACACCATTAATAAAATTTCTGGCTCCGCCACTGCATAGGGGTGGTACAAAGGTGATATTAAAATATGGGGCATCTATCTGTAACTGAATGATAATATTGGGGTGTTTAGTGTAGTTAATCCATATTTTAATCCTCTTGAAAGTTCAAAATATTTTCTAGGGATATATAAAGACAACCCAAACAGATTGGATTCAAGCCGGTGCTAATTTTTGTTTACCGTTGATGAGAAATTTAGAAATAAGTTCACAAATCCGGTATCTTTCTTTAATTACTTTAATTTTGTTACCGCGTACTGTGTTTTCTTGAAATTTTTAGAAACTATAATTTCCTAATCCTAACATGCCATTCCACTCCTAAGTCGGACAGGTTACTTCACTTCTTATAAATAATACGATAATTGCTCTTCAAATACATACATACTTTGTCCATAGTGAAAAAACAGGGCATATTTCAAGAACCAAGAAAATGAGGGGAATCAGCATTAAACTATTTGGTGTTGTGATCAGTCCTAATGATATTGGGGCTTCTGTAAGAAACAAGGGAAGAAGATGGAGTGAAGATGAACACAAGGCGTTCTTGATTGGATTGGAGAATCTTGGAAGAGGAAATTGGGCTGGAATTGCTAAAGATTTTGTGCCAAGTAGGACACACACACAAGTTGCCAGTCATGCCCAGAAATATTTTGCAAAACTGGAGCCTAACAATGACAAAGCACTGAGCAAACGCTACAATAGTGTCTTTGATATTAATTTGGAAGAGTCGTCCACTACTTCTTCGACGACAAGTGCTGTTGTTCATTTGAAGGAAAATAACAGTAAAGGCAAAGAACCTTTGAATCAAGAAAGTCCAATTTCACCAATGCCAATCAGCTACAGTGTTCCAGGCTTCCCTTCCATCCCTATGGCTGATCTTGTGCCTCATGTGCAATGGCTTCAGTTTAATGGAAACATGGTAAATTATATGTTTGCCACACCTAATTTGTCTCCACACCAGTTGATTTCATCTCAATCCATGGACAATTTAGATCCAACTCTTGAGTTATTTTAGATACAACACCAATTTTGCATCTTTGTAACAATTTTGCACTTGTTGTAAGGAATTTTTTGCCTGTAGCTGTTGGTATATTTGCTTTAGAATTATATATGTAGCACAGTTGTCAGCTTTATATCTGTCTCTCATATGAATTAACTTTTATTTTGTATTTTCACTTGTGGTGGTCTAGTTTAGTGTCTTTTGTGTCTGGGAAAATCATCCATCTGATTTTGATGTAATTAACTCTAGTTGTATTGTTTCTTTTTTTCCCTTGGTCCGAATAACTCTGTCATATACATTTGTTTTGGTCAGTCTCAGAATAGATACGAACCTGAATGTGCTGCCTCAGTTGGGGAAGTTTACTTTTCCTGAGAATTTCTTGTGTAGTGAGCACTCAAGGATCCTACACGAGTATATATTGACTGCTCCTGAAGGGGTAGATCCATCATTGTTTGCTCTGAGGAATTGTATAACCTCAATGCTTCTTTTTTCTGTTTTTCTGAATCCTGCCTGCCCTGGTGAATTTCACGTTGGAGAGAGTAAAGATTGTGGATGTCAAGGTGTATCAACATTTGATGGGAGGGAAAAAACAGTAGTTCTCTTTCTCGGTAAATATTTATCTACACAGGGTGTTTACCCCTAATCAATGCAACTTATCATAGTTAAGTGATTTAATGAAATAATTGTATACATTAATTAACCATGGTTAAGTAATAATTGTATATATATATCCAAGCATATGTTATGGTAAGTTATTATCCTCTTTTTTAATCACCAATAAATATAAGATTTCTCATATAATTTTAGCGGGTCGGATCAAGTAGGATGGGTCAGTAAAATAATTAAAATGGGTATCTCTTTATTTTTTTAAAATTTAGCTTAAAATAAAAATTTAATTTCAACAAAATTTAATGAAAAACTCATTAAATTGGTTTTGGGTGACTTTTTAGGTGAAATATCAATAGTTGAGTGACTTATGAGTTATAAAATAAAATTGAATGACTTTTTAAAAGAACTATCCTTAGTTGAGTGATCATCATATGGCTTAGCAGAAGAAACTTTTGTCATTGGCCTCCTAATTGCTTTGTGATTCTGCTGCTATCTAAAAAAAACACCAAATTCTTGTTTTCTGATCCCATTGTTTGATAGTATTTCTTATAGCTTCAGCAGTGCATCCCATAGTTGCGTTTACCTTTGGTTGATTCTTTTGTTTGACGTGCATCTGTCAATGAGCTCGTTTACAAATTTGTATAATTTTTGGAACTATATATTTCCATGCCCTTGCTCAACAATAATCAATAGAAATATATTTTGAAACTCTGTTATTCGAGCCACTTGCCCAAATTCAGCAGAAACCATAAAGAAATGGTAACTTGTAAAGCGAAAAATTATTTACAAGAATAACTCTGTATATATTTACAATTTGTTCTTGAACAAATTCAAATGTAGCATGCTAGAGAAAATATGCTTAAGCAGCATTGAAGGCTGAAAAAAGAAGGGAAACTCAATCAGCGGGATGAAGAAGGCAAAGGACGCCAATTATCAGCAAGAAGCATGGCTCTGTCACGACAAGAAGTGGACATCTCCTGAAGTATAACATACTTGACGTGATCAGCTGCTGTCTCACCAGCACGAGTGGCAAGCTCCAAATACACCACAGCTTTCGTCATGTTCCCTTCCTGCTCAAGGTACAGCCAGATTCATGTTAAGTTCACAGACAAGTGAGCGGAAAAAATAAAAGGGAAAGAAAAGGAAAAAGCGAGGAAGGTAGAGGTTGGACAGGTCCCTTTTCTATAAGTATCATTGGGAATACAGACAACGATTTTTTTTTCTATGGAATATACTTCCTCCGTTTAGTTTTATGCAACGGTGTTTGACTGGCCACATAGTTTAAGAAAGAAAGAAATATAGATTTTCGAAATCTATGGTGTTAAATATGCCATGACATTTTGTGGCTATAAATCATGTCTTTTTAATAGACTAAAAATAGGAGTAACAGAAAATGGATCGGAGGATTTTCATACTCTAGCTAAAAGAAGTTGGGAAATGTTGGAGTATTGCAGTGGTAAGATTTATGTAGGCACTACTTACAGAAAATAGACTGAGTCCATACTCAAACTGGGCTTTGCTATGCCCTCGATCTGCTGCTCTCTTCATCCATTTCCTTGCTAATTTGTGAGATTGAACTAAACCTTGTCCAACTGAGTAGCATATTGCTACATTGTACATAGCACGGACATATCCACCTTCTGCTGCTTTCAGATACCACCTTACCTGCATTTCAAGAAAGAGAAACACTTTCAGAAGCGAAGTTGTCATACGAACAATCGAGTCACCTGTATAGAAAGTCAAATACGAATAACTTTTTGTTTGACCATAATCGTGAATTTTAAATTTTTAAGTCCCATGGGGTCAAGTTCAGGACCACTTTTCACAATCTTCTTCTTTTTTATTTGGGGATAACGTTTTCAAAATTTCCAGTTTAGTGGTTGAGTGATCATCAATTCAACCGATAAAGTCGTGGTTGAGTGATCATCATATTTCTAGAATTTATCGATTAAATCTCGATTCAATTAAATTTACTTGACAATTCAGAATTCTGAAATTCCAGAACCTTAAAGTATGATATGATCTAAAATTTGAACAATATTGATCGAAGCGATATTGTACGTCTACTATACGAAGATAATGGTTAAGCAAATAAAATTTTCATACCGCTTCATGAAGATTCCTACTCGGACCACGACTTTTATGTAAACAAAGGGCAAGTTGGTACTGAGCTCGAACATAGCCTGCAATGGAAGCTTTGTACAGCCATTTAATAGCCTCCTCATTGTCCGGAGGATTAGCTGCATAGAGACAAAATAATCAAAAGTAATGAAAGTTAATGCTAAAACTTGTAAAACAAATGCTTCCATTTGTGGTCAATAAGCTTTGACACAGAACTCTGTCACTGTAAATCAAACGCAAAGTTTCGGGTGGTAAGTGCTGGAAAACGGATTTGAAAAGCAAGTATCCATCCAACCCGCCCAATTAAAAACAGTTGGATAAGGATCAAATATGGATAATCCATATTATCCATTTAAAAAGTGGATTGATAAATAAAATATGGGTTTTAAGATCCCAATCCTCCCAAACGCATACATCCTACTGCAAAAAGGGACTTGCTCGTCGCTACCCAAAGATTACTCGAAAGTTCTGTAAACAAGATCTAGCATTTCATGTTTACCAAAAATTTTGACTTCTATATTTTTTCTTTCTTTCAGTTCCATTTTTAATTAAATGTGATCATTTCGGGTTTAAGTGTGAGTTGTATTTGACAATATCTTGCTTCTGCTGTTACTTTTTTTTCCTCACTATCTCGAGTAAACCTAGTATTACTATACTAAAACTACTTTAGTATTTCATTTTTGTCTTTAGCTAGTCTTGAAATTTAAATATATTTTCTCATCTTCAATTACTAGTGTTAAAACTCCCCCCCCCCCCCCCCCCGGAATGTTGCTCGAGCTTTCACTACTTGACCAATAGTGACTTCACTCTTCAGCACTAAATTGTATTTCTTTATAACTTATTGAGAATTTCATCAATTATTGATCTGATATATACTTTGACAAACTACTAATTGATGGTCCATCATATTTAGTTTGATTAAAATGACTTGCAAGTTATGATCAGAAAAAGTTCTATCCTCTCCAATATCCCGCTATAGCTCTTTAAACTATTTTCGTCTTTTCAGTTATTGTTAAAAAGTCCCCTGTTTCACAACTTTCTTCCACAAGAACCATCCAAAGTTGGAGACTTCTGTTCCAGAAAACACCTCCCCCCCACTCTTCCCACCCAAACAAAAAACTATCTTCTTGAACATGTATTTTTGATTGTTAAAGGTAGGTAGCTTCTTGAGCATTATATTTTTGTAAAATATGTATATACAAAATAGTGAAATACAATATAAATAGTAAAACTTGTTGCAGCGAGATTTAGTAGCATCTAAGTGGAGAGTGCTCCTTCAAGAAGCCATGGATAATATGGATACTAATAATATCCATCACTCAACCCCATTTTTGTGTGTGTTAAAATGGGAAGGTCGGATATTTTATCCGTTTTCTTTCTAAGCCTTGATCTACCCACCCATATCCAATCCTGCCCACCATTTGCGAGCACCACTAGTGGGTGCTCTTAGTGATCACACGACTTCACATGTGTATGTAGACTGGTAATGATTTTAAGAAGTAGCAGTTCACCATAAGTTGATGCATAACGGAAACCGCAAAACACAAATGGTAAAAGAAGAACCTACTCTTGTTCACAGATACAATCACCAGAGGAATCATAAAAGGAAAGGACAAATATAGTCATAAAATGTGTTGCTGCCTTCAACATTTCAGGATAAGTGCTGCAGAGGTCTTCCAACAATCTGTTTGCTTTCGAGTTTCCCCACCCTTGCAAAGTAATGGTTCTCCAGGAGAAGGGTAAACTACACAATTTTCAAGTGTTGAAAGGGGAACTTGCAACCAATTAAATTTTATGAGGGGCTCCACATAACCTCTCCCAACTATTAGTACTACTTGTTACTTCCCCCCTTAAACTATTTTCCAACAACAAATCCAATGTGATCCCACAAGTGGGGTGTGGGGAGGGAGGGATGTACGCATACCTTACCCCTACCTTGTGAGATAGAGAGGTTGTTTCCGATAGACCCTCGGCTCAAGAAAAGCGTAATCAAAAACAGGTTTGACAATATAAGAGTAAAGGCTATGGTGAAAAAAAAAACTATTAAAAAAAAAAAGTACTGATAGCAAAAGTAGTAAAGATAACCCAAGTAAAAAAAAACAACAGTAGTAATACAATTGAGCCGCTAAAAATTTATCCCTTTTGAATGAATTTACGTCCATGAACCTGATGTATTTGTCTTTCTGTTTGTTGGAAGGCTTATATATAATACGTAACCAAAGGAATGTTTATAGTGTATCCATTACCTGATAAAACGATCTTTTCCGGTAAAAAACAACGAACTTTCCCTAGTGTTTGGCTATAGAGGAAACCCCAAAATCTAGAGCTTATGGTCTTAAATTGAAGAATAAGATAATAATACAACAATATAATGATACTAATAAGTATAATGAGCAGATAAGGTGTTCTAAGTTAAAACCATTCTCTCTCACAAGAAAGAGAGAAATCGTTCGACTACCTCCTAACCCTCTGCCCTAATCCTCGGCCTCCAATTAATTTCCTTCATTATAATGAATTTTGCAACTAAAACTCCTCTGATATAGCTCTCTCAACCGATCTTAATGTGATCGCTCTAAAACCTTGACAGTGTCAGACTTGCTTGCACAGATCGGGTATAAATGGCTCTCAGGCCAAAACCAATCAAGTCATGCTAGTTTTGCACAATCTTAAGGTCAACAGATAGGGGAAGTGATAACATTGACATTAGCTGAAGGGACTGGGATAGTAGTTTAACTGGTGGCTTGTGGCTGTACTCCCAAAGCACATGTGATGGTCTTTAGGACATGATTGATGTGAAAGAGATGGTTCAGAAAGGATATCAGGAAGCTGCTGGGACAAGATGCTGTAAAGGAAGTTTAAAGAGAGAAAGTGCCAACACCAGAGACATACAAATATACATCGCATTTACCGAAACAACTAAAAGCACCACTAGTTCAACAAAGATCAAGTTCGTGGAAAGAAAAATGAAAAACTTGAATCGCCCCCCCTCCTACACCAAATCTCTCAGTGTTGGACAACACACCTCAATTACTGGTAATGATTAGATGGGGCATCACAACAAAATTTGAATGTTAGGTCAGTAAAAAATCAAGCCAATCTGAAGCACAAATTACTAGTCTCTTAATGCTGAATGAGAATCAGAAAGGGACATAGCATAAGAAGCAAAAGCATAGACCTCTAGACACAAAAAACAGGGATTGGTTAATCGAGCCCACAGTTAGTAATTTACTGATACAATTAAGGCTGCTAAATCTCATATAGAACCAAGGAAATTGTGCTCATTTCGTACAAAATTTACTATCTTTTCTTTTCGGGAACAAGTAAGGTATTCATTTCATTGAATGCACCAAGAAGGTGCCAAATTTGTATACTCCCTCTGTCCCACTTTATATGACTCACTTTCCTTTTTAGTCAGTCCCAAAAAGAATGACACATTTCTACATTTAGTAACAATTTAACTTTAAAATGCCTATTTTTACCCTTAAATGAAATGATTTACAACCACACAAACATCTAAGACTCATTTTAGACCACAAGTTTCAAAAGTCTTCCTTTCTTTCTTAAAGTCCGTGCCAAGTCAAAGTAACTCATATAAAATGGGACGGAGGGAGTAATATATACTACAACTAATATACTCTTTTAAGCACCTATTCTATGTGTTCACCTCTGGCAATCTGGGATACAGTCACTTCACTGGTAGGATCATCCTCTCAATTTATTTTTTTACTAAAAGTTTAGACTTCGTCGACTACTCGACTACCAATGTTATCAAAAGCAAAAAGCACAAAAAAGCTCTAAGTTGTTGGGGCTTTAAGCGCAAAGCGCAAATAAAGTGCACGCTTTAATGAGAAAAGGAGCAAATGGAGAAAAAAAAATAAAATATATATATATATATGTCTAGTCCAAGACTAATAATTATATGCATGAATAACAAATATATGGACAAAGAAATTGATTTTTTTCTGATAAAGTGAAATATCAATTGTTTAGTGTCGCCTCTTTAGGAAACGCTCATTCGCAAGGAAAAGTTTGTCTTAAAGCCTTGATGACGACACAGAAGCGCACACTAAGCAATGCGAAACACTCATTTTGAGCCTCGCTTCAGAGCTTAAAGGGGGCCTTTGAGAACAGTGTCGACTACGACCATTGACAACTATAAGCAGACTTGTAATTATGTCAGGGCAATATTTATACGAATTCACAACTAACACGCCTATGTTGGGTATTCTTTCAAGCAGGGTCGAATTCATAGCCTAAAAATGGGGCACGTGAAGCCGTGGTCTCTCCGTAAAACTAGGTATTTTATGTAAAATATTTCTAAAATTGGTATAATATTATCTGTCGGACCCATGCTACAAGAAGGCTAAATGGTGCACTTGGTTGAACGTTGAGTTATTTACCTAGAGGTCTAGGGATCAATTTCCACTTCTGCTTTCAAGACAGGACAATACAATACATTTTTCTCTCTCACTCACACAGCAAGATACTAGTTGTTAGAACTTATAAGCAGAATAATTAATTCCAAGAGCAAAACTGATAAAAGTTACCTTGCAAGAGGCAAATCCCCAAATTACACTGACCAGCAGGATCACCAAGTGCAGCTGCTTTTCTATAAAAAGCAATCCCTTTTTCCTTTCTCCCCATTTCCCAATAAACCAATCCAGCATCAACCATAGCCAACGTAGACCCACGAGCTGCACCTTTAAGAAACGACTCAAGAGCCTTATTCAAATCAGGTTTAACCCCTCCACGCCCATGTTTAAAACGCTTCCCATATTTGAGAAACAACATAGCTTCTCTTAAAGGTCTCAACCCATCACACCAAGACTTGCATACATGTGAAGCCGCACGCAAATCCGGCAAAGTGAAAGTTGCAGCAATTTTCAATAGCACATCGTCAGGTAGCTGTGAGAAATCTGAGGAATCTTGAGTTTTTGGATTGAATTGGAAATTATGATTTGTGGGAATGTGTGTTAATCTTGGTTTGTTTGTTGTATGTTTTCCGATGAATGAAAAGGCGGTGAAACGAGGACCACCGTCGGATTTACAAGGCCATGTTCTTTGATTCATCGTATGGTATTCAGGGGAAGCAGCTGCCATTGAATTGAATACAAAGAAAGAATTCGAAATTGTGAAGGCGATTGCTATTGAAATGAAAGCTGCTAAAGAAGGAATTAAAGAAGAAATGAGGTAGAGGGGTTTCAGGTTCTTGAAATGGAAAGGAATATAAGGAGAGAGACAAAAGGTTGAAGCTTTTGCTAATTAAATATTTTTTTCATCTCATTTTATATGGTACCTTTAATTTGACTTGATATTTAAGAAAAAAAATTGAAATTTGTGATTTAAAATAATTCTTGAACATTTGTGTGATTGTACATCATTTCATTAAGGTTAAAAGAAAAATTTCAAAGTTAAATTTTATCTAATTATAGAAAGGTAACATTCTTTTTGGTACGGACTAAAAAAAAAGTGTCACATAAAATAAGACAGAGGGAGTATATAAATAATATAATTATTATTATGTATCAAGAAAGTATATTACTCTCTTCGTTTAAAAAAATGACTTGTTTTGATTTGACACGAAATTTAAGAAAATAAAAAAGAATTTTGAACCGTGTGGTCTTAAATTAAAGTTATATCAAAATGTACAAAAATGACATTTAATCTTATAATCTTAAGCATGTCACGTAAAAAGTTAGAATTAAAATGTTGATTAAAAAAATAAGCATTCTTTTTTAAATAGATTAAAAAGAAAAGTAAGTCATTTTTTTTGGGAAATGAGGAATATATGTTAATATATATATATATATATATATATAATATATATATATATATATATATATATATATATATATATATATATATATATATATATAGATATATATATATATATAGATATATATATATTGGTTATTATTTTAATGTGTCATTATTTATATTAATTTCTCTTTATTTTTATTTAATATTGTGCTTCTAAATTGTACTCACTCTTTTTCACTTTATATGAAATTTTTTAAATTTTAATCGTGAAAAATCGAACATAAAAGTGCATTAAGTTTTAAAAATAATATTTATATATTTGGAAGTTACGGAAAAAGGATTATAAATTATAATAATTAATAACTTAAAATATTTAAAAGGTATACGAAGAAATTTTGATTAAAAATAAATTTGATTGACTCTGAAAATTTCAAATGTGTCACATAAATTGAGACAGAGGAAGTAATATCTTACATAATTAGGTCAAACTTTATGTAGTATTATTTTTAAATAAAATAGAATATATGTGTATGAATTATTTAATATTGTGCTTCTAAATTGTACTCACTCTTTTCCACTTTATATGAATTTTTTAAAATTTTAATCGTGAAATCGAACATAAAAGTGCATTAAGTTTTAAAAATAATATTTTTATATTTGGAAGTTACGTAAAAAGGATTATAAATTATAATAATTAATAATTTAAAATATTTAAAAGGTATACGAAGAAATTTTGATTAAAAATAAATTTGATTGACTCTGAAAATTTTAAGTGTGTCACATAAATTGAGACAGAGGAAGTAATATCTTACATAATTAGGTCAAACTTTATGTAGTATTATTTTTAAATAAAATAGAATATATGTGTATGAAATGAGAATATAAGACCTTAAAATTTGTAGTTTTAAATATATCACATCATAAATCGTAAACATAAGATTTAAAATTAGTGTTACTTTCAAATAGAAAAAATACGTCATTGCTACTAAAATGAATTTCTAAGAAATAATATTACATAAATTAAATCCGAAGAAGTATTATACTCCCTCCTCCCATTTTATATGAGTTACTTTGACTTGACACGAACTTTAAGAAAGAAAGGAAGACTATTGAAACTTGTGGTCTAAAATGAGTCTTAGATGTTTGTGTGGTTGTAAATCATTTCATTAAGGATAAAATGAGCATTTTAAAATTAAATTGTTACTAAATGTAGAAATGTGTCATTTTTTTTGAAACTAATTAAAAAGAAAAGTAAGTCATATAAAGTGAGACAGAGGGAGTACATCACATAAACAATTCTAACAATATAATATTTATGTGCAACAACAATGTCAACCGTATAAAAAAAAATTCCACCAAAAAAAATAAATATGAAGCAAATAATTCGTTTAGTAGAAGGTTTGGGGGTTTGGGGGGGGGGGGGGAGTGTAGGAGGGAGCCGTGTGGGAAGTTGAGTTATTTGTCATGTCATACAAAACGCGTATTTTTGATGTGACCTCTGATGTACTCACGAAACTGACGTGCTCCTCATTTATAGTAAGCAGTTAACTAACTGCACATATTTTGTTTTTTTCTCTATTTTCTTTTTGGGAGTAAGTTGTGACCTCTAAGGGATCTTCTAATTGAAGTTGAAGGAAGACAAATAAGAGAACCATGGTTAATATTTTGTTTTTTTTGTTACTTTTTCATAAAAAGAGAAAAAAAATAAATATAAATAGTAGTAGACATACTAAGCCCTCATTTGTTTTCATTAAGATTAAAACGTCTGAATCTGAATGCACATCTGAATAATTAAAATATTGTCTCTATATCTAAATACTGAACAATTAAGACCGTTTATTTTTCAACATCTGAATATGTATAGCTTATTTATTTGTATATATAATAAAAATACAATTTAAATAATAAATTAAGTATATATTAAAAATACTTAATTTAATAAAATAAAATTATTATTTGATTAAAAAATAAAACATTTATGTTTGCTAGTGGTGATGGAGATGGCTTGTAATGGTGATGGTGGTGGTAATGGTTGGTGTTAGTGGCAAGTAATATTGGCGGTAATAGTCGTGATGGTAAATGTGGTTGGTGTTGTAGTGACTGTCATGATGGTGGCGATTGGTAGTGATTTTGTGATGGCGAAGTTGATTAATATTAGTAGTTGGCGGTGTTGATGATGGTGTAACTACCGGATCCGTCGTTACAGGTAGTTCAATCGTGCCAAGTTTTAGAGTTAGAAAACTCCGAGTTTGAGAGTTTGAAATTTTGGGCTAGGCTAGCCTCGGCCGGTTTTGGAGCGAGGTAGAGTCTAGGGAAATCCGGGTAAAAATGGGTTTAGCTGTCTTGGATTGAGCTAGTTTTCCACGTAGCCAATACATAAAGGAGTCCGGGGGACTTTTCAGAATCGAATTTGGGTAAGTAGAACTCCCGAAATCGCGTTTGACGTGAAAGAGTTATTTCGGGACGTCGGGGGAACCAAGAGTGTTGTGAAATGGCCAAAACTGGAAAATTTACGGACTTTTTGCCCGTAACAAGCGCTGTCACGCGCGATAGCGGCCACCTCTATAGTGGTAGAAATTACCGCTATAGCGGCGGTCAAGGGGCGGTCAACTCACTTAAGACCGCTATAGCGGCAGATGACCGCTACAGAGGGCCGACGAGTTTTTAATGCAGAAACAGCTCTCAAAACATCAGAATTTCACAAGTTTGTTTTGAGAGAAGGGCTGGGCGAATTCAAGCGATTTTCTTCATTCCTCCGCCAAAAATCGTTCCTAAGGTAAGGTTTTCGTTCCCCACACTTTGTACTACGTTTCCTATGCGGTAGAATTGCTAGGAGAGAAATTGGGGAAGGTTGGAATGACCTAGGGATGATGAAATTCGGGGAAGAAGGAGGTTCCAAACATGTATGTTCTTGGGTGTTGATTTAGGTACGTTAAAATGATCATAGACTATTTAGTTTCCTGTTTTGTCAGTAAAAAA
This sequence comes from Jaltomata sinuosa, assembly GCA_003996215.1. Classification (NCBI taxonomy): domain Eukaryota; kingdom Viridiplantae; phylum Streptophyta; class Magnoliopsida; order Solanales; family Solanaceae; genus Jaltomata; species Jaltomata sinuosa. The sequence goes on along the minus strand of QJPP01007492.1, from coordinate 60,544 downwards.
TGATAGGACTAAGAGAATTAACGGTGAAAAAGCCCGAAATAAGGGTGGGATGATCATGGGTGGCCTGGGGTTTGGGAATTTGGTATAATTCGGGTAATGTACATGCCTGTATGTTAATTGTATGCATTATGTGTTATTTTTAGACCAAGAACGTGAGAGGAATCCGGAACACGGGAAAGCTCGGATTTAATAGAGCTTGGAACATTCGAGGTAGGTGATGACTTTCGTATTTCTGCAAATATGTATATTCATTGTACTCGTTGTCTAAGTAATTGTGTGTATTACATTACTTAGGGGATTTGTGTGGAATGTCTAAGTTTGGTTTACAATCTATGTTTGAATGGTTTTTACTTATTGGCTTTACAAGGGGTGTGCATTCATTCTATTGACTGTTGTTGTTGAATTTCGGTTGGCTTGGGTACCACGCCTGGTAAGGGTATAACATTCGGTTGGCACGGGTACCACGCCTGGTACGGGTTTACTTTATTGCATCTTGCACTGTTTCATTGATTATTGTATTGCATTGGTTGATATTGGTTCCGTGAGAGGACCGAGTTGTTTTACTGAATGTGATACTTGATATTGGTTCCGTGAGTGGACTGGGTTGTTATCGAAAAGTGTTATTGATTGGTGGTCCCTGAGTGGCCGAGAACTGTTGTATGACTGTTGAATTGGTCTTGGTTTAGGCCGGGTAATCACTTCATGTGGTAGTTGTCTAAAGGGGATTCCAGGGTGGGTCCGGGCTAGACAGTAAGGTATGGTTATGATTATTCTTGTTGGTGGAATAGAACTGTAAGAGATGGATTCATGCGGTAACAAGCTAGGTAGAAACTTGTAGTTTAGAGATGCCTGTGATATTGTTGCATGTTTGCCATACTTGTTACTGGATTTTGTGTACTATTTATATACTATTTTCTTGAATACTGGCTGATGATCCTACCAGTACACAGTGGTGGTGTACTGATACTGCACTTGTCTTTCTTTTGGTGAGTACAGGAAATCTTCCAGCGGCTGAGACGAGACCTCAGATTTAGCACCGACGTTTTCGATCTTCAAGGGTGAGCTATCGATTCGAGCTACCTTGGGATTATCATTAGAGTTTTAGTCCATTTGTTCGGACTTAAAAACTATTCTTATTTTGTTTGGGGTTGCATCCATGTACTCTAGATTTGGTATTGATGTTAGGTACGATGACTTTCAGTTCCTAGGTGAGATTTTCCGCGGATTATTAATTATGATAAGTATTTTGAGTAGTTGATCTTATTTTCATTGCTAGTTTACTTTGATGCTTGCTGGTTTTAGGCTGTTAGTCTAGGCAAGGGTAAAACTCTATTAGTTCGCTCATCCGGGGGTAGGGCGGGTGTCACTCACGACGGGTTGGGTCGTGACAAAGATGGTATCAGAGCCTAGGTTCGTTGATCTTGTTGTACCAAACAAGTCTAGTAGAGTCTTGCGGAACGGTGCAGAGACATCCGTACTTTTCTTCGAGAGGCTATGGGGTTTTAGGAAAAAAAAACTATCTCTTCCTTCTTTTTCTTCGTGCTATAACTCTATTCCAATTGGTATCTGGTGATACGAATTGGTATCTAACCTCATTCACTCTTCTGTCCGCAGATGGTCACTACAAGGAATAACGGAGCAAGGCCAGCGAGCTCGGCAGCTCGCGGCAGAGGTAGGGGAAGGGGCAGGGGACGAGCTGGAGCCGCACCCGCCAGAGGTGGAGCTCGAGCTGCTGCTGCTGCACGTGAGGTAACCCCTCCCCCACCTCAGAACCCTGTGGCTGCGGATGTAGAAGAATTAGTGGTAGAGCATGGAAGAGCTCAGGAAGAGGCGGCACTGGTTGGGGGTGCAGGCCTTCCTAATATGACACCAGAGGCTTTCAGGCAGGCGTGGGATATTTTGAGTGGGTTGGTTAGTGCTGGAGCCATACTCGCCGCTTATGCGAATCAGGCCTTGGATACTCAGCCGACAGTTACTACTACATCAAGGATGGATGCAGCTTCTGGCACAAACGATCTTCTCAGGCCAATGTTAGGCCCAGTGATGACAGGTAATGAGCATGAGATGCTGACTAAGTTCCTTAAGCTGAAACCTCTGATATTTCAGGGTACAAACAAGAAGGATGCCTATGAGTTCATCCTGGATTGCTATGAGAGGTTGCACAAGTTGGGTATTGTACGTCAGCATGGGGTGGAGTTTGTCACTTTTCAGCTGCAGTGTGATGCCAAGCAGTGGTGGAGGTCTCATGTTGACTGTCGGTCATCTATCTTACCTCCACTTACTTGGGAGCAGTTCCATGCCTTGTTTCTAGAGAAGTACGTTCCCCGTACTTTGAGGGATCGGAAGAAGGATGAGTTTCTAAACTTGGAGCAGGGTGGCATGTCGGTCTCAGCTTATGAGGCTAAGTTTCATACGTTGTCTCATTTTGCTACACAGATGTTGGGTTCCGAGAAGGAACGGGTCCGGTTGTTTGTCAAGGGTCTGAATAGTGATCTGCAGGTACTGACATTGCATAAGACTTCTTCAGGGAAGGGTTTTAATGATGTGGTGGACTATGTGAAGAAGATTGAGGGAGTTAGGCAAGCGAGGCAGGCTAAGGCTTTAGCCAAAAGGCCCCGGAATGAGGGAAAATTTGGTGGTTCATACTCCAGGGGCTAGCATCAGCAGGATTACTCGGCCCTTCCTATTCAGTCAGCTCTGCAAGCTACTACAGGTGGTCGTTAGGGAGCTCAGTCTTCAGCTCCTAGAGGCCATGGGGCATCTTATACATCAGCTAGCAGGCCTAGTTTGGACCGTGGTTGCTTCCATTATGGGGAGTTGGGCCACTTTAAGAGGGAGTGTCCATATAGGCAGGCAGGTAATCAGGGTCAGCAGCAGACTAGAGCAGTGGTCCTGGCAGACAGAAGTGGTAATGCTAGGGGTAGTCCACAGGGTGGGTGAGGTAATTTCCAGGGAGGCCGGGGAGACCGAGGGAACGACGATGCAAACAGGGGTGTGAAGCAGCTGGCCTGGGAAGTTTCCCGAATTGATGATCGAGCATATTGCTATGATTTTCCAGGAAGGACTGAGGCGGAAGCCTCAGATGCTGTGATCACATGTACTATTCTTGTCTGTGATAAAATGGCCTCAGTATTATTTGACCCAGGATCTACATATTCTTATGTGTCTGTTAGTTTTGCTTTGGGTCTGAAATTGAATTGCGATATCCTTGATTCCCCTATCCATGTATCTACCCCGGTTGGAGAGTCCGTGATTGTGACTCATATGTATCGTGATTGTTCTGTGGTATTTGTGGCGCTATGTACTTGGGCAGATTTAGTAATTCTGGATATGGCTGATTTTGATATTATCTTGGGTATGACCTGGCTATCTCCTTATCATGCTGTGTTGAACTGTAACACTAAAACTGTGACTCTAGAAATTCCGGGTAAGGATAGATTAGAGTGGGAAGGTGTATACAGGCCTAAGCCAGTTAAGATAATATCTTTTGTTCGGGCTTGGAAGCTATTAGGAAGAGGGTGTCTAGCCTTCTTTGCTCATCTCCGAGATGATAGTGTGGAGTCCCCTTCTATTGAGTCAGTTCCGGTGGTGTTCGAATTTGTAGAGGTGTTTCCAGCAGATTTGCCTGGTATGCCTCCGGACAGGGATATCGATTTTTGTATTGATTTGGAGCCAGGCACTCGTCCCATCTCTATTCCTCCATATAGAATGGCTCCGGTAGAGTTAAGGGAACTTAAGACTCAACTGCAGGAACTCCTATATAAGGGATTTATACGTCCCAGTGCTTCACCTTAGAGGGCTCCGGTTTTGTTTGTGAAAAAGAAGGATGGTAGTATGTGGATGTGCATAGACTACAGACAGTTGAACAAGGTGACCATCCGGAATAACTATCCTTTACCCCGGATAGATGATTTGTTTGACTAGCTTCAGGGTGCATCGATATTTTCATAAATTGACTTGAGGTCGGGGTACCATCAGCTAAAGATTAGGCCTGAGGATATTCCGAAAACTGCTTTTCGTAGTTGATATGGACATTACGAGTTTCTAGTAATGTCGTTTGGTTTGACCAATGCATTGGCAGCATTCATGAGTTTGATAAATGGGGTGTTTAAGTCCTACTTGGATTCTTTTGTTATCGTGTTCATTGACGATATTTTGATCTACTGTAAGAGTAGGGAGGAACATGCTAATCATCTTCACATTGTGCTGGACATCTTGAGGCACCAAAAGCTTTATGCAAAATTCACTAAGTGTGAGTTTTGGTTGACTTCTGTGGCATTTTTGGGGCATGTGGTGTCAGAAAAGGGGGTGATGGTGGATCCCCATAAAATTGAGACAGTTAAGAGTTGGGTCCGGCCTAGCTCTGTGACAGAGGTGAGAAGTTTTGTTGGGCTCGCGGGGTACTACCGGAGGTTTGTGAAGGACTTTGCTTCTATTGCTACTCACCTGACCAGGCTGACACAGAAGGAGGTACCATTTGTGTGGTCCGACAAGTGCGAGGAGAGCTTCCAAAAGCTCAAGACACTTTTGACCACGGCTCCTATATTGTCCTTGCCGGTTGAAGGTAAAGACTTTATTGTTTACTGTGATGCTTCACATTCTGGTTTGGGTGTTGTGTTGATGCAGGATAGGAATGTGATAGCCTATGCATCCGGGCAGTTGAAGGTGCATGAGAGAAATTACTCGACTCATAATTTAGAGTTGGCAGCGGTGGTTTTTGCTTTGAAAATCTGGAGACACTACCTTTATGGTGTCAAGTGTGAAGTATTCACAGATCATCGCAGTTTGCAGCACGTTTTCACTCAGAAGGATTTGAATCTGAGGCAGAAAAGGTGGATGGAGTTATTGAAAGATTATGATGTGACCATTCAGTACCATCCGGGTAAGGCTAATGTGGTGGCAGACGCATTGAGCCGGAAAACTATTAGCATGGGTAGCTTGGCTTGTTTGGGGGTGTCCAAATGACTGCTAGATAAGGAAATTCAGGCTCTGGAGGCCAAGTTCATGCACTTGGGTGTCTCAGACCAAAGCGGGTTGTTGGCCAGCATTGAGGTTAAGGCCACCTTCATATAAAAAATAAAGGCAAAATAGTTTCAGGATCCGAAACTCAGAAAGTTACGGAGTAAAGTGATATTCGGGGAATCCAGAGATGTCATGTTAGACGCTGGTTATGTATTGCATTTCAGGGAGAGGATTTGTGTTCCTCGGGTTGATGATATGATTTCAAAAATTCTGACAGAGCTCATGGTTCGCAGTACTCGATCCATCCGGGTGTAACCAAAATGTACAGGAACTTGAGGCAGCGTTACTGGTGGCCCGAGATGAAAAGGGACATAGTTGATTTTGTGTCCAAGTGCCAGAATTCCCAGCAAGTAAAATATGAACATCAGAGACCTGCAGGACTACTTTAGATGATGCCAATTCCAGAGTGGAAGTAGGAGAGGATAGCCATGGATTTTGTGGTGGGTCTTCCCAAGACATTGGGGAAGTATGACTCAATTTGGGTCATTGTTGACAGGCTGACCAAGTCCGCTCATTTCATTCCGGTCAGGGTAGATTACAATTCGCAGCAGTTGACCAAGATCTACGTGAAGGAGATTGTAAGACTGCATGGGGTACCACTGTCCATCATTTTAGACAAGGGTACGCAGTTTACTTCTAAGTTCTAGGGCAAGTTACATGAAGAGTTGGGTACACAACTCACCTTTAGCACAACCTTCCATCCTCAGACAGAAGGTCAGTCGGAGAGAACAATTCAGGTATTGGAGGACATGCTGAGAGTATGTGTAATGGACTTCGGTGGTCATTGGGACCAGTTTCTATCATTGTGTGAATTCTCGTACAACAACAGCTACCACTCCAATATTGATATGACACTGTTCGAGGCCCTGTATGGGAGAAACTGTAGATCACCAGTTGGGTGATTTGAGGAAGGTGATGTGATGCCTCTAGGCGTAGACTTAGTAAAGGAAGCGCATGAAAAAGTAAGGGGCATACAAACCAAGTTATTGGCTGCTCAAAGCAGGCAGAAGGAGTATGCAGATTGTAAGGTCCGGGACATGAACTTTCAGGTTGGTGAACAAGTATTGCTAAAAGTGTCACCAATGAAAGGGGTTATGCGGTTTGGTAAGAAGGGCAAGCTTAGCCCTCGGTTTATTGGTCTGTTTGAGGTTCTTGAGATGGTGGGGCCATTGGCTTATAAGTTAGCACTGCCACCTAGTTTGTCGGGCGTCTATCCGATATTCTATGGATCCATGCTCAAGCAATACCATGGGGATGGGGACTACATCATCAAGTGAGATGAGGTACTTTTTGATAAGGATCTTTGTTATTAGGAGGAACCGGTCTTGATTCTTGCTCGGGATGTCCAGAGGTTGAGGACAAAGGTGATTGATATGGTGAAGGTTCAGTGGAAGTATCGTCCGATTGAGGAAGCCACTCGGGAAACCAAAAAGGACATGCGGGACAAGTACCCTCAATTGTTTGAGGATTCAGGTACTACACTTCCTTCCATTTATTTCTATAATTTTGGGTTTGATCGTTCAGGAACGAATGATGGGTAAATTGGTATCTGTTGTAATGACCGGGTCTGTCGTTACATGTAGTTCAGTCGTTCCAAGTTTTAGAGTTAGAAAACTCTAGGTTCGGGAGTTTTAAATTATGCGCTAGGCTAGCCTCGACCGATTTTGGAGCGAGGTAGAGTCTAGGGAAATCTGGGTAAAAATGGGTTTAGGTGTCTTGGATTGAGCTAGTTTTCCACTTAGACAAGACATAAAGGAGTCCGGGGGACTTTTCGGAATCAAATTTGGGTAAGTAGAACTTTCAGAATTGCGTTTGACGTGAAAGGGTTATTTCGGGACGTCGGGGGAACCAAGTGTGTTGTGAAATGGCCGAAACTGGCAAATTTATGGACTTTTGGCCCGTGACGAGTGCTTTCACGCATGATAGCGGCCATTGCTATAGCGGTAGAAATTACCGCTATAGCAGCGGTCAACTCACTTAAGACCGCTATAGTGGCAGATGACCGCTATAGCGGGGACCGCTATAGCGGGCCGATGAGTTTTTAATGCAGAAATAGCTCTCAAAACATCAGAATTTCACAAGTTTTTTTTGGGAGAAGGGCTGGGCGAATTCAAGCAATTTTCTTCATTCCTCTGCCAAAAATCATTCCTAAGGTAAGGTATTCGTTCCCCACAATTTGTACTACGTTTCCTATGCGGTAGAATTGCTAGGAGGGAAATTGGGGAAGGTTGAAATGACCTAGGGATGATGAAATTCGGGGAAGAAGGGGGTTCCAAACATGTATATTCTTGGGTGTTGATTTAGGTACGTTAAAATGATCATATACTGTTTAATTTCTTATTTTGTCCATAAAAAATGATAAAACTAGGAGAATTAACGGTGGAAAAGCCCGGGAAAAGGGTGGGATGATCATGGGTGGCCTGGGGTTTGGGGATTTGGTATAATCCGGGTAATGTACAGGCATGTATGTTAATTGTATGCATTATGTGTTGTTTTTAGACCAAGAACGTGAGAGGAATCCGGAACAAGCGAAAACTCGGGTTGAATAGAGCTTGGAACATTCGAGGTAGGTGATGGCTTTCGTATTTCTTTGAATGTGTATATTCATTATACTCATTGTCTAAGTAATTGTGTGCATTACATTACTTAGGGGATTTGTGTGGAATGTCTAAGTTCGATTTATAATCTATGTTTGAATGGTTTTTACTTGTTGGCTTTACAAGGGGTGTGCATTCATTCTATTGACTGTTGTTGTTGACATTCGGTTAGCTCGGGTACCACGCCTGGTATGGGTATAATATTTGGTTGGCACGGGTACCACACCTGGTACGGGTTTACTTTATTGCATCTTGCACTGTTTCATTGATTATTGTATTGCATTGGTTGATATTGGTTCCGTGAGAGGACCGTGTTATTTTACTGAATGTGATACTTGATATTGGTTCCGTGAGTGGACCGGGTTGTTATCGAAAAGTGTTATTGATTGGTGGTCCTTGAGTGGCCAGGAACTGTTGTATGACTGTTGAATTAGTCTTGGTTTAGGCCGGGTAATCACTTCTTGTGGTAGTTGTCTAGAGGGGATTACAGGGTGGGTCTGGGCTAGACGGTAATGTGTGGTTATGGTTATTCTTGTTGGTGGAATAAAACTGTAAGAGATGGATTCATGAGGTAACAAGCTAGGTAGAGACCTGTAGTCTAGAGATGCCTATGATATTGTTGCATGTTTGCCATACTTCCTACTGGATTTTGTGTACTCTTTATATACTATTTAATTGAATACTGACTGATGATCCTACCAGTACACAGTGGTGGTGTACTGATACTGCACTTGTCTTTCTTTTGGTGAGTACAGAAAATTTTCCAACGGCTGAGATGAAACCTCAGATTTAGCACCGACGTTTCTGATCTTCAAGGGTGAGCTGTCGATTTGATCTACCCTTGGATTATCATTAGAGTTTTAGTCCATTTGTTTGGACTTAAAAACTATTCTTATTTTGTTTGGAGTTGCATCCCCGTATCTAGATTTGGTATTAATGTTTGGTACGATGACTTTCAGTTCCTAGGTGGGATTTTCCACAAATTATTAATTATGATAAGTATTTTGAGTAGTTGATCTTATTTTCATTGCTAGTTTAATTTGATGCTTGCTGGTTTTAGGCTGTTAGTCTAGGTAAGGGTGAAACTCTATTGGTTCTCTCATCCGGGGGTTGGGTGGGTGAGACTCACGATGGGTTGGGTCGTGACAGATGGTGACTGAAGAATGTGTGGTAGTTGGTTGCGGTTCTAGTTATGATGGTGGAGGTTGTTGGTAGTAGGGATTGATCATACTAGTGGTAGTGGCTGTTTGTGATGGAGGTAGCACTGACGGTGATAATAGTGGTGGTGGTGGCTGAAGAATGTGTGATAGTTGAGGTGTGTTGGTGATAGTTGGCGGCATTGCTTGTTGTGATGGTGGAGTTGATTAGTAATAGGGATTGACCATAGTGGTGGTGGAGGTGAAGGTAGTGACAATGAATATAATTATAGTGATGGAGGTAGTAGGTGTAGTAGTAGTTGGTGGTGGTAGTTGACAACGGTAATGATGGTTGACAATGGGGATGATGATTATAATGACAAAGACGGTAAGTGGTGGTGACTGGTGATTGTGGATAGAGTGGTGCTGAATATTTTCCATACATGAATACCTTTTAATGGTATTAAGACTTTATTTTAGATCTTATTGAATAAGACTCATTTGGACCAATTAAATGCTTAAATCTTAATGAAAATAAATGCACTATGGCATAAGGTCTAAATCATTTCGATTCAGACTTCCATTAAGTGTAAACAAATGAGGCCTAAGAGAGATAAGATTAGGAATGAATATATGCGAGATAAGGTGGGAGTAGTCTTCGTGGTGTATAGGATGAGAGAAATAAGACTAAAATGATTTGGACATGTGAAGAGGAGATGCGTAAATGTCACAGTGAAAAGATATGAGAGATTAGATATAGTGGGTATGAGATGGACTGACTGGAAAGGTGGGGTTTCGAACTCAGAATCCTTAGCCCATACTATATGGTAAATGTAACGAGATTAGCTTCCTAGCTTTGAGGTATGATATGAAGCGACCTTTTGCTGAAGGAGGACTACCTGCCACTCTAAGACGGGCTCATTTGTAAACTGGAACTTCACAACTCTAGTTCTGCAGTTGACTGAGGCATAGCAGGCATGTAGCCAGTCCATGCCAAGAATGACATCGAAGTCGGTCATGTCTAACTCTACTAATTCTGCTGAGGTGACTTTATGAAGGACTGAAATTGGGCAATCTCTGTACACCCTCTTAGCTAGGACTGACTCACCAACTGGAGTAGAGACTGGGATGGGCTCTAAGAGTTTTTCGGGACTGACTCCGACTTTACATGTAACATAAGGGGTCACGAAAGATATGGAAGCCCCCGGATCTAACAACGCATAAACATCAGGAGAGAAGACTGATAACATACCAGTGACTATATCTGGTGAACTCTCATGATCCTGGCGTGAAGACATGGCATATAGACAGTTCTGACACTGACCGCCACCTGTGAAAAAATAGTACTCTACTGAGTTGTGCGACCTGCTAGAGCCGTTGAAGTGGTGGACTGAGATCTGTTACCTCTCTATCCTTGCCTGGCAGAAGGGCACTCCTTAAACCTGTGGCCAAGATGACCACACCCAAAACACCCTTCTCTGCCAGCCAAACACTCACTTGGATGATTCTTACCATACTTGGAGCAGGCTGGAAAAGGGCAGTTACCTGGAACACTACCTTATGACTTAGATCCTATTGCTCTCTTTTTCTGGTCCTGTCGAGGTCTGGGAGATGGAGCACTAGCTGATAAAGGTGTTGGGGCTGAAGACCTCTATTTAAACTATGAGCGATTTCCACCTCCCTACCTCTGCTTAGAATATTCATAACTTCCTGTTCTCGCCTTTTTGTTGTCCCTAGCTATCTCCTTAAGCTTATCCTCATCAACCTGCTGAGCATGGGTCATCAGTCTAGAGATATCCATATCCCCCATTAACATAGCATTCATGCACTCCATTTTCACCAAATTGGATACCCCATACAAGAACTTTCCATTTGTGCCCTCGGATCGCCCACCATAGATGGGGTATACCTGGAAATCTGAGTGAACTTCAACCCATACTCTTGGACTGACATCGATCCCTATCTCAGATTCATAAACTCTTGGGCCTTAGCCTCTCTCAACTCCCTCGGGAAGAACCTGTCCAGAAAAGCTGTAGTAAAACAATCCCATGTCGCAGGAGCTGCATTTTCACCCCATTGTCTTTCCACTGAGTGAGCCAAATATAAGCCACATCCTTCAGTTTATAGGATTCTAACTCAACACTATCAGTACCAGTTACTTGCATTACCTTAAGAATCTTCTTGATCTCATCAATGAAATTCTGTGGGTCTTCACCAACCTTTGACCCTAGAAACTCTGCCGGATTCATGCAAACAAAATCTAGAACCCGGGCTGTAGCTGATCCACTATTTTGGTTTGCAGGAACCGAGTCCTGCTGATTATCCCCGATTGGCTACAGTCTAAGCTAACAACTGGATCACATTACGGAACTCTGCATTACTAACCTCATGGTTCAAGGTTGGAGGGTTAGCGTTAGCATTGCGGGTGTTAGCTCTGTGAGGAGGCATGATCTAAAATGCATAACGAATGTATTAGAGAGGATAAACTGAACTAAACTTCATCACACAATAAAGATGATGAAAGAAGTGAAGTTTTTCTTAAAACACCTCGTAGCCTCTCCCTCATAAGTGTGGCGTGCTTCACACCCATGAAAGAGACTCTACTTAGTGGGGATTTCAGACACCCTAAGACTCTTGAACTTGATGCTCTGATACCAAGTTTAACACACCCTGAGGCTAGCCCCTAGACGTAACATGGGACCTAGGATCATAAGTGACTCCAAGCTAACCCTGAATCTGGCATAGCACACGCATACTAAAATAACTCTAGACAAGTGGAAGTATAATTGAATATAACATATAATCTAAAACGAGTTCAACTAAAAATATCTAAACAAATAACTGTCTGAAAAGCAGAACAACCTAAAATAGCTGAGTCTGACTCTATGTCTGAAAACCTCTAATACTGATAAGTTGTTGGGACAAGCCCCCAGCTAACTCCAAATACTAAAAATAAGGACAAACTATCTAGCTCAAAAAACATGTAAAAGATATGTCCTCGGATGATGAGTACTCACCACTAACTGCTGCTAAGGTGGCACCGATATGCACTAATCACGTGGCTGAAATTGAGAACCTGAACCTGCATCATGATAGGATGCAGCACATGGAGTATACATCAGTACTTTGAATGTACTGAGCATGAGGGATAAGCAAGGCTGACTGAAATCCAAATATGCTAAAATACTGAAAATCTGTAAACCAAACTAAATTGCAGTACATAGGACCAAGATATAATCATGCATAAATAGCTTAAATGCAAGTGTAATCTGGAAGCATGATGAAAGCTGAAAGTAAATATGACTGAGGGCCTAATGCACATTACTGAAGTTAACACTGTAGGAGAGTCTATTAACTGACATACACCACGTGAGCTAGATGTGGAGTTCGATGTATACCCCCTATTGAGAGGACCCAATATACCTTGCCAAGGTACAAAGGCATGGTTGATGTTATCATTATTTCTGAGGCCCAACTGAGAGGCTAAATAACTGACGGTGGCACATAGTTCTGATACTTTAAGGGTACGTTGAACCATAGTCCAACTCGGTGCTAAACATTACTCTCAAACTGAAGACTAATAGCTCATCAAAACTAAAGTCCTAAATTTTCCGAGACAAAATTAAAATGGTCTGAAATCACTAATTTCTGAAATACTGTAGTAGACTGAAAACTAACTAAATTTTGATTCCTTTTAAAGCTCATACTGATAATCTAGGTTGAATTTTGAAGAAAGCTAACACTTTAGAAATCCTACAATTTAGGGCAAATTTCGTGATTCCTCAAAACCTTGTAAAAATCCATGTAGTTTAATATAAGCAATATATATCATTAAAACAGGATGAAAATCACTTATAAATCAAGAAGATGGATTTCTGTAGTAATCTACTGAAACGGGCATGAACCCTAGTTTTAAAACCATGAAAATTACTGTAAAAACCTGAGTTTTTTGGGCATAAGGGCGGATTAAAACCCTTGCTGAATACCCACATACCTGGAAGCAGATTTTACGGATGAACTTTGGATTCGGGGCTGAACTTGAAGAAAACCCCCTTACTTGCTCTTGAGAGGAAACACTTCTTTCTTTTAGAATTTTCTAAGTGTCGATTTAGTTTAGGAGTAACGAGGGATAAAGCATAAAAACCCCTCTAATTACCCCCCAAAATGACTTAGGGTTGGAGTTAAGAGAATTAGAAAAATACCAGAATGCCCCCGACTTAAAACAAAAAGTTACTGAAAATCCTTCGCTGGATGGGCCACCCAATGGGCGTCGGACCTGAGACGGCCCATTGGCCAGGGCGTCGGAACAGGGCAGAATGGGGCCGATCTTCTAGACAGTCCTCACGATGGCTCCCATGACCCATCGCATCCACGAAGACCGTGGTGATTGCTCGTCGAGGCTGAGAAGACTTGGAAGGGGCGCTAGTGGTTTTCTACAGGCTACCCCACGGCCCATTGGACCTCCGACGCCCGTGGGAACACCTTTCTATCTGAGGTAGGCTGACAGAGCTTCTGGGCTCTTACCACAGGGACCCGAATGGGCTGTCATGTCCATGATGCCTATGGGTCAGCCCGTGGGGTCTGACTGGAGGTGGAAATTTTTTGAGTTCTTTCTGAGCTCTGGGTTTTAAATGTTGGTTTGAGTTCTGGGGTGTTACAATCATTTGTAATGGCCTGACCCGCTAGTGATATTGTTCGCTTTGGGCCTAGGCCTGCACAACTTTAAAATGTGTCACTAGAGAGTAAGGCTTGCTTACTTATATTTCCAGCATCTCTCTTGTGTTTTGCCGATGTGGGACTTTTAATCTTAACCTGGGGTGTTACATACACCCCCTCTTATGGACTCACCATCCTCGCTGAGGTTTTCCCTACCGAATGGGATTTTCCTAGACTCTGGATGGAGGTTTGCTCTGCTTTACTTGGATTTGCCTAAACTCAGGTCACATCGACAAGGCAGACACAAAAGTGGATCTGATACCATTTGTAATGGCCTAACCCGCTAGTGATAAAGTTCACTTTGGGCCTAGGTCCACATGACTTTAAAATGCATCACTAGAGAGTAAGGATTGCTTACTTATATACCCAGCATCTCTCTTGTATTTTTCTGATGTGGGACTTCTAATCCTAACCTGGGGTGTTACAATAAGTTGGTGACCAAAATCATTGCCAACAGGATCAAAAACCACCTACCCCTTATTATTGGACCTAGTCAAGCTAGTTTCCTAGCCAATAGAAGGGCTTCTGATAATTCTATCATAGTCCAAGAATACATTTTCCACTTTAAAAGAATGAAAGGGAAGAAGGCTAGCATGATCCTTAAAATAGATCTGGAGAAAGTTTTTGATAGATTAGAATGGTCTTTCATAAAGGATACCGTGTCCTTTTTTAACTTCCCACCAAAGCTCTCCAAACTCATCATGTCCTGCATCACCACGAGTTCCATCTCAATCCTGGTAAATGGTACAAAGACTGATTTCTTCCACCACTCTAGATGCATCAGACCGGGGGACCCTATATCCCCTTATATCTTTATTCTTTGCATGGAAAGATTGTCTAGAGTTATAGAGGATGAGGTCAGAGTCAAAAACTGAAAACCTATTAGGATTTCTACCTCTAGCCCCAGGATATCCCATCTCTTCTTTGCTGATGACCTCACTCTATTCTCAAATGCTGACCAAGAAAATTGTACTACCATCAACATAGTTCTTCACTTCTTCTGTGTCAACTCTGGCCAAAAGCTCAACTTGTCTAAGTCCAAGGTCATCTTCTTAGCTAATTGCTCCATTAATAATGCCACCCTTTGCTCTAATAGTCTTAATATCAGATCCAGCACCTTCTTTGGAAAATACCTGGGATTCCCCATTTTTCATTCTAAGCCTGTTAATGGAAACTTTCAATACATCATTGATAATATGCAAGTCAGGCTTGCTGGTTGGAAGACTAGGTTCCTTCATATGACTGGCAGAACTGTTCTTGCCAAAGCTACACTAGGCAGTATGCCTAACCATACCAGGCAGTACATTAATCTACCTGCAAAGGTTACCAGTGAAATAAATAGGATCTAAAGGAACTTTATTTGGGGTACTAATAGTGAAAAGAAGAGGATTCACCTTATCAGCTGGGACAAAATCACTAGGGGAAAAAAGGAGGTGGTCTGGTAATCCAAAAAAGTGAGGTTAAGAACAAAGCCCTCTATGCCAGCATGGCATGGAGAATGCACCAGAACCTCCACTCCCTCTGGGATAATGTCCTCTACTCTAAACATTGCCATAACAGTAGGCTAGGTTGGAGGAAAAAAGTTTCATCTAGAACCTGGCAATGTCGAATGGTTGGCTGGTACATCTTCTTAAAAGGATCTAGATAGATTGTTAACAAAGGGGATAGAGTTAAATTCTTCACTGATAGGTGGATCCCTAACCATGAAAGCATCAGGAGAAGCATCCAAGACCCACTCACCCAGGATGAAGAAAACCTAAAAATCTCATCCCTCCTCACTAATGGGATTTGGGACCTGAGTAACCTCTCCTTCAACCTTTTTGAGTGTCTTCTAGAGAGAGTGAGAGATGCCTACCTTCCTAACCAGGCCCCTCCGAAGGATAAACTTATCTGGAGTCTAACTTCCAATGGGCTCTTCTCCACAAGACTGCCTATGACCAGGTTAACCAGCTGTAACCCCACATTAGTGAAGCTCAGCCCCAAAACAGTTTTTCATGGATCTGGAGGATCCCAGCCCCAAATAAAATCAAAATTTTTGTTTGGCTCTTCCACCATGGTAGGATTCCTACAGGAAACTATCTCCACAACATAGGGCTTAACGTTTCCCCTGAATGCAATTACTGTGGATATCCCAAGGAGGACATCAACCATATCTTCTTTTAGTGTCCCAAGGCCACCAATATCTGGCAAACCATGGCTGGTCTTAGCACCACCATAAGCACCTTGGACAGCACCATCATCACCGCAGAAGATTGGAAGGCCACTTGGGACCATTTGAAAAGTAAGCCCTTCAACACTTGGCTTAACTGGAATACTCTGATCCCTTTTTACATGTGGAACATCTGGCTGAGCAGGAATGATAATATTTTTCACAAAAATAAAAATAATATCTCCACGACCCACACTATTTCCCTGGCCACTGAATATTCCCTTGTTATTGACAACAGTAGTAGTGTTGCAAACCAAGGTACTACTATCTACCTTGGTTGGCAGCCCCCAACCTTAGGTCGATATAAGATTAACACGGATGGTGCTGTTAAAAACCATCCTGGGATTGGGGGTGTGAGGGGTTGTTCAGAAACCACAGAGGTGAATGGGTTATGGGCTTCACCAAAACCTGTGCCCATGTCACTACAGACATGGCTGAATTGCTTGCCATTCTATATGGCTTAAGAATTGCAGCTACTAGTAACTTTCAACCTTTGGAGGTTAACACTGACTCTCTAATTGCCATTTCTATGATTGTGAATGGTTACTTGTCGTATACTAATATTATCTCGGAGTGCAGGTCACTAATGAAAATGCTAGGAGTCGTATCCCTCAGCCACACTTAGAGGGAGAAGAATAGTGTAGCAGACGCAATGGCAAGGGCAGGGGCTAGAGAGAATATTTTTGAAGTCCAACTACTAGCAGTTCCTCCCATGTATGCGTTTGAATTAGTCAGTGCAGACAAAAGTGGGAACTTCTTTTTCTAGAAAAACCTCTACTTGTAATGTTAACAATTATGTGCATGTAGTGGGACCTGTACTCTCTAATTGGGTCAACCCCGAACAAGGCCATCTGTCATTTAATTAATATTAATCATGCACCCTTTTAATAAAAAAAATGCAACATTTTAAAATTTTCTTAAAATCACTACCATTACTTTCTCAAACGTCACCCATTTTTTGGCAACTGCTTAATGGTAGAGATAACGCAATATTTCAAAATAAAATTATTTCTACTAGATAACTCAAAAGTCTCTATCACAAATTGCAACTTATAAGAGGTTGAAAGTAAATTGTATCAAAATTGAATGGACACAGAAAGTGGATAAGGACATACCAGAGGTGAATGCCATATCAAATATAAAAAATATGGTATAAACTTTTTCTCATTTTGATTCTTACAACGTTAGCTTCGTACATATTATAGTATAACTTTTCATTTCCTTTAGTTGCTTTCTTAGAATCTAGTAGTACGTCAGTATTTTAGACAAGCAAACAAAGTAGCAGATGTCTTGGCCAAGCTAGGGTCCAAACTACCTATGTGTAACCAGCTATCTATCCTGATGCAGCCTCCCGATCATGTGAAGATTATACTCCAAGCAGATAAAGATGGCATTGTATATAGGAAGACAGTAACAATAGCAATGTGTAATAATTTGGCTAGTTTTGAAAATCTTAGTATTCTCACTATCAATGATAGTGATTATGTACCTCCTAATATGGTTGTAATTCCTTAGTTAGATAATAATAAAATACCTCTTTGACCCAAAAAAAAAAAGAATTGGTAAACTAATAACCAAGAATATAGTATAGAATAACATTTCGGTAATTAGTCAATAGAGATATTGCAATTTTTTTAAATTAGATTTGTATATATTTTTTGTTCAAAATTAGGATCAAGAAATAACATTTTTCATATTCCTTTTTAGGTACAAAATGTATCCTTGCATGAAGAAGTTAAAGTTCTTTTTTTTTTCCTGAAGTAAAAACTTAATTAAAAAAATGAGAGACTCTTTTTTTTCTCATCTTTCAGAGATCATTATCTAGGTGAAACTTATTAAAATATGAAAAATATTATATGACACTTTGATTCTTTCTATTCCATTCTACTCTAATTTAAAGTTTATTTAGTTTTAAAAATACACATGTTCATAAGTTATTTCAAAAGTCACCCTAAGTTATTAGATTAATAAGTCATCTTGTCTATCTTATGGAATTTTAGTTTTTTATCTTCTGATTACAAAATTGAGATTGCACTTTGAACTTGTGATTTCCTAAGTTCTCCTATTTTTACTTGATTACTTAATATTGATATAAACTCACATTTCTAAATTCAATTCTAATAGAAGTATTTTTTAGTTAATTGGGTTTTAGAATTCAATTTGTATGCATATACAAGAAAAAAAATTAATCTCCTTCTATCTAAACTAAATTTACAATAACAACAAATAAAATGTTTCATAAATTCACTTATATTTTTATATCGCATGGAGCACGAAAGTTATATAAAATGATTTAAGGGTAAGTTGATGTGACTCTCTCCTAAGCTAGTTTTTTTATATTATTTTTCTCTTATTTTCTTCTGTAAAAGATTTGCAGAATAATCTTTTAAAAATCTATCTCTCATTAATTAAGTTCTTTCCTCATTATTTTGAGTAAATTAAAAGATATAACATATGTGATACAGAGTATAAGTTATCAGATCGAATGTCCTCGAAGGGATATAACATATGAGCTAATTACACAATATAAAATTGGATTCACAAACTCATCGGCCTTATATTTTAATGGCTATTGCAATTTGCAAGTGCTCTTTTTTGTTGTTTGGTTGTGACTTAATAACTGTGTTCTTGGAGAATAATCGATTAAAATGGTGAGTTTATGTTTTATCATCTTTGTGCGTTCATTTTTTTTTTGTGTGTGTGTGGTGGTGGTAGATCACTATTTTCTAAGTTAATAACTCCAAGTTCTTCATTCAGTACTCTCTCCTGCCCGTCTTGCAATTATTTTGAGCATTTTACAACTATTAACTCCTAAAGGCATGTTTTTAAATTTTTATAATAAGATGCACAAACAATGACCTTTTATTGATATCATGACATTTAATTTTTAAATCACATATTGACTTTGCATTGATAAAATCAATAACCTTTTTTTAACTATGCTTTATAGAGAAAAAGTGTGGCTTCTAGCTACCCGTTTCCTCCCACCAGGAAAAGAAATGAAAGAATAACTTATATTCTTTGACTTTTCTCTCTATTTTTTATTTCGATGTATATCATTGTAAGAATATCTTGGACTATTTTGAGCCGAGGATCTATCGGAAACAACTTCTTTACTTCACCCTGGGATAAAGGTATAGTCTGCGTATATTCTACCCTCCCCAGACCCCACTTTGTGGAAATATACTAGGTATGTTGTTGTTGTATCATTGTAAGAATAAATTCTTAATTATTAGTACTACTTAATATTTCATATTCCTTTTCTAGACAAATCTCATGTATAAAGAAGTATTTTTTCTATTCTTTATTAATGCAAGAAAAATTCTTGGAGTCTCGCGAATTAATATAACTAGAGAGGATTTTCTTTTTAAAATATTTTTAAGAGTATCTTTTTTGTTTTTTTATAGATCTAATTTTCTAGGAACCAAGGTTTAGATGATGAAAATTTAGAGAAAAATATAAAATAATTAAAGTGTTAATAATAAAAGGAATTAAGAGTTAAAATCAAATATATTTAGCTTTGAGGACTAAAAAGAAATATTTCAAAATATTTTCAATTTTCTAATTAATGAGGTTCTTATAACCATGTGAAGCGCGACCTATTTCACTAGTTATTCTAAATAAGAAAAAGATTGGGAAGATAAGAGAACAAAAATATTTTTTTAAATTTTTTTTTCAAAGATAATCACTCAAAGAATTAAGTAGCTTTTTTTAAAAAAAAGAAAAAAGAATTAGCCACCTTTTTAGTAAAATTTTAACTTTGCAAACATGACAAGTTTTAATTTTTATTGTTACTATTTTTACAAAAGAATTTTTTAAAAAAATGATGAAAACTTAAACTTTCAGTTTTTATTTGCAGAAATAGCCAGATTTGCATTTTTTACGGAAATAACCAAAAAAAATTAAAAAAAAAATAGAATGCAGAAATCACCAGAATTAATTAATTTTGATATTTTTCTACATAAATAGATTTGCAGATAATGGCCATATTTTAATTATTTTTTTTGCAGAAATGGCCACTTTCTGCATTTTTGCAGAAATGACCATTTTTAAAATAAATAAATAGCAGTTTTGCAAATTTGGCCAGTTCTGCTTGAAATTGTTTGCAAAATTGGCCATTTTGCATTTTTTTTGCATAAACAGCCAAAAAATATTTTTTCACATGAGTAGATTTACAGAACTACTTTTTTGCAGAAATGGCCAGTTTCTGTGTTTTTGCGGAAATGGCCATTTATTTTTTTAAAAAATAAGAGTAGTCTTTTAAGTGCTAGTTTACATAAAAAAAATAAAAAATAAAGCTAACACTTTCAAAGCAATTTCATTTTTTTTAATTTGTTTTACTAGCTAAATATGATCATTTTACCCCAAAATAGTCACTTTAGCACATTAAGCATTTAAATATTCCACAAGTGTAATAATCTTGAATTTAATATCAAAAATATACATAAGACAGTTAAAACAAGCTTAAAGTCAATCAAAATGACAAAGAGATAATTTATTTTGTTACTTGAAAATTATGAGACTACATTGCAAATATAAAAAAGAGAAATACCTAAAGTAGTGACAACAACTTGAAGCAAGGTTCTAACCAAAGCTAGTTGAACAACAAACAAAGGAGGAAAGCCTTTGAAACCGAATTTTTTTTGTAACCTTAATGCTCTTTTTTTAATTTTAAGTTCACTCCTCTTTTTTTTTTTTTACTCTTGAAAGTCTATCTTTTATTTTATTCACTTCTATCTCTAAGTCTATCTAAAAATGAATGAAAGAAAGATGTTGTATAGATAGAGAAGAGCAAAAGACTTTTTCTTGAAAAGTTAACATTCAATGCATGTCGAGCTCTCTTGTCTTCCCAAGAAGCCACCCAAGATAACCAATATGATTTTTTATTTTTCTTTTCTCTTTTCTTTTTTTTCAAGAGAAAATAATTAACCAAAAGACTTTTTTGCCCTTAGTGGCTCTTTTTATTCATTAATTTGAATAAAAGAAAACTAGTCATCTGAAATTATAAAATGGGCCCAACAAAGTACAACCCAACACATTTTAATCATATCTTGTCCCAAATAAGAAACAAATCAGCCACAAACAAAAAATCAGCCACCAAAACTAATTTTGAAGATCAACCAACACTAAAATTAAATAAAAATAACAAACTAAAAATCTAAAAAAAATCTAATAACAATTATTATTATTATTATTAAAAAAATCTACATATTTTCAAGAAAACAAAACTAAGAGGAAAAATAAAAATCGGCAACAATTGTGACACAATTTTTGATGAGAAATAATAAATTTGGGTAGAGGACAAAAAGAGGGAGAGATTGATGTATTTTTTGAGGTGAATGGAGGTCGCCGAAAAAATTTGCCCGAAATTTTTTGGCAGGATTTTGGCATGAAATTTATAACAAAAGGTAGCTATCGAAGAACTCTACACGTTTATGTGAATGGTGTGGGATTGATATGGCCGAAACTCGATAAATCTAAAAAAGAAAGTGACCATTCGCATTCAATTTTTCTCAGATCTATGGAGTTTGGTTAGGAATTAGAATAAATGGATTGTGGATTTGTGTAGAGGAGGGTAAAAGGGAGATATAGTAAAATTTTGGAGTTGTTTGGAAGTGGCCGGCTATGACCAACAGCGGCGATAGCGGCGGGCGACAGTGGCTGACATTGGGGAGAAGGAGAGGGGGAGAGGAGAGGAGAAAGAAAGAAGAAAGAGAATAATAGGGGCTAAACATCTAATTTTTGGGGTCTTTTATACTTGAAAGGGGTGCCTAATGAGGGTCATTGAATCAGGAATGAAAAAATTACTTGGAAATACAATTCTTAAAACTTAACTACATAAATAATAGTACTTTTTTAATATGACAAATATGAAAGTTCTTTTTTTTTTTTTTTTTTTTTTTACATTTATAGCAGTTTTAAAAAATCAGAAAAGATAAATATAATTCCTAATTTAATGTTGTACCAAATCATCCTTAAATTAAGGGATTCTTTCTAATCCTCAACAAAAAACCACCTAAATTCAAAAATTCTTTATTTTGAAGTTACTACAAGATATTTATATCAAATATTTTTATATTAGGTATTTACAAAAAATATTATGTTTATTATTTATTACAAATATTTTATACCAAGTATTTTCAAACGATATAAAGTATTTCATTAAAAGTCTAAAGTACCAAGATATAAAGTATTTATTGTAAGTATATTTAATACTTTGTATTTTAAGATCAAGGTATCAAGTATTTTAGACCAAGGTACAAATTATTTCATTATAAGTATATTTATACCAAGTATTTTTATGAGCAAGATATAAAGTATTTTATATGTATACTATCGTTCATATACTTGTCTTACATATACATTTGATTATATCATGTATAAATTTATTTTACATATATATGTATATATATTTTATTATACCATGTATATATACATATTATATAATTCTACATATATATTTAATTATACTGTGTATAAATGTAATGATCCTTCCGGTCATTTATGCATTTTCATCTTCGTTGTATTGTTAGAGCTTGCCTGTAGCAGCCCAAGTCATTTATGGCTTGCTGGGATGTGATGACCCTTCCGGTCATTTATGCGTGTTTGCCTTTCTTTTACTGTTAGAGCTTTCCTGTAGCGGCCCCAAGTCATTTATGGCTTGCTGAGACTGGTAGTTTGGTGTCCAGGCTGTTTGTTGGTCTTTTGTCCGTTCCTTGTTTTAGAGCGTTAAGATTTTGAAATCGTTGACTTCAGTCAACATTCTTAGTTAACATGCTCAGAATCAAATTTCGACAGACCAGTTAGCTCTGGAGCATGGACTTTGGTCTAGTCGGACCTTTGGTCGGGATCCGGGAGCTTTTCAGCTTGGAGTTCTCTCTCGTTTTGTGTTTTCATGCCAGTTGGGCTTGCTTGGTTGACTTTGATCAATATTTAGAGAAGACGGCCTCAAATGGAAATTCTGTCAGTGTTGTTAGCTCCGGAACAATGAGTTTAGGCTAGAGGGACCATTGGTTCGGGTCTCGAGGCTTCCGTGCTTGATTTCGGCCATTGGGTTCCGTTTTGGAAATAGTTAAGGTTGATTTCGGGCGTGGGGCCCACTTTTTGTTAAATCGACTTCCAATTGAATTTTCATCAATTCTATTGGATCAAGAACACTATTTCTAGTCGAATAACTCAGGTTGTTTTTGTTCACGGGACCCCCGATGCATTTTCGGAGACCCAAAGTGTGAAAATCTGCCTTTGACAACTGGTTGCTGTCATAGCCCATTTTGTTCATCGCGAACGCGGGGATTTGGCCCCGTTCGCATAGGGAAAAATTCAGCTGCCCCAATTTTGTTCTTCGCGTTTGCGGTCCTTGGCTTCGTTCGTGAAGGGCATTTGGCCAGCCGCCGATTTTTCTCTTCGCGTAGGCGACGCCTTGGCGGCGTTCGCATAGGCCAAGGCAGTCAGCTTAAGTTGGCATTTCCCCTTCTTTCTTCTTCATTTCCAAACACTTTCAACTCCGAACCGCCATAGCAAACACCCAAAATACTCCATATTCCTCCATAATTGTTCCCTACTGGTTGGAGGGTGTTGTTGTGGCGATCCTTGCTCGATTATCGACTTCTAAAGTGGGTAAGTAACCTACTTTAATTCTGTTTTTCTCCATTTATTTCCCCTTTAATTCTTAAATGGGTGGGTTGTTTTGGAGCCCCATTTCATGTCCGTTTCTGCTAAAATTTTGAGCATGTGCTCCCGGGATAGTAAGGAAAACGTTTGTATTTTTCATTTCTGGTTTCAGGTTGTGAGGTCCACGAGCCCATTTGTGGCCCGAATTTTGACCCGGTTATGTTTATGGCATTATGGGTATCGTTAGTCTCATTTTAATGAGTAGAGTATTATATTGATAGTGGTTTCTTGATATGGAGCTTTTCCGAGAAGTATGAGCCTAGACGACACCGTCCCCATAGCTATTTGTCGGACGACAGGTAGGTTATGGCTTTCCCTACCTAGACTCTGCGTATATAGGCTATAACTGCATTAATTAGTATTCTTAGGTGGGTTGTATTAGGTTGGTACCCCAGACCTTGCCCGTCATTTTTGTCCATTTATTTCATACGTTGATTGAAGTATTTGTGTAGTATTGTATATTACCCTTGTGGTCCTGTGTGGCCTTGTTTTGACTTTGAAACATAGATGGTGGGTTATTTTGGAATGTCCGTGAGTCCCGGACATAGAGATATCCTTCTAGGCTAGTTATGACTGTTGTAGAGTTGTTGAGCCTGTGCAGGGCCGATAGGAAATATTTGTGAGCCATTTCGGGCTACTCTATTGTTTGCGAGCATATCATACATGAAAAGGTTTTCCCTGCATAATTTACTATTGATTTGGCTTCAGGCCTACTATAATTGATTTTCCAGACTTTCCATGGCCCCGAGGGCCTATTTTTGGTACATGACTTTGAAAGGGCTTTTAAATTGACTTTTATGAAACCTCTCGGAGAAGAGGGGATATTACAATGATTTGATTATTGTTCATCATTATGATACTAGGCTCGGCTGGACCGTAGCACTAGACATTGTTTTTTACGGATTTAGACCAGAATACGAGCTGGGCACATGTTTAGGGATTTTGATACTTTATTACTGTCTTAGACTTGGATACGCTCCAGGCACCCTTGATGAGAGTTATTGAGACTACTACTACTGATTTAGACTCCAATCGAATCTATGCACGTACTACGAGATCCCAATTATTGAGATATATTAAGTTTCATGTTAGTATGTGGTCTACGAGTAGACCTCCATACACCCTACCATTCCAGACCAAGTGCTATCGGCCGATGGTGATCCAAGGGAGTGGATGTACGGCATAGGAGAGGTACTCAGGAGATGACCTTCCATGGATCCCGCCTTTATTGGACCTTTGGGGCACCAGAGGGGGTAACATACAACACAGTGATCACACTTAGTTATAGATTGATCATATCACATTATCATGCATATTTCACTCGGATTCCATAGTTGTTTGTTGTATTCAGTGTACGCTCCGATTATATGGGCGACCAGAGGGTTTGTTTTCACTTGATTGTGTTCCTCGATTATATGGGTGGCGGTTCAGATTGTAGGTAGATTATATTACTCCTGCCATTTCATAGACCTATTTGTGGTCCTTGGTTCTTGTGGATTGGTATGTTTTTAGCTTGTTGAGGCTCCGAGTTTGGGCTTGAGTATTGAGGGGCTAGTGAGTACTATATCTTTGAGGATCCGTTGTGTGTCCTCCTGGGCGGTTGTGGTTCTTTGCATGTTGTCCCTTATCTTGATTCTGAGTAGAACTCTTGGTACTTGTGGTTTAGTTACTCCATTCTAGGTTGTAAATTGCGAGAATGATCCCGGTTTATGCTTATCTTGAGAGTTTGTGGTTTTAAGTATGTTTTTCATTATTTTATGGCTTCTAGTTGATTATGTTGGATTTCTTTCTTTCTTTCCCTTTTTACTTGAGGTTACCGGCATACCACCATGTTCCTTACTCTCTCTCTCTCTCTCTTTATTTATACTCTTGTTGTAAGGATTCCAGGTGCGTTCTTCTTCCTTACACCTGTGTTTCTGTGTTATGTATATCTTCTGTGCTAGCATTGTATGCTTATAACTCTTAGTTGTCTATTCTCTGTGCTAGTTCCTTGTACTTTCTCTATTGCTTCGGTGGCTGCTTATTTGTTATCTGTTATTTACTGTTTTTATATCTTATATGTGCTCAATTGGCCGATAATGCCTATTGGTTACTCGTTTCTTAGCAATTGGTGCTCTTACTACACTTATGAATCTTTCTAGTGCATATATTAGTTGAGCTTTTGCCGTTGATAGCGTTGGAGACTCGCGCAACTTTTGGATCTTCGAGACTAGGGTGAGCACCTAGCGGTCAGGGCTTGACCACATCTCATCTTCTGTACTGTTACTCTTTGTATATTCGGAGATAGTTGTACTTATCATTTTGTTACTTTTAGCACTTGTATTATATTAGAAGCTTATGTACTGTCGATACCAAGTCTTGGGCTTGGTGTAGTTTCATTATGTATATATTCAGGTTATTGCTTCCGCTTTGTCTTATCTTATATTCTGCTTCCATTTATTTCTGCTTATTGTGCATATTGGTTAGGTAGTAGCCCATTATTAACCATTCCGGGCTACGAGAATTGGTTTGCCTACTGGGGGGTTGTAGGTGCAATCATGACCTGACAAATCAGGTCATTACGGCTTAGTATCAGAGCTCTAAGTTCACCGATGTCGTAGTACTGAAGCAAGTTTCTAAGTGGAGTCTCATGGACCAGTACGATCACATCCGTATCCTATTTGCGGGAGGCTACAGATTATTGTTACGAAAATTTTCATCTTCTTGGCTCCTTATCGTGCATTCCTGGCTCTGTTGACTTCTAAACTATGGTTGTTCCATTCCTTCTCGGATGCCTAAGATGAGTTTGACAGTGGTTGGTGTCAAGGCTTCTATGTTCATTGCTTTAGTACTTCTGTCAGTGCCAGGACTTCAGGGTGAGAGTTTACTGAATCAGATAGGGGGTGTAGGGCCAACCCAGCCTCCGATTGGATTCATAGCTACTCCAGTTCTTCAGGACACAGTGGCTAGGACTCTGAGTCCTCCGGTAGGTATTTCAGTACCAGTTCATCAAGCGGTGCTTCAGCTAGGGTTGAGCTACCAGTTTTTTCAGTAGGGTTATCTGTCAGTTTTGGAGTATGAGGCGAGATTTCTTGATATGGTTAGGCGTATTGCTAGGACTATGCCTTTAGAGTTTGATAGGGTTCAGAGCTTTGTTGGAGGGTTTGATCTCACCGCTCCATTTGGCGATCGAGCACTTGGTCACAGTAGGGACGACCTTTCTTCAGGTAGTGGATCATGCTTGGGCTATTGAGGGTTTATGCTGTGAGGCTTATGGAGGTACTACTAAGAAATATCATTGCCAGGATAGTTTATGAGGTTCCCAGACCCGAGTTAGAGGATTCTCTTCCAGAGATAGGTTCCATTGCTTCTTATCTACCTATCTAGTTTCGGTTACTCCACAAGTTTCAGAGAGTGGTGGTACAGGGCATGTTGAGCATAGCGGACATGGTACGAGTCATATTCTCTGAGGTTCACTTTCAGGTTGAGTAGGCTGTTGTGGCCATTCAGGTTCAGTGAGATCTATTAGCCCATATATATCCATTGGGATTTTCTTTTAGCGCAGTTTATGTAGGCACTTTGCTAGGGATTGTCCAGCGATTCCACCTTCCAGTCAAAAGGGTGAGCAGGTGTTATCCCCCAAGGTTTCAGGCCCACCAGCTAGAGGTAGAATACATGGTAGTAGGGGTGGTCCCCAGGTAGTTCGAGGTGATTTTCAGGCTAGTGGTTCTGGTAAGGGTTGTCACCGGTGTGGTGAGCTTAGGAACTCTATTAGGAAGTGCCTCACGATTGCGTATCCCGGTCAGCCTGGTTGTTACGATTGTGAAGTGCTTGGTCACTTTTCTAGAGATTATCCCCGATGAGGGATGGTTGAGCCTTCAGCTTCGACTACTCAGTCCAGAGTTAGATCCCCCATCAATTTGATGCCCCTCCTGGTGGGCCAGTAGTAGAGGTTCATGATATCGTTCCTCCAGGTGAGGTTCTTTTTACCTTTGGCTGGTTATAGTCCTGTTCGCATTGCGATTCGATCCCTTCTGTCCTTTATTTGCTTATATGCATACATACTACTTGTTCAGTTGATAGGCTACTTGAATTATAGTATCTATGAGTTGTTTTCTTGGTAGATTATTCCTTAGTAGTGGATAAGGTGAGTTATCCTTGTGAGGTGTTTACCTGGAGTTGTAGCTCGTGGGTAGTTCTTGTTAGTCTCTTTTCTGGTTTTGGTTTGTTTCCTATTTTGTTGTAGCTCTAGCCTTGTGTTAAGTCTTTCTTGTTGAGCGGTCCTAGATGGTTATTTCGTAGGTTGTTATCTAGTGTTGCTAGAAGATCTTGTGTTGGTTTGGTGTTACCGGTGGTTGTGCCAGAGTTTGAGCTCTTATCTTAAGTAGAGAGGTGTCGATTATGCTAGCATAATTGATTGGTTTGGTTTTTTTGGGTGTTTAGAGTCGACCCTCTTTGTTTGGTTGGCTTAGGAGGTTGGCAAGTATGGGGGTTATTCCCATAGTCTCTCTTAGTTTCTTGTCCGGTTGGGTTGTTGTATTATTTCCTAGTTCCAGTTGGAATGATTTTTTATCATAGTTCTTTGGTTGAGCTTTTGATTGTGTCATTGTGGTTGAGTTTGACTATGGAATTATGGATAAGTGTTGCCAGTAAGAGTTGTAGGAGCTAAGGGAACAACTCCAGAGTCTTCTAAGAAAGAGGTTGTGGAATTTAGTGTATCCTTGAAAAGGGGTTTCATTTGGCTTGTGAAGGAAGGTGATGACTCCTTGTGTGTATATATGTGTTCTAGTATCTTACTGAGGTGGCGACCACGAGTTTTATTTGACTTTTATGTTGGGGGCTTGATTCAACCATCTACAGATTGCAGCGGTTTTTCCTTTGATTGGTTCAAGTTTCAGTAGCATCTACGGATTTAGCAAATTTGTGTTCATAGCCTAGTTGGCTTCGGTTCCTAAAGGTTCATTGACAACATATGGGTTCGAAAGAGGCTTGGGTTGGCGATTTTAAAGTTGGGTTTCAGAATCTTAGACTAGCAAACTACTCCGAATGGTTCGTGGTTGGTTCTTTTCAATTGCAGCTTCTTAGGTTGGAAGGCATTGAGTTCGGATGACTTAGTTTCCCCATTTCAGTTGTGGAGTGACAGTTGGCCTTGGACACCTAGTCCTTGGCTAACCTTTGAGTTAGGCTGGGCATTCTAGATTTCGGCGGTGTTCTAGATAGTATGAGGTTCCTTATACCATGGTTAGACAGACTCAATGGTGTGAGTTAGAGATTCAACAGTGGTGTATGCTATATGTGATTAGGTTGTGCGGGTTGAGGCTAGCGAGGCTATTTTAAGTTCTAATGGTACTTTGAGATTGATCGTCTCCTTCATTGCCGAGAGTTTGAAATGCTTGTTTAGTTGGGTCTTTAAAGGTTGTCTTTTATATGAGGTTCCAATGTTGGTTAGACTTGGCTAGTATGGACTAGAAGTTTAGTATGTGGTGTGCTTCAAGATGGTTGGTTTGTGTGTTGATACAGTAGAGCAGTTGATTCGAACCAAAGGGGGGAGTTGAGGGTATATGCAGAAATTCTATATCTAGATGGCGACTTTGAACCCCAAGAACCTCTTCCTTTTGCCTTTGGGGTGTCTTAACTCGATATTCATAGCATGGTGGACTTTCTCCGGAGGTAAAATTAGTAAGGCAAATTCAAATCCGAATGGCGTCTGAGTATTGGGAGTAGTAGCAGTACTTCTTAGAGTTTGGATCTTAGTGATGGTTATGGACTTCGTGGTAGGCTTGCCACACTCCTTGCAGGGTCTTTGTTTTGGTTTGGGTCTGTTGGGTAGGTTTCCCTGGTTCATTCGATTCCAGTTTATTCAGACTTGGCACGGTTCAGCGGGGTTCCCTTTGTTCTATAGTTTGGAAGTTCTCTGTCAACACGAGGTATTCATATATTCCTTTCTTAACTTTGGTTTGTGGACTTCAGTCAGGTTCAGATGGGTTGTTCAATCGGGTTCAGTTGGTAGGTTTGATGTTAGCAGAGGTATTCGTGCATTGGTTGGTGGTAAGTTGGGGTAAAACTACTAGAGTTTTCGAGTATGTGCTTTGGGTTAGTGTTTTAGATGTCAAAGGATAGTAGGCTATAGATAGGCTTGGAAAGAGTTTTTGTGAAAAGCATGACTTCGTTCATAGTGAAGTATAAGTGGGAACTACGGATCTCTGGTGTGTCAATTGATACTTTGAGGATGGTTTGAGTTTTTGACTTGTATGCGACTTCCTTTTTGCGGTGCAAAAGGATTCATTTCAAAATAAAAAAAGGGTTTTGCGGATCAGCGAGTTCATGGGTTGGAGTTTTGGGTTGATAAATATTCTGGTAAAATTGGTTGTGGTTTCAAAGATTCGACTTCTATGTGTTGGTCGCCTAGCTTCTCTGGTTTCGGTGTTATGTCGGTGCCTTCTTGTTGAGATTCTCGAGGTTCAGTTTGGGTTGGCAGACCCTTGGTGCTTTGTAGTTTGAGTTTGGATTCTGGCTTTGATAGTAATGAGTTTTATGCTTGCTTGCCTTTCGTGGTTTCATTCTGTTGGGTGTCGTCCAGTCGTGGAGGCTACCTGGGGTGTCTGAGAGAGTAGTGCGGGCTGTGTATCCGCTGTTCTTTTAATCTCTAGTCTTTCCTTCTTTCCTGACTTTCGAGGACGAAAGTCTTTTTAGTAGTAGATGATGTAATGACCCTTTCGATCATTTACTCGTGTTCTCCTTTCTTGTACCGTTAGAGCTTACTTGTAGTGGCCCCAAGTCATTTATGGCTTGCTGGGACCGGTAGTTTGGTGCCCAGGCCGTTTGTTTGGTCTTTTGGCCGTTCCTTGTTTTAGAGCGTTAAGCTTTGAAAATCGTTGACTTCAGTCAACATTCTTGGTGAACGTGCTCGAAATCAAATTCTGATAGTTCTATTAGCTCCGGAGCGTGGACTTTAGTCTGTTAGTACCTTTGGTTTGAATCTGGGAGCTTTTCAGTTTGGAATTCTCTCTCATTCTGTATTTTCAGGCCAGTTGGGCTTGCTTGGTTGACTTTGGTTAACATTTGGAGAAGAAGGCCTCAGATGGAAATTATGTCAGCGTTGTTAGATCCAGAACATCAAGTTTAGGCTAGAGGGACCATTAGTTCGGGTCCCGAGGCTTCCGGGCTTGATTTCGGCCATTGGGTTCCATTTTGGAAATAGTTGGCTAAAGGTTGATTTTAGGCGTGGGGCCCACTTTTCATTAAATCGACCTCCTATGGGATTTTCATCGATTCCATTGGATCTGAAATGCCGTTTCTAGTCAAATAGCTCAGGAGTAATTTGTTTTCACGAGACCCCGAATGCGTTCCCGGGAACCCAAAGTGTGAAAATCTACCCTTGACAGCTGGTTGTTGTCATAGCCTATTTTGTTCATCGTGAACGCGGGGAGTTGGCCGCGTTCGCATAAGGCAAAATCCAGCTGCCCCAATTTTGTTCTTTGTGTTTGCAGGCCTTGGTAGCGTTCGCGAAGGGCATTTGGCCAGCTACCCATTTTGCTCTTCGCGTAGGCGATGGCTTGGCCGCGTTCGCATAGGACAAGGCAGTCAGCTTAAGTTGGCATTTCCCCTTCTTTCTTCTTCATTTCCAAATACTTTCAACTCCGAACCTGCATAGCCAAACACCCTAAATACTCCATGTTCCTCCATAATTGTTCCCTACTGGTTGGAGGGTGTTGTTGTGGCGATCCTTGCTCGATTGTTGACTTCTAAAGCGGGTAAGTAACCTACTTTAATTCCTTTTTTTCCCATTGATTTCCCCTTTAATTCTTAAATGGGTGGGCTATTTTAGAGTGCCATTTCATGTCTGTTTCTGCTCAAATTTTTAGCATGTGCTCCCGGATTGTAAGGAATACGCGTGTATTTTTCATTTCTGGTTTCGGGTTGTGGGGCCCACAGACCCGATTGTGGCTCGGATTTCGACCCAGTTATTTTTATGGCATTATGGGTATCGTTAATCTCATCTTAATATGTAGATTATTGTATTGATAGTGGTTTCATGATTTAGAGCTTCTCAGAGCAGTTCGAGCCTGGACGACGCCATCCCTGCAGCGATTCATCGGACGAAAGGTAGGTTATGGCTTTCCCTACCTAGACTCTACGTATATAGGCTATAACTGTATTAATTAGTATCCTTGGGTGGGTTGTATTAGGTTGGTACCCCAGACCTTTCCTGTCTTTTCTGGCTGTTTATTTCATACGTTAATTTTAGTATTCGTGTAGTATTGTATATTCCCCTTGTGGTTCGGTGTGGCCTTGTATTGACTCTGGAACATAGATGGTGGGTTATTTGGCAATGTATGTGAGTCCCGGACATAGAGATATCCTTTTAGGCTGGTTATGACTGATGTAGAGCTGTTGAGTCTGTGTAGGGCCGATAGGAAATGTTTATGAGCAATTTTGGGCTACTCTATTATTTGCGAGCATATCATACATGAAAAGGTTTTCCCTGGATGTTTTACTATTGATTTGGCTTCAGGCCTACTATAATTGATTTTCTAGACTTTGCATGGCCCCGAGGGCCCATTTTTGGTACATGACTTTGAAAAGGCTTTTAAATTGAATTTTACGAAACCTGTTGGAGTAGAGGGAATATTATGATAATTTGATTACTGGTCTTAATTCTGATATTAGGCTCGGCTAGGCCATAACACTAGACATTGTTTTCTATGAATTTAGACCCAAAAATGAGTCGGGCACCCTGTTTAGGGATTTTGATACTTGATTATTGTTTTAGACCCGGATACGCTCTAGGCACCCTTGATGAGGGTTATTGAGACTATTACTACTGATTTAGACTCGAATTGAATTCAGGCACGTACTAAGAGATCCTGATTATTGAGATATATTGAGTTTCGTGTTTGTATGTGGTCTACGAGTAGACCTCCATGGACCCTACTATTCTGGACTAAGTGCTACCGGCCAATGTTGACCAGATAGAGGGGATGTACGATATAGGAGAAGTACTCGGGATATATCCTTCCATGGATCTCGCCTTTATTGGACATTTGAGGCACCGAATGGGGTAACATACAACACTGCGATCACACTTGGTTACAGATTCATCATGTCACATCATCATGCATATTTCACTCGGATTCCACCCTTGTTTGCTGTGTGTTCAGTGTATACTTCGGTTGTATGGGTGGCCAGAGGGTTTGTTTTCAATTGATTATGTTCCTTGGTTGTATGGGCTGCCGTTGGGACTGTAGGTAAATTATATTACTCATGCCATTTTATAGACCTAGTTGTGGTCCTTGGTTCTTGTGGATTGGTATGTTTTTAGCCTGTTAAGGCTCCGAGTTTGGACTTGAGTATTGAGGGGCTAGTAAGTCCTATATCTTTGAGGATCCATTGTGTGTCCTCTTGAGCGGTTGTGGTTCTTCGGATGTTGTTCCTTATCTTGATTCTGAGTAGAACTCTTGGTCCTTGTGGTTTAGTTACTCTATTCTAGGTTGTAAATTATGAGAATGATCCCGGTTTATGCTTATCTTGAGAGTTTGTAGCTTTAAGTATGTTTCCGTTATTTTATGGCTTCTAGTTGATTATGTTGGATTTCTTTCTTTCTTTCCCTTTTTACTTGAGGTTACCAGTATACCGCCATGTTCCTACCTCTCTCTCTCTTTATTTATACTCTTGTTGCAAGGATTCCAAGTGCGTTCTTCTTTCATACACCTGTGTTTCTGTGTTATATATATCTTCTATGCTAGCATTGTATACTTATATCTCTTGGTGGTCTATTCTCCGTGCTAGTTCCTTGTGCTTTCTTTATTGCTTCGGTGACTGCTTTCTTGCTATCTGCTATTTACTTTTATTATATCTTATATGCACTTAGTCAGCCGATGATGCCTACAGGGTACCCGTTGGTTAGCAATTGGTGCTCATACTACACTTCTGCATCTTTCTGGTGCAAATATTAGTTGAGCTTTCGCTGTTGATCATGTTAGAGACTCGTGCAGCTTTTGGATCTTCGAAACTAGGGTGCGCGCCTGGTGGTCGGGGCTTGATCACATCTCATCTTCTGTACTGTTACTCTTTGTATATTCAGAGACAGTTGTACTTATCATATTGTTACTTCTAGCACTTGTATTCTATTAGAAGCTTTTGTACTGTCGATACCAAGTCTTAGGATTGGTGTAGTTTCATTATGTATATATTCAGGTTATTGCTTCCACTTTGTCTTATCTTATATTCTGCTTCCTCTTATTTCTGCTTATTATGCGTATTGGTTAGGTAGTAGCCCATTACTAACCGTTCTGGGCTACGGGAATTGGTTTGCCTACTGGGTGGTTGTAGGTGCCATCATGACCTGAGAAATTGAGTCATGACATAGGACCAGTAGTTTAGTGCTTGGGCCGTTTGTTTGATCTTTTAGGCCGTTCCTTGTTTTAGAGCTTTAAACTTTGGAAATTGTTGACTTTGGCCAACATTCTTGGTAATCATGCTCGGAATTAAATTTTGACAGTTCCGTTAGCTTCGGAGAGTGGACTTTGGTCTAGTTGGACCCATTGGTCAAGATCCGGGAGCTGTTCAGCTTGAAATTCTCTCTTGTTCTGTGTTTCCAGGCGACTTCGTCTTGTTTGATTGACTTTGGTCAATATTTGGAGAACACAGCCTCGGATGAAAATTCTGTTACCACTGTTAGCTCCGGAATATTGAGTTTACGCTAGAGGTATCATTAGTTCGGTTCCCGAGGCTTTTGAACTTGATTTCGGCCTTTGGGTTCCATTTTAGGATTATTGGCCTAAAGGTTGATTTTGGGCGCGGAGCTCACTTTTTGTTAAATTGACCTCCAACGGGATTTTTGTCAATTTTGTTGGATCTAGAGCAGCATTTATAGTTGAATAGCTCAGGTCGTTTGTATTTGTGGGACCCCAAATGCATTCCTGAGGGTCCGTCAGAGTTAAAATTCTAGTTGGCATGGCTGATGGCAGCTGGTTGTTGTCATTGCACCAGCAAGCCTATGCCTATGCGTGGGCATGGTCGCTTACGTGATGCAACATGCCAGTCGCCCTATTTCTTTGCTTCCGCCTAGGTGACGCCCTGGCAGCGTGCGACTAGGCAAGCGCCTGGCCTATGCGTATGCATGAGCCGCCCGCGTACGTGAGCCCGCGTAGGCGTGGCATCGGTTGGTAGCATCTTTAAAACCCCTCTTCTCCATTTCATTTCCAACTTCTCTTATATGATATTTCCACCATTTTTGCTCCAAATTCCTCCATTTCTTCATCAGCTCACTCCCATAACTTGGAGGAATATATGTTGCTGATCCGTAGGCGTTTTTGACTTCTAGAATTGGTAAGTTCCCATGTTAATTTCCCTTATAACCCCATAATCTTACCTCTTTGATTCTTGTAGTTTATGGACTATTTTAGACTTCATTCATGGTCTGTTTCTGCTCAAATTTTGAGCATGTTCTCCCGGGAATGTGGAGAACACCGTGGTATTTTTTTATTTCCAATTTTGGGTTGCGGAGCCCACGAGCCCTCTTGTGACCCGAATTTCTACCCGGTTATGTATACAGCATTATGGGTCTTATTGGTTTCATTTTGACGCATAGATTATTGTGTTGATAGTGCTTTCATGATTTGGAGCTTCTCAAAGTAGTTCGAGCTTGGACGATGTTGTTCCCGCAGCTAGTCGTCGGATGATAGGTAGGTTATGGTCTTCCCTACCTACTGTGTATATAGGCTATAATTGCATTAATTAGTATCCTTGGGTGGATTGTTATAGGTTTGCACCCCAGACCTTGTCCATCTCTTCTGTTCGATTTATTCATGTGTTAGTTGTAGTATTCAGTGTACTATTGCTATATTACCCTTGTGGCCCTATGTGTCCTTTGTATATGCCTCTGGACCATAGTCGGTGGGTTTTTTGGGAATGTCCACGAGTCCCGAACATCATGATATTACTTTAGGCTGGTTATCTGTGATGTAGAGCTAATTGTACCTGTACAGGGCCGATAGGAATATTTGTGAGTCGTTGGGCTGATTTATATTGTTTGCGAGCATATCATTCATGCAAAGGATTTTCTGCATGGTTTACTACTGATTTGGCTTTGGGCCTACTATAATGGTTTTCTAAACTTGCATGGCCCTAAGGGCCCATTTTTGGTAAAATAATTATGAAAGAGTTTTGGTACTGACTTTTATGAAACCTCTTGGAGTAAAGAGGATATTTATGATGATTTTACCACTTGTTTTCATACTGACACTAGGATCGGCCGTGCCGTAGTGCTAGACATGATTTCTATGAATTTAGACCCGGATACGTGTTGGGCACCCTGTTTAGGGATTTGAGACTTGATTACTTATTTAGACCCAGAAACACTCTCGGCACCCTTTAAAAGGGTTATTGAGATTTGACTACTGTTTTAGACCTAGTTTGATTCCGGGCACATATTATGAGATTTCGATTGTTGATCTAGATCCGGATACACTCCAGTGGTTGTACTTGAGATTTTGCGGTTTTTAGTATGTTGTCTATGAGTACACCTCCATGGACCCTGTCGTTCCTGGGCCAATGGCTACGGGATGACGAGTGTGCCAGGAGAATGGGTATACCATGGAGTTGAGGTATACATGCGCGTGCTTCCATGGATCCTGCCTCTATTGGGCCTTCTAGGTACCGGAGGGGGTAACATACGACACTACTATCACACCTGGATTCATCATATCACATCATCATACATATTGTATTCCAAATCCTCCCTTGTTTGTTGTGTACTCAGTGTACGCTCCGGTTGTATGGGCGGCCGAAGGGTTTTTTTTCACTTGATTGTATTCCTCGATTGTATGGGTGGCCGTTGGGACTATAGGTTGATATTATTGCTTATCTCATATTATAGAGATTGTTATGGCCTTCGGTACTTGGTGATTTAGTGGGTTCTAGCCTGTTGAGGCTCCGATTGTTGGATATTTTGATCGTTGATGGATTAGTGGGTCCCTTATTGATTGAGGGACTGTTTATGTGGCCTTCTGAGTGGTTTTGGAGATTCTATTCTCTATCGTGGTTATTGATTAGTGGTTCGTGTTTCTTGGTGGCTTAGTTATTCCATCCTAGGGTTGTACTTGAGAGATTGTTATATGCCTATGCTTATCTTGAAAGTTGGTGTTTTAAGCATGATTTTGTTAGTGTATGACTTCTAGTTTGATTATTTTGGTTTGCTTTCCTTCTTTCCCTTCTTACTTGAGGTTATCGGTATACCTCCATGTTTCTAAAATCTCTCCTTATATATACTATTGTTGCAAGGATTTCAAGTGCGTTCTTCTTTCTTTCACCTGTGTTTCTATGTTATGTATATCTTCGGTGCTAGCATTGTATGCTTATAACTCTTGGTTGACTATTCTCCGCGCTAGTTTCCATGTGCTTTCTCTATTGCTTCGGTGATTGCTTTCATGATATCTACTATATTACTATTTTTATATCTTATATGCGCTCAGTTGGCCAATGATGCCTACTGGGTACCCGTCGCTTTACAATTGGTGCTCATACTACATTTCTGCATCTTTCTGGTGCAGATATTAGTGTGAGCTTTTTTCATTGATCGCGTGGAGACTCGTGCAATTTTTGGACATTTGAGACTAGGGTGAGCGTCTGACGGTCGGGGCTTGACCACATCTCATCTTTGGCACTGTTACTCTTTGTACTTTCAAAGTCAGTTGTATATTCTATTTTGTTACTTCTAGCACTTGTACTCTATTAGAAGCTTCTGTACTATTGATACCAAGTCTTGGGGTTGGTGTAGTTTCTTTTTGTATATTCGGGTTATTGCTTCCGCATTGTTCTATGTTTATATTCTGTTTTCGCTTATTTTCTACTTATTGTGCGTATTAGTTGGGTAGTAGCCCATTACTATCCGTTCTGGGCTACGAAAATTGGTTCGCCTACTTGGGGGTTGTAGGTGCCATCAGGACCTAAGAAATCGGGTCGTGACAATAAATTTAGTTCACATATATATTTAGTTATACCGTGTATATATACATATTCCATGTGGATATAGTTATACATCATTATTAATACTATACAAAAAATATGCACCCTTTTATTAAACTAAAAAAATTGTTACATAGATATTGCATTGTGCAAGAAGTTTTCATATTTTCGAGTGTGAAAAAAATTATATATTGTTTGTTCAAAATATCCGTGAAAGAGGGAGTTATTTTTTTTTGTTTTATAGAAATTATCTTCTATTTTTGCTTTTTTAAAGGGATTGCATTAAGTTTAGAATCTGTCAGTAAAGTACATATTTTATATGTCATAATTGATAATCAATTAATGGCCATGTATATGTAATTATTTTTTAAAAACTGCCTATTTATGTTTTTTTTCCTTGAATCTGAGCCACAATTAATTGGACCGAGTTGAGAGTTGATTGGGCTGTCAGAATTTGGTTCAAATTGGCCCAAGTCTGTCAGAATTTGGTTCAAATTGGCCCAAGTCAAACAAAATTGAGTCTTTTGGCCATTTTATATATGAAAAATACTCTAAAGAAAAAAAAACGTAAATAGAAAAAGAAAAACTAAAACCAAAATTAAAATAAAAGATAAACTAAAATGCACAAATAAGAGGGGAAAATGTATTTTTTTAGGAGTAATTAAAGACGCTAAAAATTAGGTGTTCACATCTGTCCCACGTTCTAGCATCTTATCGTGAGAAAATCTTTTCACAATCTTTTTTTCAGTTATCACTTGAGAAAATAACTCCTCCATTAGATAAGACAAGGAAATAATGCAATATATTTGTTGGTCATTTTCTTCGTGATACAGTTGATATGTTGCTGAGATGACAAAGAAGGACATGAATACTTATTCACCTTTTCGATCAAGCAGTAACCCCGAGGAGAAACTTCCTCCTCTAGATGTTCCAAACAATAAGCGGTGGTAGTGTGACAATTGCATCTGTAAGATTGTAGCTGATGAAAGTGCAGGAGACGAAGCGTCTGTGAACATTGGCTCTACTAATGTTATAGTGCATTTAGTGACTACTCTCTTCCTTTTTATGTGTACCAAATATGAGTCACGTGACTAGAAAGAGTATTAGGAATACAAGGAATCTCAATGAGAGTGCGAGAAAAGTCAGTTTAGATAAAAGATTAGCATCACTATGTAAGAAAGCAGAAGAATTGTCTATTTTATGTGAAGTAGAAGTTGGTGTAATTGTTTTTACTCCTGGAGAAACCAATGCTATTGCTTGGTCATGTTTAACCTTGGCTAAAGATAGAGTAAAGGACTATTTATCTTGCTCTGACGGCCAACGGCAAGACAAGTTAGTTAAACATGAAACCTACCTTCAAGGAAAAGTGAAAACTCGGAAAATATATTAGGAAAAAAGAGAAAATGACTAAGGAGAAGGAAATGGAGAACCTCTTGAACCAACTTGTTGAGGG
Organism: Jaltomata sinuosa; assembly: GCA_003996215.1. NCBI lineage: Eukaryota > Viridiplantae > Streptophyta > Magnoliopsida > Solanales > Solanaceae > Jaltomata > Jaltomata sinuosa. The sequence goes on along the minus strand of QJPP01007492.1, from coordinate 21,793 downwards.
AAAAACTTCTATGAACCTTATGCATCTTATTGTGATATTGACTGTGTATAAGAATGGAATTGAGATGACTTTTATAAGTTATGTTTAACAACCATGGGATTAACACAACACTTACTACCATCCCCACTTTGATTATATATGTTTATGTTCAAGCTGCTTGACTAGAACTTTGTTGAGTCGTGTATTGCATCTCTAGTATACGAAGGAATACCAGATGAAGTACCATTTGTTTCAGAATCAAACTTTATTTTATTGTGAATCTTTGAACCAAATGTGCTACAATTTCTTCTGATGTGCACAATTTTGGGCACGCAGATCCCATCTGGCTAAAAATTCTACGCTGAAACGTGGCACTGATCTCTCCTTGATGAAGCAAATTTCATCAAAGAAACTCAAGAATGTGTGGAAATATGTGTATAGAAGAAGCAAATCAAAACACGAATCCAGTTGAAGGTAAATCTTGTGCTAATATGAAAATTCAAGACAAAAAGAGTCCTTAAATAGATTAAAAAATACTACAAATAACAGACACAACTATTGCTCCTAATTATTGATCTAAACGAACTCCTCTATCTTGTAGCCTAAAGACTAGGAAACAACTTATTTGACTCCTAAACAATAGCAACAAACAAACCACTGCCCCACAAATTAGCTAGTTGTCAACCGACATTGAATAAGTAAAATTCAGTACGTTTATGTAAAAGAATAAAACCATTTCAATAATTTTGAGATCCATAAATTGGTATACGTAGTTAGCAATGTTTAAGTCATATTAAACTAAATAAGACCTCGACTCATTCTATCATTTGATTTTCAAATTGAACCTTGAAATATAAATGTTAATGGAGTAATGTTCTCAACAAAACTGCTAACATTTGTTAAAAAAAATGATTGGGTAACATCAAAGAAGCTTGGGAACTCATAAGGCTCGTTGTTGCTAAAACGTCCTTCTCCCTCACATTTTCTTTTGATTTAAGCAAGGAAACCTTCTCCGAAATTTGAATCATCAGAGTTAAATTTTATCAAATGGCACTATTTATATATGTTACCAAAGGAGGACGGATATAAGACCAACTTTTCCCTGAATATAATTGGCATTAAATTCATGTCTTGTAGGGGTGAAATAATTCCAAATTTCTCCTCTGTGAAGTCAAAGTAATTGATAAAACTTGTTCCCCAGTAAAGTAGCCCATAGAGGAAAACACAATTCATATCCAAATAACTGGGAGAAGACAATATTTCTCTCACATAGTTGGTTCCTAGAGTTTGAATGTTGAGCTTTTGTCGATCTTGTCTTATAGAAGGATGAAGCAATTTGTATTTTTCCGTGACCGAATCAAATGCCAGAAATACAAGTCACGAGAGTCCCCTATCAAGTATTTACTCAAATAGAATGGAAAAGGTTTGGCCTTTACAGTGGTGAGATTGTATAAGTGAACTTGATACATATAACAAAAACAAAAACAAACAATTCTATCTGAATAACAAAAAGACACGAGTTTTAAAGAAAATTGTGGGGAAAAATGTGTTGTAAAGATGATTGGCGCTTAAAATGCAGAACAAGCAGTTGAAACAAGGTGTGGGTGGCTAAGGGACGGTCATGAAAATGAGCAATGTGGGACTTGAAAACCATGAGATTGTGTCGTATCAAAGCATTTCAAGCTTTACAAACACACCTGAATCGCATGAAAGACTTGGCTGGGATCCATGTTAGAATCTCGAATACCATCTCATCTCCGAGTTGACCCCTAAATAGATGTTTCTTATTTATCCATCCACAACACCTTTTTCAAATGCTTTTTGTTGACTTTTTTTCGTGATAGAAATTGCAAAGTCATTCAACGCCTTTTTCGAACTCGTTCAATTTCCTGTCGCTGCCAAGCTCGAGCTTCTATCAGTGATTTATTTTATTTCTACTAGGATTGCTAGTTGTTCAACTATAGTAGAGTACTTATAATAGTAGGAATCTATTGATTGAATTTAACTTATACAAAATGTTTTCATCAGTAATTTACGGTGGCATTTTGAGTTCAACTAAAACATGTATTCTTTGATAAGAAAAATGAGAAAATAAGTAAAATGGTGCCTTAAGTTTTTGGGTAGGTTTAAAGTAATATTTTAAGTACATTCACGAGCAGTTTTGGTGTATTACATTTGTCAAAAGTGAGCACTTTTGGTCTGCGTCAGATATTTAACAAACTTTGATTATCCTCTACTATACGAAAATTGATATATGATTTTTGTAAGCTTTACTGCAGAATCCTCGTCGTTTAATTTTCTGAATAATTGAATTGATTGTTTATTTCCAAGAAAGGTACTTGATACTATTTTATTTTTGTTTTCTCGGCCAACTCTTCGGGGCTTCAAACTATGTACTTTCAATCAATGTTATAAATGTGTACATGTATCCCAGTGTCGCCTACAACCTTGTGTGGTTAAACACTCAAATTGATCCTAATAATCCCAATTATGCTCCTTCAACAGAGATAACAGGCTAATATTAACATCTTCTTGAAATTAAATTAAACTGCCGAAAACCTACAACTTAACTATAATCTTTTAGGATTTAATCATCAAGATGCAAGAAGCAAAAATCCACAAACTTTCGCTTAGAAAAAAATAAGTTGTAGCCCCTAAGGGTTGGCTCAATTGACAAAGGTTGAGGGATTTGTGTTTTAGGTCACAGGTTCAAGCTCGTACCAAATGAACTAAGTTCAGTACTTCATTGGAAAAAGGTAAAGGGGCAGACCCTATCATCTCGAGTTTTGACCCTATCATCCCATTGTTTACACTTAAAATGGTACAGTTGAATTTATACATGATTTAAAGATACATGAACTAAGTTGACTAGATATTGAGCTAACTTGGCAGAAATAAATAGTAAATAAATAATTGAACAATGTGAGCTAAGATGAAAAAGTAAAGTTAGCATGAGTTCTGATCCGATTGATTGGCAATGTCATCAGAGAAGATGATTTTGAACACTAAGAATGTAAAATATAATATCGTTGAGAGCTTATAATATAATGCCGGTGAATGGATAAAATTTATATGCTTTTAAAAAAAGAGGTAAGGTGCTATTTATAATTACATATCAAGGGATACGACTCACAAATTATGCCCTCTTAAAGCCTATTAGTTGTCCATTATCATCATTGAGTAACAACTGATAATATCTTGACATGTTGTGCAACGACTGGAATCTCCAAGCAAATATAATCTGGTCTCTGTCTCAAACCCGGTGTCACCTCTCCAGAGGTGGATGAGCTCTTGCAATAATACCAGTCACCTACGATGGTAACATACCAACGTACCTTCCATGCATGAAGCCATTTCCCACCGTCCTCTCTAATGCAACTTCCGTTGATTCATGTCTTAACTGTAGCTTTTTCCACATGTCAACTTCTGACTCATCCATTTATTGAGTTTGGATTTTACCCTATAACCAATTCCTCTCAAACTTATAAGGTATGTTTTCACTCAAAAAGAATCTTCGTAGAAAATTGGCAATAAAATGCAAACTCAAGAGAGAAGAATGGATCATGAGCTAGGATTATTCATGATGGCAGTAGCAGGTTAAAAGGTAAACCGCAATCTGTCACTGCCACTGAAAAGGAAAAAGAGAGAAAGTGTAAACCAAGATGATTTTATTGAGATATGCAAGAAAGTGCATACCAAGTGGAAACTTCTGAAATTTAAAAAAATTAGTTTGTTAAATACCAGAGGGCAGGTCCACAAGGAAATCTAAGAATGAAAATCACAAATTACTTAGAATCCGTATCAGATCAAAATAACAAATTACAAGCTATAAATAATCCTCTCTTGTACATGGAACGAATGCCGCCTTCCAATAATACAAAGCATTTCTTTCCTTCCTGTTTATTAATCAAATTCATTCCAGTTTCAAAACTCGAGATGATAGGGACTTAGTTCCCTTGGCACGAGTTTGAACCCGTGACCTAAAACACAAGTCCCTTAACCTTTGTTAATTGAGCTAACCCTTAGGGAATACAACTTCTTTTGTTTTAAGCAAAAGTTTGTGAATTTTTGGCTTCTTGGATCTTAATGATTATATACTAAAAAATTATCGTTAAGGTATAGGTTTTTGGTAAAAACTTATCTGCACTAAATGTTTATACGAAATCAATAAATAAAAGGTATGTGTTACAGTTGTACAATAGACTAGATAAACTTAAAATGTTTCTCAGTAGTCACATATTTTCATATATGATATAATCCTTTCTTTCCTTTGTCAACCATCACTAATATGATAACATTCATCTGAAAAGTTAGAAAAATAAGAAAATTTGTTTGATACATCATAAAGTAGATCATTTAGAAGAAATGAATGATTCAAAAGTTTAATAATTTTCATAATTAATATTTTTTCTGTTCCAATTTATGTGAAGGTTTTCGAAATACAAGGATTAAAATATTTAATTTTGAATATGAATTATGTATTAGTTCTTTGAATATTTTAAAATAAAATTTATATATTTTAAAATCACACAAAGAATATTCACATATTCTTTCAATCCCCCAAATTACATCCAAGTATTTTGGATCGTCCGAATCGTAAAATTCAGTCGTGGACTACTCGTAGGAGGTGTACAGAAATCCATGCTTTAACACCCGGTAGATCTCTCTGTACACTTCTTCGATTTTTGGAGCGTGGCATGTCGCTTCGATCGTATTTAGGGTGGTTGAGGTAAGTATGCTTCTTGAAGCGATTCGTTGAAACTTGAAGTTTAAAGGGAACTCATTTAAACTCAGTATGTTTGAGTGATTTGATGGAACTAAAGGAGGTGACGTTTGTTGTTTTTTGACTCTGTATATCTGCAACATGACCAAAAAGATGAAAGAAATTAGGACAATTTGACCATTAGTCGAACTATTAATGCCACAACTACAATATTTCATCTACTCTTTTCTATGATTACTAGTTCTGGACATGTGCGTTATATGTATATCCCATATAATAGATCTAGTTACAATGTACTGGTAGAAATATATGAACAAGAATTTAAAACTAGTTTCAATTGATACTAACTTTGTAAAATTGAAGATAAAAGACGAAGTATTCAAAAAATTCCTTAAAAGTTCTGTGAAGAAAGAGATATAATTGTTATTAAATTTATCTAATCTGAAATTTTATGAACAGGGAAAATCACTTTCTTAGTCTTGAGTTTTTTTCTTTATTTATTTTTAAAAAATTCTCCGTATGATGGCGAGACCTTTTCATATCACCAAAAAGTGTTAAAAAGCAGATGAGGACAATATGTCCTATCCTCCATAACAAAACCAAAGCATGAAATAAATCATATCTAGAGAACTAATGTATACTTGTATAAAATACACATAGAGGGGCTACTGGCTAGTGTGTCAAGGAAAAATATGTCGCACCTACTCAACTGGCTGTCTAACCCTAAGAATTTACACAACAAAGTTTCTTCTCTGTTTGTGCCTTAGAGTCTCCATTTGAATGTAAGCCAGTTTATACGGTTCAATAGTATATGAGGGAAGATCAGGATAAGAGACATTTAACAACTCATCGTTATTTAAATTCTATTTAGATGAAGCATCGATAACATGATTAGCTTCTCAGAAATAATGTTGAACCTCGTGAGTAATATTTCTAGCAATGTCTTGAATTTTAATCTTGATTTGTATGCCTATATCATAAATAAATCGTATCAATGGGTCAAAAATACTTACTTCTTGGTTGTGAATATAGAACTGATGAAAACCTTTTACTCCAAGTTTGATGCACCATGTCAATACGTTGTTAGATATTTTACTGTGCAACTTTTATAGAATGTTGTAAAGAATATGAAAAGGTCATGCAAAAAGTTTATTACTATCATGGAAGATGAAAAAAAAACTTGACATAAAGATTAAAATACATGTAATATTTAAGCAATTGAAACCTGCAATAATAGTGGGAATATGAAATAATTTTTCGCATTCAAATGATTCAATGTGCTAATTAAATAATAGTAGTAATTATTTAATGGAAGGTTTGACTAAGAAATTGAAACCTACAATAATTGTGAGAATATGAAATAATTTTGTACATTCAAGTGGTTGATTGTACTACTTAGATAATATTATAATTATTTAATGAAAAGTTTTTTTTTCTTTTTCAAGGTCAAAATAGTCGCTCAACTTTTCAGGGATATTTTCATAATTCAACTTCTCACTAAGATTGTTTCCACTTTTAATATAATATGACTAGTTTCTAGAACATGTGTTGCACGTTTGTCCCTTATTATATTTTAAAAATTGAGTTACAAAATAGGAAATGCTGAAATTAACAATATTAATTTTAATATTTACATTTTGTTTATTAAATAAATTTATATAAGCGGGATAGTGCATTTGCCATCAATCAAACAAGAAATATGTGAAGCTAATTAAGATAATATAGTCTCTAATGATCTAAATTTTACAATCCAATTGACAACATAATAGTTAATTATATAACAACACACGAATCATGTACTTGACCTTGACGATAATGTTTGAACTCCAAATTGGATTGAAAATACAAAGCATGGAGACGATATGCAGAACCAACATGAAGATATGTTCAAGAATAAATTAAACACTAACTAATTGCAGAATAAGAAAAATTTACACTCCACTCATATGTTATTGTCTCATAGTTACTGTTCTTCATAAATTATTTAAATGTAAAACATACCTATTAGTGTTAATTAAATAAAAATATCGAGAACATATCATTCTTCAACTCATCCTAAAAAGTATAATACAATATTTAATTGAAAAAGGTGTTGAGTTATAAAATTATACCCAAATACTATGAGAAAACTTCACGAAAAGTGCTCTAGACAGTCTGGACCAAACACTTGAGAGTTTATGCTCCCTTGATCGAGGATTAACTGACATCTCCGCTAGTCCCATTGATCGCACTTGGAATTCTAAAAATGAGGTTATTCAAATTATACCAGTAAAAAGATGATGTTAACTTGAAAATCTGAAACACAAATCTATATAATATAAAGCTGAAACATAGATCTGCTGACGTGGCGCTCTCTATGATCAACATTTTTATTTATCTATTTTCTCAATTTTTTTGCATTTTCTAACTATTTTATGTTTAAAAAGTCTCCAGAAAATTAATTACTACTACAATTTTTCTTTCCTCATTATTATTGTTATTTCTTTCTTTTTCAAGAATCCTTTTGTCACGACCCAATTTCTCAGGTCATGATAGCACCTACAACCCCTCAGTAGGCGAACCAATCCCCATAGCCCAGAATGATTAGTAATGGGCTACTACCTAACTAATACGCACCATAAGCATAAATAAGCGGAAGCAGAATGTAAAGATAGACAAAGCGAAAGCAATAACCTGAATATATTTACATAATGAAAACTACACCAACCCCAAGACTTGATATCGACAGTACAAGAGCTTCTAATAGAATACAAGCTAGAAATAACAAAATGATAAGTACAACTGTCTCTAAATATACAAAGAGTAACAATACAAAAGATGAGATATGGTCAAACCCCGACCGCCAGGCGCTCAGTCTAGTCTCGAAGATTCAAAAACTGCACGAGTCTCCAACATGATCAACGACGAAAGCTCAACTAATATCTGCACCAAAAAAATGCAGAAGTGTAGTATGAACACTAATTGCAAAGCAACGGGTACCGAGTAGGCATCATCGGCCGACTGAGCGCATATAAGATATAAACACATTAAGTAGCATAGAACAAGAAAACAGTCACGGAAGCAATAGATAAAGCACAAGGAACTAGCAGGAGAATAGACAACCAAGAGTTATAAGCAAACAATGCTAGCACAAAAGATATACATAACACAGAAACATAGGTGTAAGAAAGAAGAACGCACCTGAAATCCTTGCAGCAATAGTATATAAGAAGGAGAGAGTTTAGAAACATGGTGGTATACCGGTAACCTCAAGTAAAAGGAAAAGAAGGAAAGCAGTACAACATAATCAATCTAGAAGGCATACACTAACAGAAACATGCTTTAAACACCAACTATCAAGATAAGTATAAACCGGGATTAATCCCACAATTACAAACCTAGAATGGAATAACTAAACCACCATAATTGATAGCTACTACGCATAATCAAGATAGAGAAAAGGAACCGAAACCAACAATCCGCTCAGAAGGCCATGCAATAGTGCCTCAATAATATAGGACTCACTAGCCCCTCAATACTCAAAGTCCAATCTATTGGAGCCCCAAAAAGCTAACACTTACCAATCCACCAAGAACCAAGGACTATACCAATCTATATAAAACAACGGAAATAATATAATCTACGTACACTCCCAATGGACGCCCATACAACTGAGGAATGCAATAAAGTGAAAACAAACCCCCCGACCGCCCATACAACCGGAGCGTACAGTGAACACACAGCAAACAAGGGTGGAATCTGAGTGAAATATGCATGATGATGATGAATTTGGTGTAATAATGCCCGTATGTTACCCCCTCCGGTACCTGTAAGGCCCAATAGAGGAAGGACACATGGAAGGACCTTTCCCGTGTACCTCTATTGCACAGTACACCCCTCTTCCTGGCACGCTGCATCGGCCCATAGCCTGTGGCCCAGGAATGACAGGGTCCATGGAGGTCTACTCTTAGACCACATACTAAAAACCGCGATCCTCAAGTGTAACTCAAAAATCATAACCTCGCAGTACATGCCCAGCTTCGACCCGGGTCTAAATCAGTAGTAATAATCTCAAAAATCCGTCAAAGGGTGCCCGATATGTATTCGGGTCTAAATCAGTAATCAAGTCTCAAAATCCCTAAATAGGGTGCCCAGCACATATCCGGATCTAAATCCGTAGAAAATAATGTCTAGCGCTATGCCCCAGTCGAGCCTAGTGTCAGAATGAAAAACAGTGATAAAATCATCATAATATCCTCTCTACTCTGAGAGGTTTCATAAAAGCCAGTTTCAAATCCATTTCATAATTCTTTTATCGAAAATGGTCCCTCAGGGCCATGCAAGTTTAGAAAACCATTTATAGTAAGCCCAAAGCCAAATATGTAGTAAAACATGCAGAAAAAAACCTTTGCATGAATGATATGATCGCAAACAATAGGTTAGCCCAACGGCTCACAAACATTCCTACCTGCCCTGCACAGGCTCACAGCTCTACAACAGACATAACTAGCCTAGAATAATATCTCTATGTCTGGGACTCACAGACATTTCCAAATAACCCACCATCTATGTTCCAGAGACAATATAAGGCCACACATGACCACAAGGGTAATATACAATACTACACGAATACTACAATCAACGTATGAAATAAATGGACCGAAGAGGCGGACAAGGTCTGGGGTACCAACCTATAACAACCCACCCAAGGATACTAACTAATGCAGTTATAGCCTATACACGCAGAGTCTAGGTAGGGAAGACCATAACCTACCTGTCGTCCGACGACTAGCTGCGGGGACGACATCGTCCAAGCTCTAACTGCTCCGGGATGTTCCAAATTGCAAAACCACTATCAACAAAACAATCTAGGATTTAATACAAGACTAATGATACCCATAATGCTATAAACACAGCTGGGTCAAAATTCAGGCTATCGGTAGGCTCGTGGGCCCTGCAAGCCAAAATTGGAAACGAAGAAGCGCACAACGATCACCACACTCCTAAGTGTGCATGCTCAGATTAGAGAAGGAACTTAATTAAAGGAAATGACTCAAACTAGACAGCCATTAACAAGAGCAATTGAAGAATCAAATGAGCGAGGTCTTTTAGCCTAAACTCGAAGTTTCAGAGCTAACAGTGCTGACAAAATTTCCATCTGAGGCCTTTTTATCTGAATGTTGACCAAAGTCAACCATACAAGCCCAATTAGCCTGAAAACATAGAACAAGATAGATTTCCATGCTGAATAGCTCGTGGATCCCGACCAAAGGTCTTACTAGACCAAAGTCTATGCTCCGTAGCTTATGGAACTGTCAAAATTTGATTTCGAGCACGTTCACCAAGAATGTTGACTGAAGTAAACCTTTTCAAAAGCCTAAAGCTCTAAAACAAGGAACGGCCAAAAAGACCAAACAAATGGCCCGAGCACCGAACTACAGGTCCCAGCAAGCCATAAATGACTTGGGGCCACTACAGGCAAGCACTAACAGTACAAGGAAGGCGAAAATGCATAAATGACTGAAAGGGTCATTACATCATCCACTACTAAAAAGACTCTCATCCACAAAAGTCAGGAACAAAGGAAATTCTAGAGACTTAAGAACAGTAGATACAAAGCCCGCACTAGTTTCTCGGAAAACCAGGGTAGCCTCCTCGATCGGATGACACTCAAAAGAGTGAAACCACGAAAGGCAACCAAGCCTAAACTTCATACTACCCAAGCTAGATTCCAACCTTAACTTCAAAACTCCAAAGATATGCCAAGCCAAACTGGACCTCAAAAATCTCAACCGGTAAGCACCGATACAAGACCGAAACTAGAGAAGCAAGGCAACCGACACACAGAACTCAAATCTTCAAAACCACAACCAAGTTTTTCAGAAAAGCCAACAACCAAAACTCTAACTCATGAACCCGCTGATCCATAAAACCATTTTATTTTGAACTGAACCCTCTTGCACCACAAATAGGAAGTTGCATACAAGTCAAACACTCTAACCACCCTCGAAGCATCAACTGACACACCGGAGATCCATAGTTTCCGCTTATACTCTACCACGAACGAATTCACCTTTTTTTCTCAAACTCTTTCCCAGCCAAGCTATAGTCTACTAGCCTTTGCCATCCAAGATAACAACTCGAAGCATATCCTCAGAAAGTGGGGTTACCTGACCCGACTGACCGTCCACCCACGAACGAACACTTTTGCTAACATCAACCTCGCTAACTGAACCTAACTGAACAACCCATCTAAACTCGCCTGAAGTTTGCACACCAAGGTTAGGAAAGGCATGTATGAACACCCTGTGTTGACGGAGAACTTCCAAACTATAGAATAAATCTAACCTCATTGAACTGTACCAGGTCTAAATCGACTGAAAATGAATGCACCAGGGCACCCTACCCAACATACCTAAACCAAAACCAAGATCATACAAGAAGTGTGGTAATCCTACAACGACGTCCGTAGTCATCACTAAGCTCCAAACTTTAGGAAGTACTGTTGCTAATCTGAATACTCAACCACCTTTCAAAATTGAAATCGCCTTTTAACTCTCACCTCAGGAAGAAGTCCACCATACCACGAATACCAAGTCAAAACACCCCGAAGACAATGAAAGGGTGTCTAAGCTCCAAGGTCGCCATCAATCAATAGAAATGTTGCATAACCCATCAACTCACCCCTTTGGCTAGAATCAAACCCTCTACTTCATCAGCACACATACCACTAATTCTGAAGCATACAATATACCTAACTCCTAGCCCATACTGGCTAAGTCTAACTCACGCGGGAACCCCACATAAAAGACAACCCTTGAGGAATCAACTAAGAAAGCTTTCAAATCCTCGGAATACAAGCGCGACCACCAACCTCAAAGTATCACTAGGACCCATATTAGCCTCACTAGTCTCAACCCGCACTATCTGATCACACATAATACACTACCGCTAATTCTCAAACTTACGCCACTGAGTCTGTCCAACCAAGGTAGAAGGAACCTCAAACTATCACAAACACCACTAAAATCTGGGATGTCTAGTCTAACTCAAAGGTTAGCCAAAGACTGGGTGTCCAAGGCCAATAACTATTCCAAACCCGAAATAAAGAAGCTAGGTTGCCCGCACCCACTACCTACCCGTATAAGGATGCTGCAACTAAAGAGAAACTTTCACAAATTGCCTGATGTAGCCTGACAGCCCAAAATTTCAAAAACCCAACTCCAATTTGCCAACCAATGCCTCTGACAACAACCATAAGTAGACCCATATGCTGTCGATGAACACTTAGGTAATGTAGCCCACTAGGCTCTGAATATGCAAGCTTCCCACTCTGTAGATTCTACTGAAACTTGGTTTCCCCCAAGGAAGCCAAGGTCGATGCAACAAGATCCAAAGGTAGTATTGGGATAACCACTACCTCAATCTCAGACTAGAAGGAATTCTTACCTTGAATATATCAAAGGAAATGACACCACAACCTGAAATCGGTCTATACAAGCCACCAACATACAACCCAAAGCAAACTCTTGATCTCCACCTCAGTCAGCTACTAGAACCCATACATACACTCAAGGAGTCACCACCCTCCTTCGCAAACCAAATGAAACCCTTTCTAAGGATACACTGAATTCCATAAATTCTTTCTTAGAAGACTCTAGAGCTGTTCCCTTAGGTCCTACAACTCTTACTGGCAACACTTGGCCACAATCAAAAGCTTAACCAGAGAACTACGATAAAAAATCATTCTAATTAGAACAGGAGAAACAATAATACAACCCAATCGGACAAGAAACTGAGGAAGACTAGGGAAGCAACCCATACCTACTAACCTCCTAAACCAACCAAACAATGAGGGTCGACTCCAAACACCCAAGAAAACCAAACCAATTAAGAACCTCTAGCCACGCTAGATAACAACCTAAGCAATCAACTATCTAGGACCGCTCAAAAGGGAAGACTCACACAAGTCTAGAACCATAACCAAACTGGGAACAAAACCAACCAGAAAAGACTAAGAAGAACTACCCATGAGCTACAACACTGGGAAAACACCTTTCGAGGATATCTCACCCCCATCCACTACTGAGGAATAAACTACCAATAGAACAACACATAAACACTACAACTCAGGTAGTCAAACAACTAAACAGGTAGCAGGAAGGCATATAAGCAAATAAATGATAGAAGGGATATAATCACAATACGAGCAGGACTTATCACAATCCGAAGGTAAAAAACGCCTTACCTGGAGCAACGATCTCAGGAAACTCTGCCTCTAGCCCACCAAGAGGGGCATCAAAATGATGGGATCTACCTCTGGACTGAGTAGTCAGCCGTCCCACGCCGGGAACAAGCTCTATAAAGGTGACCCACCCCTCTACAATCATAAAAACTAGGCTGACCAGGATACACAATCGTGGGGCAATTCCTAGCAAAGTGCCTACACACACCACACAGAAAGAAAATCCCAATGGATACATACGGGTGAGGAGATCTCACTGAACTTGACCGACCACCACTGCCTACACAACCTGGAAGTGAACCTCAAAGAGCCTGACCCTACCAAATCCACTTTCCTTGACATGCCCTGTACCACCACCCTCTAAAACCCGTGGGGAAACCAAAACTAGCTTGGTAGATAAGAAGCAATGGAACCTATCTCTGGTAGAGAATCCTTTACCTAGACTTTGAGAACCTCGGGAACTGTCCTGGCGATGATGTTTCTTAGCACTACCTCCATAAGCCTCACAACACAAACCCTCGGTAGCCCAAGCATGATCCACTACCTGATAAAAGGTCATCCCAACTAAAATCAAGTGCTCGGTCACCAAACGGAGCGGTGAAATCAAACCTCTAACAAAGTTTTGAACTCTATCAAACTCTGAAGGCACAGCCTTAGTAGTATGTCTAACCATCTCGTGCAACCTCACCTCATAGTCCAACACTAACATACTCCCCTGCTGAAGAAATGGAAGCTTAACCCTAATTGGAGCACCACTCGATGAATCGGAGTACTAAAACACCCACTGGAGGACTCAAAGTCCTAGCCACGGTGTCCTGAAGAACTGGGGTATCCATGAATCCAATCGGAGGTCTGGTTGGTCCTATACCCCCTATCTGATGTCGTAAATTCTCACTGAGAAGTCCTGGCACTGATGGAAACACTGAAGCAACAGGCACAAAAGCCTCTACACCAACCGCTATCAGACTCGTCCTAGGCATCTGAGAAGGAATGAAACAACCAAAGTGTTAGAAGTAAATAGAGCTAGGAACACATGATAAGGAGCTAAGAAGATGAAACTTTTCCTAACAATTCCCAATAGCCTCCCACATATAGGATATGGACGTCATCATACCGATCTGCAAGACTCTACTTATACACTTGCTTCTGTACCACAACACCGATGAACCTAGAGCTCTGATACCAAGCTGTCATGACCCAATTTCTCAGGTCATGATGGAACCTACAATCCCCCAGTAGGCAAGCCAATCCCCATAGCCCAGAATGATTAGTAATAGGCTACTACTTAACCAATACACACTATAAGTAAAAATAAGCAGAAGCAGAATGTAAAGATAGACAAAGCAGAAGCAATAACCTGATTATACTTACATAATGAAAACTATACCAACCCAAAGACTTGGTATCGGCAGTACAGGAGCTTCTAATAGAATACAAGCTAGAAATAACAAAATGATAAGTACAACTATCTTTGAATATACAAAGAGTAACAGTACAAAAGATGAGATATGGTCAAGCCCCAATTGCCAGGAGCTCACCCTAGTCTCGAGATCCAAAGATGCACGAGTCTCCCACATGATCAACGATGAAAGCTCAACTAATATCTGCACCAAAAAGATGCAGAAGTGTACTATGAGCACCAATTGCAAAGCAACGGGTACCCAGTAGGCATTATCGGCCGACTGAGCGCATATAAGATATAAAAACAGTTAGTAACAGATAGCAAGAAAGCAGTCACAGAAGCAATAGATAAACCATAAGGAACTAGCACAGAGAATAGACAACCAAGAGTTATAAGTAAACAATGCTAGCACAGAAGATATACATAACACAGAAACACAGGTGTAAGAAAAAAGAACGTACCTAGAATCCTTGCAACAATAGTATATAAGAAGGAGACAGTTTAGAAACATGGTGGTATACCGGTAACCTCAAGTAAAGGGAAAATAAGAAAAGTAGTCCAACATAATCAAACTAGAAGGTATACACTAACAGAAACATGCTTTAAACACCAACTATTAAGATAAGCATATACCGGGATCAATCCCACAATTACAAACCTAGAATGGAATAACTAAACCACCATAACCGATATCTACTACTCAGAGTAAAGATAGAGAAAAGGAACTGAAACCCACAATCCGCTCAGAAGGCCATGCAATAGTGCCTCAATAATATAGGACTCACTAGCCCCTCAATACTCAAAGTCCAATCTATCGGAGCCCCAACAAGATAACACTTACCAATCCATAAAGAACCAAGGACTTTAACAAAATCTGTATAAAATGACGGAAGTAATATAATGTACCTACAGTCCCAATGGCCGCCCATACAACCAAGGAACGCAATAAAGTGAAAACAAACCCTCCAGTCTCCTATACAACCGGTGCGTACACTGAACACATAGCCAACAAGGGTGGAATCTGAGTGAAATATGCATGATGATGATGAATTTGGTGTAATAGTACCCCTATGTTACCCCATCCAGTACCTATAAGACCCAATAGAGGCACGACCCATAGAAGGACCTTTCCCATGTACCTCTGTTGTGTCGTACACCCCTCCACCTAGCATGCTACATTGGCCTATAGCCTGTGGCCTAGGAACGACAGGGTCCATGGATGTCTACTCGTAGACCACATACTAAAAACTATGAACCTCAAGTGTAACTCAAAAATTGTAACCTCGAAGTACATGCCCGGCTTCGAATCGGGTCGTGCTCGAAGTGTATTCGGGTCTAAATCAGTAATCAAGTCTCAAAATCCTTAAATAGGGTGCCTGGCACGTATCCGGGTCTAAATCCATAGAAAATAATATCTAGCACTATGGCCCAGCTGAGCCTAGTGTCAAATGAAAACCAGTGATAAAATCATCATAATATCCTCTCTACTCTGAGAGGTTTCATAAAAGCCAATTTCAAAGCCATTTCATAATTCTTTTATCGAAAATTGGCCCTTGGGGCTATGCAAGTTTAGAAAATCATTTGTAGTAGGCCCAAAGCCAAATCCGTAGTAAAACATGCAAAAAAAAACCTTTGCATGAATGATATGCTCGCTAACAATAGGTTAGCCCAATGGCTCAAAAACATTCCTACCGGCCCTGCACAGGCTCACAGCTCTACAACAGACATTACCAGCCTAGAATAATATCTCTATGTCTGGGACTCGTAGACATTGCCAAATAACCCACCATCTATGTTCCAGAGTCAATATAAGGCCACACAGGACCACACGAGTAATATACAATACTACATGAATTCTACAATCAATGTATAAAATAAAATGGACCAAAGAGGCGGACAAGATCTAGAATACCAACCTATAACAACCCGCCCAAGGATACTAATTAATACAGTTATAGCCTATATACGCAGAGTCTAGGTAGGGAAGACCATAACCTACCTGTTGTTCGACGACTAGCTACGGGGATAACTTTGTCCAAGCTCGAACTGCTCCGAGAAGCTCCAAATCACAAAACTACTATCAACACAATAATCTAGGAGTTAATTAGAGACTAACAATACCCATAATGCTATAAACATAGCTAGGTCAAAATTTGGGTTACCGGCAAGCCCGTGGGCCTCGTAACCCAAAACCAGAAATGAAGAAGTGCACAACGATCACCTCACTCCTAAGTGTGCATGATCAGATTAGAGAAGAAACTTAATCAAAGAAAATGGCTCAAACCAGCCATTAACAAGAGCAATTGAAGAACCAAATGAGAGAATTTAACGGAATAGAGAGGATAAAACATACAATTTATGATGGAGGAACAATCACAAGCAAGGAATTTACACCCCAACACCAAGAATTGAGTCAATACAGAGTTTAGGTGAGCTTGGAGCTAAAAATAATGGTGGGATCATATTTTGGAGTGAAGAAGACGAAGTGGGGAGTTTATATACTGCCCAGGGGTCCTTCATCGCGATCGCGAAGGGACCCCTCGCTGTCGCAAGGAACAGGCTGGCTAGACCACCGTGATCGCATGGACTAGCCATGTGGTCATGAAGATCACAGGGGAAGGGATAACATCACGATCGCGAGGAGGGATCCCGCGATCGCGTAGAGCAAGGGAAAAGGGATAACATCGCGGTCACGACGAGAGACTTCGTGATTTTGAAAAGCAAATGTATCATGTCCACAGGACCTTCATCGCGATCATGTGAAGGGCCTCGCAATCGTGATTAAGGCAGGAGGCCTATACCAGCAACAGCTACCAGCAGAAAATTAGAAGGGAAAAAGCCTCTGGATGGGCCCACCAGACTAATCCGGGACACCATGCACGTAAATGAACTATGCTACTTGACTAGAAACTACATTCCAGATCCGATAGATTCAACAAAATTCCCATAGGAGGTAAATTTAACAAAAAGTGTGCCCCGTGCCCAAATATAAACCTATGGCCAACCAATTCCAAAATGGAACCCAATGACAGAAATCAAGCCCGGAAGCCTCGGGAGCTGAACCAACGATCCTTCCAGCCTAAACTCAATATTCCAGATCTAACTGCGCTGGCAAAATTTCCATCCAAAGTTGTCTTCTGTGAATATTGACCAAAGTCAACCATACAAGCCCAACTGGCCTAAAAACACAGAACGAGAGAGATATCCACGTTGAATAGCTCCCAAATCCCGACCAAAGGTCTTAATAGACCAAATTCCATGCTCCGAAGCTAACGAAACTATCGAAATTTGATTCCGAGCACGTTCACCAAGAATGTTGACTGAAGTCAACCTTTTCAAAAGCCTAAAGCTCTAAAACAAGGAATGGCCCAAAAGACCAAACAAATGGCTCGGGCACCAATCTACCAGTCCTAGTAAGCCTTAAATGACTTGGGGCCACTACAGGCAAGAACTAACAGTACAAGAAAGGTAAAAATGCATAAATAACCGGAAGGGTCATACACCTTCTTTTGTCTTCCATTTTTGTTTAAAAGGAATCCTTTGTTAAAATGTCTCTTCCTTCCGTAATTATTTTTATTTATATGATTTATATTAGAAAACTTTAAATGTATTTCTTAATTATTGTAAAAATCCTCATAGTGACTTTTGGATTTTCTTGCATTTCGACTATTTTACCCCTCTCCATAGTTATATTTTGGTATTTATCATCTGTGAGAATGGGTGATACGCTCCTCGAGGCATTTGGTTGGTCTTTAAGAGAGTTTTTCACTTTGTAAGGTTTTAAAGTTGATATAGTTGACTTTGGTCAACATTAGGGGTTTGGAGCATCGTATAAGAATTTTGTCAGTTCTGTTAGCTTCGGAATATCATTTTTAGGCTAGTAGCACTGTTGGTTCAGGTCCCAAGGCTTGTTGTTGTGTTTTGGATCATTGGTTAGAAAGTTGGAAATTTAGCCTAGAGTTAACTTTGGTCAACATTCTTTGAAAACGACCTCTGTTGATTAATCTGATGATTCTATTGAGTCTGGAATGTTATATTTGGTCTAGTAGCATAGTTGGTTTGTGTTCATGGGATTTTGAACACATTTTGAGGGTTCATTTGGAGAATTTCTTAGCCTTTTATCCTTGTTGTTGCAGCTGTTATGTAGTGTGCCTGAAATCCTTCATTGCGATCAAGAGCTTCTCCATTGGGATCGCGATGAAGCAACCAGGTTGTTCATCATAATTGCGAGGCTTGGGGTCGTGATCACGACAGTCTGTTGAGTAGTTCATCGCAATCGTGAGGCCTTGGGTCACGATCATGATGGTCTGCCAGGTTGTTCAATGCAATCGCGATTGTTGGGTCACGCGATCGCGATGAGAAATTCACTGTCTATGAAATTTTTCATTTTCGGCCATTAAAGCCACACCTCATTTTTGGACCTCTAGATCTTGATTTTGGGTGATTTCAAAGTGGAAATTCAAGATTTCTTCATTTGGATAAATTCCTAAACTACTTTTACTCATTCCTCGATGATTTTTACATGAATTTACCTTCAAATCTTTATTTTTCAACTTGAAATTTTGGGGCTTTCACGGTAAAGTTAAAGTTTGATGAATTGATAATTTTAAGCTTGATTTTAACCTCGTTTTTGATGAAATATTATATTTAAACTCCTTATACTTTGAGGAAACTGAATTTCTAATAAATTTCTATTTTTTTCCTTTTGTGCTTGGGATTGACTTTTGAGCTAATTTTTTGGACCTGGTTTAGAACCTTTGCAATATGGGTATCTTTGAATTTGTACTTATGCATAGAACTTGCTTTTGCTAGAGTAGTTGTATTCAAAGGCGATTCGTAAAGGAAAGGCTCAAGTGTGATCACGTAGAGTTTTGCAGTTCGGCTTTGAGGTAGGTTATGGCTTAACTTTCTTCAGACTTGACTTGGGTGAGGACTTATCATGTAAAACATGCTATGGGTGGGGTGAATTAGTAATTATCATAGCGTTCAAATTGAATCATGTTATTGTGATACCCGTGTGGGGCTTGTGTTGATCTTGATGGTGAACTTGATAGAGACTTATATTGTTTGGCAGTAAAAAATATGGACTCTTGGTTTGGTATTGAAACTATAGCCAATAATAATAACATGAGCATGATCCTGAGATTTCATATATGGGGGTTATACCGGTTCTTATTCATTTATCATACTCATGCATATGCATACATCTCATGACTCATGGAAACAAGAAATGATCTGGCTTTGAAAGAAATGGCTTAAAAGACATGTTTTGTTATTATTTATATCTCATCGTGGGCAAAGATCTGGCCAATAAGACTGTGTATAACGATACAGTTTGTTTTGTATATGGACCTTATGAGTCTCCCATGGGTCCTATCCTGGAGCGATATATGCTCGAAAGGTATATACCGATAGGCATTGGCCATTGCATATCATCCCATATCATTGCATTGCATTATCATTTTGATTGTTGCTTTCACTGAGTTTCACTGTTTTATTATTGTTGATTGAACTACTGGACTTTTCTGTATGTAGGATTATTTTAATATTCTTTATTCAGTATAATAACTTCTTAAGCTCAGTCAACCTATGATGCCTACTAGGTACAAGTGGACCGTACTCACCCCTACTTTTTTGTATCCTTCTAATGCATATCCTAGTACGAACAAACAATGCGGACCTTGATTCGTACAGACTTTGCAGATTCAAAGAGTCGGTGAGCTCCCGCCTTCGGTGACTTTCCTGGCTTCTTTTATCATTTATTTCTGGGCTTCTTCTATCATTTATTTCTATCTTTTCTCACTTCTTAGATAGTTTGGATTCTAGTATTTTGGATACCATATTAGAGTCACTCATGTACTTATGACTTCTGAGTTTCTGGGATGGATTGTATTGCGTTTGAATCTATTTATCATAGTTGAGACTTTATATTCATCGAATGCATTAGTTTCCCCTTTATTATTGTATTTATTTCATTGTTTGACTTGGCTTACCTACCACAGTTGGGTGGGGTAGGTTCCATCACAACATCTTTAGTTTTGGGTCATGACAAGTTGGTATCAGAGCACTAGGTTCACTAGTCTCATGAGTACAAGAATAAGTATCTAGTAGAGTCTTGCAGATCGGTATGTTGACGTCTATGTCTATCTTCGGGAGGCTATGAGACATTCTTAGGAAAATTCTAATCTTTGACTCCTTATCGTGTGACTTGTTCATTCCTTGATTACTAAATTAATGTTTCATTCTTTCACATATATTGAGGACGCGATATGGTGCTATCGAGGGTGATGAGCTGACACCCATTTTTGGGGCCTCAGCTAGGGATCAAATCAGGGGTTGCAGCCATGGCAGAGGCAGAGGTAGAGCTCATAGGGCATCTCCAGCTAGAGGACGTGCAAGGAAAGCCTCCCCTAAGTCGGAGGTTCAGTTTGAAGATATAGCCCATCATCTAGAGGGTGTGGGACCAGCCTAGGTTCCTTGGAGTTTTATTTCTACTCTGTGCTACAAGATACCATGATTCGACTCTTGAGTTATTTAGAGGGTATGTCTCAGACAAGATCTCCACCTATTACACCTGATGGAACACAGACTAGAGACGAGGTTGAACCTCCAGAGAGGGTGCATGTTTAGGGTTTTCAGACTCCAGGGGCACAACATGCTGCTGTTATGGCTCCGCATATCAATGCTTTACTGGTCAGACTTGTTGCTCCACCAATTGTTCCTAGACTAGTTATGACAGTGGATGAGTAGAAGATGTTTAATAGGTTCGTGAGATTGGGTCCTCCCAAGTTCAGTGGTGCACCAGATGAGGATGCTTATGAGTTTCTGGTTAGCTGTCAGGAGAGGTTACATAACCTCAGTTTGGTTGTCTCATGGAGTATATTATACTACTTTTCAGTTGGTTGGGGCAGCGAAGCAGTGGTGGAGGTTGTAGCTTGGTTATAGGCCAGTAGGTTCACTTCTCTTGACTTGGACGCGGTTTTCTTAGACTTTTCTTGAGAAGTATGTACCTCACAATTTGAGAGAGAGGTTGAGAAATGAGTTTTATGCATTAGATCAGGGTTTTATGTCCATCACCGAGTAAAAGGCTCATTTCCATGCCTTGTCTAACCATATTTTGATGAGTATTTTGATAGAGGGAGAGTGGGTTAGGAAGTTTGTGAAGGGGTTTGACTACTTCTCTTTAGTTGGCTGAAACACAGTTAGTGACTACTGGGGGAACTTTTATGCAGATAGTTGACCATGCTAGAAGGATTAAGAGTATTCATCACGGGGCCCAGGAGGGTAGCGACATGAGGTTTTGAAGATCGGGTGATTTTGGTGGGTCTTTATCTTAAGGCAGAGACTTTTCAGGTAGTGGTCAGCGTTATCAGTAGGTTAGATCAGTTCATGCAATATTGTAGGGTTCTGACAGTGGTCATATGAGATCTAGTACTTCAGGTGGTCAGAGTTCGGGTCAGATGGT